>JAKWIX010000324.1:33329078-33675823 GCA_027704785.1 Solanum chmielewskii | reverse complement strand
TTTAGCAACATTCAAAGGTGCTCCAAGACTTTCAAAAACATCTGCAAATAAAGGAATGAACATCCTATCATCAGCATGTGTAAATCATCTCAATAGATATACACAAAAAGGATTCAACAGTGAAAATCTAATTAGAATCGAGTAAAGAGGAATTCAAGCAAGCAAGCACAACAAAACAAAATTAAACTGACTAGTATAGTTTCTGATGGATGGTTCATTCCTTGAATAGGAAGTGAGTCACCTTCAATGAACATGATTATTTGAAGTGACTTCTTTTTTGGACTGCGAAGGCACAACTAAAGTGACTTTTAAAAGAGGATTGAGTATTTCTTATGGAATAATCAGATAAGGCCTATTGTGGCTATGCATGTTGCTCCCTAAGCGATCAAAATGCTACATGAATTCCCTTTCCATATAACTTTGAAGTCACTGGTAGAAAAGATACATCAAATGGAGAAGGCAAACCAGCTTATTTGACCATTCCACCATATTGATGTATTTTTAGATCTTGAAAAAACTAGATTGATGAATGATTAGCAAGTTAAGGACCGATTTGTTTGCACCAATACTCTAATAATGTTGCAAGACTGATACTAGAGCATGGTTGAGACCAATGTGAAAATGCAAATGCCAGATCCACAATATTTGCAAATGGAAGACCCCAGGCCTAATTGAACAAATACACAAAAGAAACCTATTGAAAATGCTCCTAATACAAACACTTCCTTCGTAGAGCCCTTGTAGCAACATCCTTACTTAAGTAATTCTTCTTATCCTAATTTTTTCTTAGTTGAAGTTCTTATATTCTCTTAGTTGAAAACAGAATACACCTAACATTGGGAACTGCCTTAGCATCTAATAAGTTAAGCTACAAAAATACATTATAAAGAGAGATTAAATGGAACAATCCTCAATTTCAAAATAAAAATCCGCTAGGGCTGAAACAGAAGAAAGACTTTAGGATATCTGCTGGTATTCTTCCACACAAATCCCAATAAAAAAAATGTTCCCAAATGTAAAGTGTAGCATTCTTCTTCCTTTCTATTTTAATCTTATTTTAGGAAAATTAAGAAACGAACTGCAGATGAATGTTTCAAACAACTGTAAATAACTTACTCTTTATCAAAAAATGAATATTTCAGATAACTCTATCCTTGACTTACTGTTAAAATTGAGGAAAGAAATCAAGAAAAAAGACTCGTATCAAACAAACAAAACATTCAGGCTATCTCATATTTTTTACTACAGATCTTTAAAATAGCAATCAGTAAAACATAGACAACTCAACCAATAGATACTAATTTACCAGAAAGGGAAAACTTTTGTCTTTGAAAATGACAAGACATGATAAGAGCAAGTGATCTTAAGGACAATAGAGCATACCTTCACCTTTTGGTGAGTGTCTTTAACAGTTCTTAAACAGTTTCAACATCCTTCTTCTTCCTCCATTGGTGACCATTTTATGCGAAGTTCTTTGTGCTAGGCCTGCCCAAGATCGATCTCTTCCGAGGGAGCAGGTCAACTTAGCTGACTGGCCAATGAATTTGCAGGAGAAAAGACAACTGGAACATATCATATATCCCGACATTCTGGGCGAAGTAAGACCAGATTCCTTCAGCAACTTTGGAGAAACGCAGTGAAATACTTAGCTGAATCTGGTGCACAGGCCATCTATGGGTGAGGTGCTATGGAATTTGGAGAATGCACTTCATTTTCAAGAGCACGTCATTCAAGAAAATACTACCATCCATATTGGCGAGCTATCACGGCAAATATGCAAATGTGTGTTAAGAAGTTGAATTTCAATAACCTAAACAGTAAGCGAAAGAAGTGGAGTGTTGGCAAAACTACAGAAAAAAAAGAATTTTTCAAACTACAGTATACCCACCCTATCATCAAAACTTCTGGAGTTCGCGAAAGTCTCTGCGAGATCTTTCTTTTTTTTTTATAACCGAGAAATCTGCCTGTGGCCCACCCTTTTGACCAATCATAGCCTTCTAAACTCAGTGGATAATGGACCCGCCCCTCTACCCTTCTCCACTTAAATATCGGGCTTCACTTTGCATGGTGTGGGCTTGAACCTGCGACCTAAGACTCAAATCCATCCCCTTTTTCCACTCGAGCTAAGCCTTGGAGGCAGTCTGTGCAAGATCATTATGCAAGATTTCGATGGAAATTCGCCTTGACAATTGAAGATCATTCAACCTTTTCAAGTTTACAAGCAGTGAATATTCAGCATCACCATCCTGCAACAACAAAAATTGCACATTTAACAAAAATGCATTCAATTTGTTGAGGTGCTACAACAACTTCTTTTATTGCAGATTTAATAATAGTTGTTAGGTATAGGTGCTTTTCTTCTAGTATAGAATAGCTAACTTGAAGATGCTAAAATTTCTCAAATTGAAAACATCAGGTGGAAAAATTTCGTGAGAACATATGTATCAATATCTTCAAAATCGAAAAATATGGAAAAACTAACCAAGTTAAGAAGTGTAGCAAGAATTTCAGGTGGGATATTTGGAGAAGAAAGTGTCATTTCTAAACTCCGTACTAGCCTCACTAAGTTGTGACCAACAACTAACAAAACCTGCAGCAAACAGCTCTCGCCCAACAAAAAGGCTGCAAACATTCATTATTAGAAAAAAGTAAGACAACTAGAAGCGGTTACTTTTTTTTATAAAGTCTTTAAGCTATTGTTTCTTTTTCTAATGAACAATGAAACAGAGGTTTTGTATTATTTATTTTTTTGAATAAAGGTATCCTGATAAGGATGAGGATGTTGAAGAGGTAATACCTGTAGTTGAGCCAGTGTTGTACATGTTCTTGTTGCTGGACTAGGTGATTCTTTCAAAAGTTCAATGTTGAAATGCCTATCCACTCTGCCCAATCATCTTTAGTACTCTGTTGATAAGCCTCACTGGCGGTACACAATCTGCTGCAATCATTGACCTACACAAAAATTATCTTATCAAGAACAAATTTAGAATAAGCCTTTAAATTGTCATAGTAGTGATAGGGAGAACCCAAAAAATCAATGCAGGCCTGCAATCTATGTTTAACCATAATCTTAAGAATAGAAGGAATAAAAATGGTGAAGTCCTCTACAAGAGCATGAACTAGGCAACAAAGTGCAACAATAGCATCTTTCCTGAGCTCTTCTTCGTTCCTGTGTATGGAAGGGAGCACCCACAATTTATCAACATAAACTTAAAGAAAGTATTGCAGAAATTACATAGTACAAAGCCTTTATCAGGTTCAGTAACTTACAATTCAGTCTGCTTAAGTACTAAAATAGAAAGGATTAGGTCGAAAATGATAAGCTAAAATCCCATGAGTACTCGAAAACAGGAATAGTAGAATCGTCTTGTAATTGTTCATGACATAAGGAAAGGAATTGCATTCAAAATGAAGTTTGGACAGACATGAGAAAAAATCTTGCAATGTTGAGTGAAATTGAAACACTAATTTAATGATTTTAAACTTTAATGTTTGATTCAGCATTTTCCAGCGATTTGTGTCAAATTAGTGGATGACCTTCAGTAAAAGGAAGCAGAAGCTGCAATTAGTATACACTCCAAGGCAATAAATCAAAGTTCAAGGTTCAATTCTATATAAATGTGTCTGAGTGTAGATACATATGGGTCAGAATTTGATATCTGAGAGTGTACTCACTAGAGCCAACATCAAAACTGACAAACAGTAGATCTTGTCATTTCATTTGTTATCTATTGATTTGAAGAAAATAAGTCTCATATATTCTGAGTGATATTAATGTGAAGGAGAAAAATCAGACCCTCCAAGAGAAGCTTCAAGTGATGCACAAGCGAATATAAGAAAACAAACAATCAAATGGAAACAATGACACTTAGAAACATTCCTTTTAGTCCATTATACACCAACATCAACACAAGGTATCAATCTTGTAAGAGTTTTGGTTGCACCACATCTTACTTTTACTGAAGCGTCCACTTTAAAAAAACAAAATATGTGCAGAAAGAAGAAGATGCATATGCTTATAATGTCCCAACACCTTAGGGCCTAAATATTAAACCATATATCATACACCTTAAACCTTAGAGACTAAACCCTAAACCATGTGGCCTAAACCATAAACCACGTCTTACTTCTACTGAAGCGTCCACTTTAAAAAGCCAAAATAACTGTGAAAAAAAAGAAGATGCATATGCTCATCTAATGTCCCTACACCTTAGGGCCTAAATACTAAATCATATATCATTGACCTTAAACCTTAGAGCCTAAGCCCTAAACCATGTGCCTAAACCATAAACTCAAAACCTTAAACCTTAGGGTCTAAACCCCAAAATCTAAATCTTAAGCCTAATCCTTAAACCCTAAACCTTACGGCATAAACCCTAAACACTAAACTCTAAACCTCAAGGCCTAGACCCTAAAATCAAAACACTAAATCCTAAACTCTAAACCATAAATCTTAGGTCGTACACCCTAAAACCTGAATCCAAACCCCTAATCCTTAGTGCCTAAACTCTAAACCTTAGTGCCTACACCCTAATTAAGCTTCTTCTTGATCGTTCATAGGTAGCATATCTTTATCCAATTCATCTTCATAGTGAACCACTTTGTAGCCTAATAGAGGATCATGGGAATTATCAGTAGTCTTAGGCAAAAGTTAGGATGCATATAGACATTACGAAAGAAAGACGACGCCATGTTTGGATGGGGTTTCATGAAGAAGACTAAACTGTGGGAAGATGGCAAGCCATCCAATATGAGGTACTACTAGAGTATTGTTCTTATTGCAAACACCAAGGTCACATATCACAACTTTGTAATATAGAGAGAAGAGACGAGGAATACAAGAAGAGAAAATAACCTGAAGCTGCAAATAAAATCCAAGGGCAAGAAGACTGCAGATGCCAACAATTCAGGTGATTTCCCAAACTTCTCCTCAACAGATTAATGCTAATATGACTGCTAGTGTTTCAGGTGTTGATAATACCCAAAACAAATGCAAGAAACACAACCTGAGATGGACAAACAACAAATGGATGAGTGGAAAACTCAAAAAAGGAAAAATAACAAGGGTCTACAAGGCCATGGTCAGCAAAATAAATTCTATAAACCAATGAACAACCTAAATTTGCAGGATAATAATTTTGAAAAGCAGCAGGTATTGACTTAACCCTCCCACAACCCCCAATTCCCTTGATAAAGTGGATCAAACAGGTCCATGTGATGGTAATCAGAAAGCTCAAAATAAACAGAGCAAGATGGCAAAATAACCCCAGGTATTGACTCAATGCTCCCAAACTCCATGAACCCCTGATAACAGTTTTCTATTGTTGGTTGTTTATGAAGTTATGGGAGGTAAGGTGGATGGATCAAGGAAACCTAATAAATTGAAGGACAGAAAAACCAAAGGGAAGAATTTATCCCATGCTTTTCGGGACCCTTATGAACGTTCAGATGATGGACACTAGAGCCCCTGCTCGAACTACTAATTTTGAACAAATTCAGAATATTACTGCTTACATCAGTATTTCAGAAGGTGATCACAATGTGGTATCTCAATATAGGATGAAAGGTTCACAAAGGAAGAACTTAATGAGCTTCAAAAAGACATGAAAGGAAGGTTACCTTTCTTGAAACAACATTGTTGTAGATTCCACCACAAGCTGAGAAATCCGAAGAGCCCCGAAAGTGGCTAACCTTAAAAAATGAAGATGGGGTCGAATTGAGGGAGGGAAACGAAACGGATGAAAGAATGAAGAGAAGAGTAAATACCAATGGATTCCAAATCGGAATGAAGGTGGACGGTCTAATCGAATACCTGTTGTACGAGGTGAAGGAGGAAAGAAGACGACTGAAATGCGGTTGACGCCATTGATGAACGTTAGAAGTGGCAGACGTCGGAGTCTCCTCTGTAAACGTTGGAATTGTCGAAATAGTTACATTGAGTTCGTTTTGTCAATTTGATTAAAATTTTAATATAACAAATTAATTAACAACCTAACAACCCTCAAAAAATTGAATATTAAACTTAAATATAATATAATTTTCTAACGTAAGTCATTACCTTATTCAATAAAGAGTTGTACTTTTCTTTAAAAATAGAATACTAACAAAATTATACTAATGACAAAAATCTATATATATATATATATATATATATTATATATATATAATAGAAAGGTGAAAAACGTCACATGTGAGCACTATAAAAAAGAAATTTCTAAAAAATAAAATTAATTATATGTAATAAGATTCAATAATAATTATTATTTAATTGATAAAATATTTTCAAATAAATGACACATGGCATGCGGTTAAAAAAAGGTTAATATATTTACGTAACAAAATTTTAGAAAATAATAATTAATAAATTATAAATGAAAAAAATTAAAATGGTTGTGTAGCAACACAAAAAAAAACACTTATATATTTAAATAACGAAAATGTAAAAAAAAAAAATAGTAGATTATAAATTACAAATGCAAAAAAAAAAAAAACGGTTGTGTACCAGCATAAATTTTTTTTTATATATTTGAATAACCAAATCTTAGAAAAATAACTCTCATATTGACACATGGCAGGCGACAGCAATACAAGTAAATATTTAAATAACCAAATTTTAAAAAAATAATAAATAACAAATTATATATGATAAAAATAAAAAACGGTGGACTTTTTAAAAAAAAACTTATTAAAAAATTCTTCCTTTTAAAAAGTCCATAATTTAAATTATTGTACTTAAAAAATAAAAAATATAAAAATATAAAACAAAATTATAAGCTCACAAATAATTTTAAAACTAATTATAATTTTCTAAACTACTTACAATTTTTGAAATTAATTTTCATACTAATTAAAGTACTCAATTATTACATCTAAAAAATTAAAATTAAAAATAAAAAGATTTATAAAAGCAAGAATTACTATCATGTTTTATTTTATCTTTGAATTATATAATATAGGAAGAAAATTTTTAAAAAAAGATGTTAAAAAGAAAGAAAAGGGAATCTCCCGTACGTTTGGTGGGAAAAAAATCTTTCACGCGTCCGCAAATTTTTTATTACAAAATAATCTGCATACATAAATTAATATGCAGCATTTATATATTTAACATATGAAATAAAATAAAAACAGTAAACACCAAAAAAGATGCTATTTGAAAAAATAAAATAAAAATAATTTAACTACACTTTTTGAGTTTTTTTTAAATGGTAGTTATCTAATAAGAATAAATAATAAACTATTGTTTAATTGATAAATATTTTTAAATAAATAGCATGTGCAAGCGTTTGCACAAAAAAAAGGTTTACATATTTACATAACAAAAATTTTAGAAAAATAATAAATTAGATGAAAAATATGGTTGTGTAGCAACAACATTTTTTTTTTATATATTTAAAAAAAAAAATTAAAAATAATAAATTATAAATACAAATGCAAAAAATCAAAACGGTTGTGTAGCAACATAAAAACCTTATATTTAAATAACAAATTTTTAGAAAAATAACTGTGATATAGACAAATGGCCGCGACAGCAACAGAGTAAATATTTAAATAACGAAATTTTAGAAAAATAATAACTAATAAATTATATATAAAAACGGTGAATCTTTTTATAAAACTTAATAAGAATTTTCTTCTCCCTTTTATAAACCCCATAATTTGAATTATTGTAATTAAAAAAATCAAAAATTAACAAATATAAAATAAAATTATAAGCTCACAAATAATTTTAAAGCTAATTGTAATTATCTAAACTACTTACAATTTTTAAAATTGATGTCATACTAATTAAAAAACTCAATTATTACATCTAAAAATTAAACTTAAGAATAAAAAGATTTTGTAAAAGGGAAAATTACTATCATGTTTTATTTTATCTTTGCATTATATAATATAGGAAGAAAACTTTTTTTTTTGTAACGCCTGTTTAGTGTCGTTTTGACAGCAGATTTTATTTCTGCTGAAAACAGGCTGAGGCAACGGACCCCACGACGGACCGTCATGGGCACGACGGACCGTCGCAGGGTCTCGTTTCAAAACACTTAGAAAATCTGAAATTGGGTACTGAAAATCGACTCTCTGAACTTCGTGACGGAATGGCAGGACGGACCGTCACAGGTGTGACGGACCGTCACAGACCCTTGGGGGAAATTTGGGTCTCTGAACTTTGCGACGGACAGCAGGACGGACCGTCGCAGGCGCGATGGCCCGTCACAGGTTGCGCAATCCCAGTCCGGGTCGGATTTCTTTATACGTTTTAAGGGACGTTTTTGACTATTCCTGCTTAAATTATAAAGTTAGGGGGTTAATGTTAATAAGTCTAATTACTTGGGGGTTAAAAGAGGTAACCTTAAGTTAATTAGTGGGTCATTATTGCCATCTTTTATTCTTAATTATATACTAATTAGGGTAAGAGAAAGAGGGTTTGAATAAAGAAAATAGAAAGAACAAAGAGAGGGAAGGAGAATCGATAGAGAGAGACGAACGAAGAGGAAAAACACAAGGCTTTGGGAAATTGCTTGCTTGATCACTAATCTTCGGTGGAGGTAGGTTATGGTTATTTTTATGCTATTCGTAGTAAACTCTTAATAGCGAATGATATGTATTGGTAGTATTGTAAACTCTTCTATATGCTTAATTGTATGCTTGCATGAATGTGATTATGAAATTGTGATATAATAAGCATGATGAAGCTATTGAATCCTAAATCTTGAAAAGAAACCCTAATCTACTTTGTTAATGATGATGCCTTGGTATAAAAGATGGCTTGATGAACGAAAGTAGTGAGATTAGGGGATCGGGTGCCACGTTCCGGTACCAGGATAGTATATGAGGATCGGAGTGTCACGTTCCGACACCAAGATAGTATATGGATCGGGTGCCACGTTCCGGTACCAGGATAGAATATGAGGATCGGGTGCCACGTTCCGGTACCAGGATAGATTATGAGGATCGGGTGCCACGTTCCGATACCAGGATAGAATATGAGGATCAGAGTGTCACGTTCCGACACCAGGATAGAATATGGATCGGGTGCCACGTTCCGGTACCAGGATAGAATATGGATCGGGTGCCACGTTCCGGTACCAGGATAGAATGAGGATCGGAGTGTCACGTTCCGACACCAGGATAGTATATGAGGAGCGGAGTGTCACGTACCGACACGAGGGGAATAAAGATAATGAATCTTGAAAGATGATAATATATTCAAATCTAATGAACCTAATTCCCAAATGAGTATGATGAGGAGGCGTGAGTCCTCATTGATGTGCTTGGTGTTGTAACCAAGGGTTATGATAACTGTAAATGCTGCATGCTAAGGATATTAGTTGATTTTATGATATTGCTTAATATATACTGTTTTCTATTTTGAGTTGGCCGATGATATCTACTCAGTACCCTGTTTTTGTACTGACCCCTACTTTTATGTTTTCTTCTTGTTCATTTGTGGAATGCAGCAAACGTGCCGTTGTCTTCGACTCAACAGTAATTCAGCCAGTCTTATTACTACACATCGGAAATTCAGGGTGAGCTAATTCTTCTAGCTTGGACTGGATCTTCTTCTTCAAGTCTTGATGCCTTGAACTTCCGGCATGGACTAGCTTCTTATGTATTTTTAGCTTCTTAGACATTTTTTGTTAGTAATTTGATCATAGATGTTCTTGTGGTGATGACTTCCAGATTTTGGGGATAATAATAGTTATTGATTTTATTAATGAGTTAAGTCTTCCGCATTACTTTCTGTTGATATTATATTGAAATGTTAAGGTTTAGATTGGTTGGTTCGCTCACATAGGAGGGTAAAATGTGGGTGTCAGTCGCGGCCCGATTTGGGTCGTGACAAACTTGATATCAGAGCATTAGGTTCGTTGGTCTCATCACACAAGAACGATTCTAGTAGAGTCTTAAGGAACGGTAGGGGGACGCCTTTACTTTTCTTTGAGAGGCTATAAGACTGTAGGAAAATTCCATTCTTTCATTCTTTCTTTCGTGCTACTACTTGAATCCAATTGGTATCTAGGTGATACAAATTGGTATCTGACCATCTTCACTCTCTTTCGTAGATGGTTAAAACTAGAGCAACGACTACGCCAACACCAACACCAGCACCGGCGGGACAGGGTGCGTCTGAGCCAGCCACCGGGGCTGTAGCTCGAGGAAGAGTAACGGCAAGAGGACGTCCTCTAGAGAAAGAGGACGAGCACCTAGCCCATCTGATACTAGGGCAGTGACTCCTCCACCGACTGAAGAAGTAGTAAGAGAGGGTGAGGAAGGGGAAACTGAACAAGTACAGAATGAGGAATTGTCACCCCAACCTACCCCAGAGATGATCAATCAGGTTCTTGCTTATCTTAGCGGGTTATCTGATCAGGGTCAGTCACCTCCAGTGTTTTCTGCACCAGCACCTCAGGCTCCGGAGGTACAACATGCGGCTACTATGGCTCCCCGCATGGATGTTCCATTGGAAATAGGCACATTTCCTCGTCTGACTACAGGGCCTATAATGACAAATGATCAGCATGAACTTTTTAGTAAGTTCTTGAAATTGAAACCTCCAGTCTTCAAGGGTGCTGAATCTGAGGATGCTTACGATTTTCTGGTGTACTGTCATGAGCTACTACACAAGATGGGTATAGTAGAACGGTTTGGTGTTGAGTTCGTGAGTTACCAGTTTCAAGGGAACGCCAAAATGTGGTGGCGATCACATGTTGAGTTACAACCGACAGAGGCAACACCTATGACTTGGGCCTCATTCTCTAGTTTGTTTATGGAGAAGTATATCCCGCGGACCTTGAGGGATAGGAAAAGAGATGAATTCTTAAGTCTAGAGCAAGGTAGGATGTCGGTTACTGCATATGAGGCTAAGTTTCGTGCACTATCCAGATATGCCACTCAACTTTGTTTTAGTCCACAAGAGCGGATTCGTCGTTTTGTGAAGGGGTTGAGATCAGAATTGCGGATTTCAGCCTTACAGGTAGCGGCTACGGCAAAATCTTTTCAAGAAGTGGTAGATTTCGTGGTAGAGGTGGAAGGAGTGAAGCCCGATGACTTCCCCTCGACACCGACATCAAAAAGGTTCCGCAAGGGAGGTGAGTTTAATGGTTCCTACACTAGAGGACAGGGTTCCGGAGGTTACTCCGTTCGACCAATTCAGTCTTCACTACAGACTGTAGTTGGGGGTCCACCTCCGACCGGTCAACACTTCTCTGAGAGACCTATGCATGAACCCAGAGAGTGCTATGGATGTGGGGAGATTGGACATATTAAGAGATATTGTCCAAAACAGAGTTACAGACCTCCAAATGTTAGAGGTAGGAGGTGGTCATGGTAGAGGCCGCTATTCTGGGGGACGTGGTGGTCGAGGTAATGGTGGTCACCAAAACGGCAGAGATGATGGGCAAACTGGAGCCACTACACCACAACATGGTAGGGGCAACGGACAAACAAATGAAAGGGCCCATTGTTATGCTTTCCCTGGGAGATCGGAGGCGGAGACATCTGATGCTGTCATCACAGGTAATCTTCTGGTTTGTGATTGCATGACTTCTGTATTGTTTGATCCTGGATCCACATTTTCTTATGTATCTTCCTCATTTTCTAATGGTCTAAATTTACATTGTGAATTACTTGATATGCCTATTCGTGTTTCTACTCCGGTGGGTGAGTCTGTGGTAGTTGAAAAGGTATATAGGTCTTGTTTGGTGAACTTTGTGGGGAGCAACACTTATGTAGATTTGGTTATTTTAGAAATGGTTGATTTGATGTAATTCTGGGTATGACTTGGCTTTCTCCGCAATTTGCGATCTTGGATTGTAATGCTAAAACGGTGACGTTAGCCAAGCCTGGGACAGATCCGTTAGTGTGGGAGGGTGACTACACTTCCAGTCCGGTGCGTATCATCTCCTTTCTTCGTGCTAAGAAAATGGTTAGTAAAGGGTGTTTAGCTTTCTTGGCACATCTCAAGGATGACACTACCCAAATACCTTCGATTGAGTCGGTTTCAGTGGTCCATGAGTTTCTAGATGTGTTCCCTGCAGATCTTCCTGGTATGCCACCAGATAGGGATATCGATTTCTGTATTGATCTTGAACCGGGTACTCGCCCCATTTCTATACCCCCTTATAGAATGGCTCCCGCGGAGTTAAGAGAGTTAAAAGCCCGACTTCAAGAGTTGTTGAGCAAAGGTTTCATTAGACCAAGTGCATCTCCTTGGGGTGCTCCGGTTTTGTTTGTAAAGAAGAAGGATGGGAGTTTTCGGATGTGCATAGACTACCAGCAGTTGAACAAGGTAACTATTAAGAACAAGTATCCTCTTCCTCGCATTGATGACTTGTTCGATCAGTTACAAGCTGCTTGTGTCTTCTCTAAGATTGACTTGAGATCCGGTTATCATCAATTGAAAATACGGGCAACGGATGTGCCAAAGACTGCTTTTCGAACGAGGTATGGGCATTACGAATTTGTAGTGATGTCTTTTGGTCTTACGAATGCCCCTGCTGCGTTCATGAGCTTGATGAACGGGATTTTTAAGCCATATCTGGATCTATTTGTGATCGTATTTATTGATGATATATTGGTATACTCAAAGAGCAAGAAGGAACATGAAGAGCATTTGAGAATGGTATTGGAAATGTTGAGGGAGAAAAAGCTTTATGCCAAGTTCTCTAAGTGTGAGTTTTGGCTAGATGCAGTGTCCTTCTTGGGGCACGTGGTTTCTAAGGATGGAGTGATGGTGGATCCTTCTAAGATTGAGACAGTGAAGAATTGGGTAAGACCTACTAATGTGTCAGAAATAAGGAGCTTTGTTGGGTTAGCTAGCTACTACCGCCGATTTGTCAAGGGATTCTCTTCTATTGCTTCCCAATTGACGAACTTGACTAAGCAGAATGTTCCATTTGTATGGTCAGATGAGTGTGAGGAAAGCTTTCAGAAGCTCAAGACTCTGTTGACTACTGCACCAATTCTCACCTTGCCAGTGGAAGGTAAGAATTTCATTGTCTATTGTGATGCATCCTATTCGGGTTTGGGTGCAGTGCTAATGCAAGAGAAGAATGTGATTGCTTATGCTTCGAGGCAATTAAAAGTGCATGAACGTAACTATCCAACTCATGATTTGGAATTGGCTGCGGTAGTGTTTGCATTAAAGCAATGGAGACACTATTTATATGGGGTTAAGTGTGAGGTCTATACGGATCATCGTAGCCTACAGTATGTCTTTACTCAGAAAGATTTGAACTTGAGACAGAGGAGATGGATGGAACTACTGAAGGACTACGACATTACTATTTTGTATCATCCGGGGAAGGCGAATGTGTGGCAGATGCTTTAAGTAGAAAAGCGGGAAGCATGGGAAGTCTAGCTCACTTGCAAGTTTCTAGACGTCCATTGGCTAAAGAGGTTCAGACTCTGGCTAACGACTTGATAAGATTAGAAGTAAATGAGAAGGGAGGATTTTTAGCTTGTGTAGAGGCAAGATCTTCCTTCCTTGACAAGATTAAGGGAAAGCAGTTTAATGATGAAAAATTGATCCGGATCCGAGATAAAGTGTTGCAAGGAGAGGCTAAAGAAGCGACAATCGATGAGGAAGGTGTTTTGAGGATTAAGGGAAGGGTATGTGTACCCCGCGTCGATGATTTCATCAACACTATTCTGACAGAGGCTCATAGTTCAAGGTATTCGATACATCCGGGTGCAACCAAGATGTATCGTGACCTAAAGCAACACTTTTGGTGGAGTAGAATGAAACGTGATATTGTTGAGTTTATTGCCAAATGTCCAAACTGTCAGCAAGTAAAGTATGAACACCAGAGGCCCGGAGGATTACTTCAGAGAATGCCCATCCTGGAATGGAAGTGGGAAAGGATTGCAATGGATTTCGTGGTTGGTCTTCCAAAGACATTGGGAAAGTTTGATTCTATTTGGGTAATTGTAGATAGGTTAACTAAGTCTGCTCACTTCATTCCGGTCAAGGTGACTTACAATGCAGAGAAGTTAGCCAAACTTTACATCTCGGAAGTGGTGCGATTGCATGGGGTTCCACTCTCCATTATATCAGATAGAGGTACGCAGTTTACTTCTAAGTTTTGGAAAACATTGCATGCAGAATTGGGTACTAGGTTGGACCTTAGTACTGCGTTCCATCCTCAGACCGATGGTCAGTCTGAGCGAACGATTCAAGTGTTGGAGGATATGCTTTGTGCATCTGTGATAGAGTTTGGTGGCCATTGGGATAGCTTTTTGCCCTTAGCGGAGTTTTCATACAATAATAGCTATCACTCAAGTATTGATATGGCCCCATTTGAAGCATTGTATGGGAGGAGATGTAGGTCTCCCATTGGTTGGTTTGATGCATTCGAGGTTAGACCTTGGGGTACTGACCTTTTGAGGGATTCGATAGAGAAAGTGATGTCTATTCAAGAAAAGCTTCTAGCGGCGCAAAGTAGACAAAAGGAATATGCAGATCGAAAGGTTAGAGACTTAGAGTTCATGGAGGGTGAACAAGTCTTGTTGAAAGTTTCACCAATGAAAGGAGTGATGCGGTTTGGTAAAAGAGGTAAACTAAGCCCAAGGTATATTGGTCCCTTCGAAGTACTTAAACGAGTAGGGGAGGTGGCTTATGAGTTAGCCTTGCCTCCAGGGCTGTCCGGAGTACATCCGGTATTCCATGTGTCTATGTTGAAAAGATATCATGGGGATGGAAACTACATTATCCGTTGGGATTCAGTTTTGCTTGATGAGAATTTGTCTTATGAGGAGGAACCTGTTGCCATTCTAGATAGGGAAATTCGCAAGTTGAGATCAAGGGAGATTGCATCTATCAAGGTGCAATGGAAGAATCGACCCGTTGAAGAAGCCACTTGGGAGAAGGAGGCAGATATGCGAGAAAGATACCCACATCTGTTTACAGATTCAGGTACTCCTTTTCGCCCTTGTTTTCCTTCTTGTGATCGTTCGGGGACGAAAGATGGGTAAATTGGTATCTATTGTAACGACCTGTTTAGTCGTTTTGAGCAGCAGATTTTATTTCTGGAAAAATAGGCTGAGGCAACGGACCCTACGACGGACCGTCATGGGCACGACGTACCGTCGCAGGGTCTCGTTTCAAAACACTTAGAAAATCTGAAATTGAGTACTGAAAATCGACTCTCTGAACTTCGTGACGGAATGGCAGGACGGACCGTCACAGACCCTTGGGGGAAATTTGGGTCTCTGAACTTTGCGACGGACAGCAGGACGGACCGTCGCAGGCGCGACGGCCCGTCACAGGTTGCGCAATCCCAGTCCGGGTCGGATTTCTTTATACGTTTTAAGGGACGTTTTTGACTATTCCTGCTTAAATTATAAAGTTAGGGGGTTAATGTTAATAATTCTAATTACTTGGGGGTTAAAAGAGGTAACCTTAAGTTAATTAGTGGGTCATTATTGCCATCTTTTATTCTTAATTATATACTAATTAGGGTAAGAAAAAGAGGGTTTGAATAAGAAAATAGAAAGAACAAAGAGAGGGAAGGAGAATCGATAGAGAGAGACGAACGAAGAGGAAAAAACAAGGCTTTGGGAAATTGCTTGCTTGATCACTAATCTTCGGTGGAGGTAGGTTATGGTTATTTTTATGCTATTCGTAGTAAACTCTTAATAGCGAATGATATGTATTGGTAGTATTGTAAACCCTTCTATATGCTTAATTGTATGCTTGCATGAATGTGATTATGAAATTGTGATATAATAAGCATGATGAAGCTATTGAATCCTAAATCTTGAAAAGAAACCCTAATCTACTTTGTTAATGATGATGCCTTGGTATAAAAGAAGGCTTGATGAACGAAAGTAGTGAGATTAGGGGATCAGGTGCCACGTTCCGGTACCAGGATAGTATATGAGGATCGGAGTGTCACGTTCCGACACCAGGATAGTATATGGATCGGGTGCCACGTTTCGGTACCAGGATAGAATATGAGGATCGGGTGCCACGTTCCGGTACCAGGATAGAATATGAGGATCGGGTGCCACGTTCCGGTACCAGGATAGAATATGAGGATCGGAGTGTCACGTTCCGACACCAGGATAGAATATGGATCGGGTGCCACGTTCCGGTACCAGGATAGAATATGGATCGGGTGCCACGTTCCGGTACCAGGATAGAATGAGGATCGGAGTGTCACGTTCCGACACCAGGATAGTATATGAGGAGCGGAGTGTCACGTACCGACACGAGAGGAATAAAGATAATGAATCTTGAAAGATGATAATATATTCAAATCTAATGAACCTAATTCCCAAATGAGTATGATGAGGAGGCGTGAGTCCTCATTGATGTGCTTGGTGTTGTAACCAATGGTTATGATAACTGTAAATGCTGCATGCTAAGGATATTAGTTGATTTTATGATATTGCTTAATATATACTGTTTTCTATTTTGAGTTGGCCGATGATATCTACTCAGTACCCGTGTTTTGTACTGACCCCTACTTTTATGTTTTCTTCTTGTTCATTTGTGGAATGCAGCAAACGTGCCGTCGTCTTCGACTCAACAGTAATTCAAGCCAGTCTTACTACATCGGAAATTCAGGGTGAGCTAATGCTTCTAGCTTGGACTGGATCTTCTTCTTCAAGTCTTGATGCCTTGAACTTCCGGCATGGACTAGCTTCTTATGTATTTTTAGATTCTTAGACATTTTTAGTTAGTAATTTGATCATAGATGTTCTTGTGGTGATGACTTCCAGATTTTGGGGATAATAATAGTTATTGATTTTATTAATGAGTTAAGTCTTCCGCATTACTTTCTGTTGATATTATATTAAAATGTTAAGGTTTAGATTGGTTGGTTCGCTCACATAGGAGGGTAAAATGTGGGTGCCAGTCGCGGCCCGATTTGGATCGCGACATTTTTTTTAAAAAAAAAAGATGTTAAAAAGAAAGAAAAAGAGAATCTCCCACGCATTCCCAGGAAAAAAAATCTTCCACGCGTTTGTAAATTTTTTATTAAAATAAAATAATCTACATATATAAATTAATATGCAGAATTTGTATATTTAACATATGAAGATAAAAATAAAAACAGTAAACATTAAAAAAAGATGTTATTTGAAAAAATAAAATAGAAACAATTTAACTATCCTTTTTGAATTTATCTCTTTTTAAAAATGGTAATTATCTAATTACTATCCAAACGTAAGTTTTTAAAATTTGGCTAATTATTTTAAAATTTAAAATTTAAAATTTAAAATTTAAAATTTAAAAAATTAAAAACTAATTTTATCTTATCCCTAGAAAAAAGCCAATCGAATAACTTAGTATTTAAATAGCAAGAACTATTCTTAACTCTTATCACTTAAGTACATATTCTTAAGAATCTATTGATTTTAGAATTTCATATTCTCTTATATTTATTCAATCATTTGAACACGGTAACATTTTTTGTTTTTCCTATTGTTTTTTATTGTACATTTGTTTATAATGATTAATCTTCGGTCTTTGAAGTGATGGTAATATATACATAATTGTGGTTGTATGCGAATGATTTAGGTAGTAATTAGTAATTTATTTGTTATCGATGTTAAGTTTGAACAGGTCTTGATAATGATCATGAAATAACAAATATGGGTATCTGATGCCTATGGAATCTACTTTTCTTTGGTAGATCTATAAAAAAATTCTATATGTACTCAATGGAGAATTATGTTTACCTTTGTAATTATTATTGTGCAAATATAAATTAGATAGCTCTAATTTGAACTTGATCTATTAAATTGTATGTGTTGACACCCAATTTCGACCCTTCTCGATATAAATTAGTTCTCGAGCTTCTTAAATTTCCAAACAATTTAAAATTTTAGTTTTATAAATTTTGCAAAAAAAATAATAATGTATGAATTTTATGTTATTTTGAATGCTTTTGTCATTTTTCTTATAATTTTTAGATAGTCTTTATATTTTACATGATTATGTATATAGTTGGTATATTTTACGATTATTTCGCAAAATATTTTAAATTTTAGTAAGTATTCTATTTAACTAATTTAGTTTAAATTATGGTTATATTTTGAATCACTTTTTACAATTAAAATAACTATATTACTAAAATAAAGAAGCTCGTTAAAAATTAATACAAATTCGTTTTATTTAAGGTTTAGCCGAATTTATTATCCTAACTCAATTTGGCTATTTATTAAATTAACACATCTTAAATTGGAAAAATTAGTAAATTAGTCAAAATAAATAACATATTTAGTAAAAATATCCATACTTTATAAATATTAGCAATAATGTCAAAAATGTCATTATTTTAAAAAATTTATGTGTCCCAATTTTCTTCTCTCTTTTTCAATTAATTCTATATATCCTTTTTTTTAAAAAAAAATCATTTCTCTCATATTTATCTTTTCAAATTGTTAATTCTCTCTCCCATTTAATTTTTTTTCTCTCATGGTTATCTTTTCTGATTTTCCTCCAACATTCAAGTTGCAAATATTTTTTTACCACATATTTTGGTTGTTTTTTTAATTCTTTGATTAAGGTATCTCTAATCTTTATCCTATTTTCAGATTTCTTTTCTAATTTTATTTTTGTTTAAATCTTAAAAAAATGTTGTTTGTATTTTTCAATTTCCGTTATAATTTACTCTCCAATGGTTGAATCCAAAAGGCTTACTAGAGGTATTCATCTTAATCAACCAATTTCTGGTGATTTTTCATCCTTTAATTTATTTATTACTTAACATAAATAGTGTATGATGTATGATCCGCTGCTAAAATGAGGGAAGAAAGAGGGTAAGAATATTTACAAGACTCATTGGTGTGCAAAACCTTCCTCAAATTCAGAACGCAAATGTAGAATCTTTGTCTACTCGTGAGGATATTGAAAAAAACGACGAAGATCGGATAGTTGTCGAACAATTTTCTATTAGTTTGTTTTGTATTTATAGTTCTTTTTTTGAATTTGGTATGCTTTCTTAATTTGTATTCAAATCACTATGTATACTATCAATATTTGTATTTATCAAAAATTTCATGTTGCATGGTTTATGAATCTTGTATTTGTCCCTAATTTGTATTCATCTAAATGTATGTCAACTAGATGTATTTTATTTATAAGAAGAACAACTTTCTATTAGTTTATTTGTATTCGAATACAAATACAAATAATAGACGTATTGGAATGAATACGACTTAGAAAAGGAAACAAGATTTTGAAAAGAAAAATAAATACACAGTGAAAAATATATACGAATACAAATGTATTTCTTAAATAGCTATATTTTATTTGACATACATATTGAAATGAATACAAACTAATAAAGGTATGTCAACTGAATTTGACATTTTTTTCTAATATTTATTTATTCTAAAGGTATGTCAACTAGTTATGTATTTTATTTAAGAATAAGTACACCAAATATTCAATTATTTCTTTTCAATTTTATATTTCATTCACTTTTCATCATACTAATTTTTTGTATTTTATATATTATTATACAAAATTCTAAATAAAAACTAGAATAAATAAAAATACAAATAAAATACATATTGAAATGAATACATACAACATTTTTGAAGAAAAAAATAACTATATAGGAAAAAAATATATGAAAATACAAATATATTTCTTAAATGACTATATAGATAAATTCGGCATACCTATTGGAATGAATACAAACTAATAAAAAACTATAATAAATATAAATAGAATATATTGTGGAATGAATATAATTTTAAAAAGGTAAAAATTCTGGAGAAAAAAAAAACAAAATTTAAATTTTATTTGAAAATGTAACTGATGAGAAAATTAAGGATGCTTGCCTTTTTTTGAAATATCCCCCCCCCCCCCCCCCCTTAATTTTCTCCTTTTTGTTATTAAATAATTATAATCTTTAAATAAAAATAAATAATAAAAACATAAATAACATACATAACAAACTAAAATGACATTTTTACTAAATATTGAAATTGTTGCTAATGAGTCCTCTTAAATGCTAAAATATTGACATTTTGAAAAATTTCCCTCTTAAATTTCCAATTCAATTTTTGAGCCCATTCCTTTCTATTCCTTCCAGCCCACTCTCCATTCCCTAAAAAATACCCAGGCCTTACTCCCCTATTTTAATCTAAATCGTCCCAGCCCAAATATTTCTCTTCTTCAGCAGCCCAATTCGTGTAATTCATAGCCCATTCCCTTTTTATTTAATTCCCAGGCCCACTCTCAATTCCCTTTTTCTTTAATTCCCAGGCTCACTCCAATTCCTCCCTTTCCCAGACCCACTTTTTTTATTTCTAGCCCATTTTTTAAATCTCCCAGTCCATTCTTCAGACCCGGCCCCTTTCTTTATCTTCCCCAACGATCGAACGATTAACAGAAAGATTCCCAGAAAAAAAAAAGACCCTCCCATCTCCCGTACAGCGCGTCCCCTTCCTCTCTCCCATTTTCTCGTACGAATGGTACGCCTAGGTGTCGAAATCTCCTCTCCCCTCTCGTCCTTTCCCTTAAATCGGACGTCTATGGTCATCGTGCCGTTGGAGAATAATACAAATTCGTACCATTCCGTTTCAACCTTATCCCTCTAGGTTTTTCGGATTTTAAATTGGGACATGAAATCGCGTTTTTACCCCAGGTCTTTCTAGGATTGCCGCCGCCCTCCCTCCTCCAAAACCCAAAAAGCTCCTCTAGATAAGCCCCCCCGTCTTCTTTAGAAAAGGGGTTGGGAAAATTTGAGTTAGATAATTTGGTTGGATTTTTTTTTCCACACAGAGATATACAGGGGAGTTTTTTTTTTTAAAAAAAATATTAAAGAGTTACAGGGAGATTTTGGTTGGATTTTTGGTTTGTAAGAAGAAAATTAGAGTTTCCATAGAATCGAAATCCCTTCGGTGAGGTCCATCATGGCAAGAAAATACACAGAGGGGTTAAGCAAGTATCTGAAATCAGTGTTAAGCCTAGATCATTCGTGTTTGGTGGTTGGAAGGACGCGATCAATAGCTTATCGTCCCCGTTCGCTGCTCGAAGAAGGTTAAAATCTCCTCTCATAGCTTTGTTCGTTTGACTTCTGTTGAATGCTTTCCCTACGCGTTAGCTTGAATGGATTTATGCTGGATCGAAATCATGTTTAGTTGGGTTCTTTAAATCCGTATATTTAGCATTATCAGTCCCCATTCGAGGTCGGTCTTCAAGTATGCCGTGTTATGGTGAAATTTCATGATTTCGCAATATTTTATTGGCTTTCGGGGTCTTGGACTGCTTGTATCTTTGATATTCTGAGTTGATTGTCCGTCTGGAGTTTTGTTCTTAATCGTCCAGTTCGTTATTTTAGCTTAACTTTGTGGCTTGCGATGCAAAATTTATGACAACATCGTTAAATCTGTCGTTGGAGCATGTATCTTACTGCTTGATTCTTACTAGCAGCCTCTGTTCGAACTAAATATTCATTATGAGTTCTTGTGGTTTTTGTGTTGTTTTGTTGAAACGCACCTCCTTCGTTTATTTTTATGCTATTTCGAGTCGTCAAAAATCGAAGTACTCCTTGTTCTATTCGTCAACCTTAGTTCTTCTTGAAGTCTTGTGTTTAAGCTTATCTGATAAGGCTGCTTCATTGACAGCAACTCATAAGTTGATGTATATTTTTTTTAATATATGGTAGCTGGAGTAAGCCCTTTATCACTCCATTTTAGAACTAAGGATAAACTGGGTTATGCTTAATTGTTTTTCTTATGATGTTCAGCATAACATGAATGATAGTAAATCAAACCCATGTATAGAGGCTTTATTTATTTTCATCTGCTTTGGCTGCCATTTCTTCTATTTCATTTACATTGCTTTAGTTATGCGTATAAATGCAGAAGTGTTTCCATCGCTGACTGTTTTTCTTTGTGTTTCCTTTTGATCCGTTTCACGTGCATTCGCCATGAGTCCTAACGGACTTTGCTCGTATCCTTGCATTCCTTTCTCGAGCCATAAAGGCTAAAATTACCCTCCTTGATCTTGGTCAGCCACTCAAAACAGGTGTACAGGTCGAAAAACAGCAGAAATACAGTGCTGGAAATTGATTACAGGTTCATCAGAACCTAGAAAGTTGCTGGAAATTACATTGCAGGTGTTGAAGAAGTTGTATACCAGATATATACACATTGTATACACCCATATACAGGTTGAAATCTGCACAGGAGGCCAAATTCGAAATCTAGGTTGAAAGCAGCAAAAATATGCTGTTGTAAAGGAGCTTTCAACTTTCGAAAGTTAAAAAACAGGTTAATATTCAACCTGTATACACTGGTATACAGACGCGTGATACCATAAATATGTGTAAAAAATACGAATTGCAAGTTAATTTACAGGGACATCAAATTCAGATAAAATACGGGAATAGGCAATGAATACGTTCATAGGATATAGCCCGTATACATTGATATACATTTTTGGGCAGCGATATACAATTGTAAAACAGGTTAAAAAATGATACAGGTACAAATACGTAGAAACAATATGGGAAATACAGGGTGAATAGCGAGAAACGCGTATTCGAACAAATTCAGGGCTCAAAAAGTCCAATACGAATTGGATATATACAATATACATCATTTGTATACTTTAGTTTCTTTTTTAAGGAAATGGGCCAGGGCCTTTTTCAGCAACAATTTTGATAGGCCCAAGAGGTCACAAATGTTTGTTTTGCAGGATTTTTAAATTGTTAAAAAAGGACACAAATTTAAGTGATTTAGTTTAGGACAGGGGGGGCCAAAGCCCAATGGCCGAAATTCAATTTTTTTCCTCTTTATTTATTATTGTTTGAATTAATATTTGGTAGAATTTTAATAATCTCTTAAAGGGCAGCCATTTCTTTTATTTTGAATTTTCCTACTATGTTTTCTTACTTAGTTGGTTTTCATTGACTTTTGTCAAAAGTTTAGGTTATTCCCGTTAGAAATTTCCTCTAATCATTTCCCTTTAGAAATAAATAAAAAATGGACTAAAATATGTTAAAACGAATTTTCTCTTTACTTAGTTAAAAATTTTATTTTAAAAGTCATTTAGTCAAATCGCCGGTCAACCGCAAGTTAGCGGGCTTCCTGAGGGCCTAACACCTTCTCGAGATGTACATTGAAATTTGAACCTTTTTCAATTGATTTTATCTGTTTTGAATCTTTTGAAAATTTTAAATTTTTCTTGATTTTTTATAAAAAAAATCAAGTGGCCACTCCGTAATTTGGAAAGTCAATTTTCTTAAATAATAAGATTAATTTTTTTCCTAAACCTAGTCATCTTCACACCATTTTTAAACAAATAGTATTTTTTAAAATTAAAGAGTGCAATTTTAAAGTTTCTGAAATTATATAATTTACATTGAGTTAATACCTAATCTGGTCACTCACCTATGCACTCTTCTCTCAGAAAGTAACTCAATTTTCAATTTTCACTCAAAAGTCAATCAACTATGCACTTTTTTCTCAGAAAGTCACTTAACTTTGAATTTTAACTCAAAAGTCACTCAATAATCCACTCTTTCCTCAGAATGTAACTCAATCTATTAAATTATTTTTTTAACTAAAATTTGTTGATAGTAATTATTTATATAACAAATCAAAAAAATTTAAAAATAAAAATACCATTTAAATAATTTAGTGATCCACCCACGTAACCCGACCCATTAAAAAACATGATATGACCCATTTTATTTTGTATTTAATCCTAATTCAAGGTTTAAAGAGAGGGATTAATTTAGGATTAAAGATAAAATAAAATGGGTCATATGATATTTTTTAATGGGTAGGTGGGTGGATCACTAAATGATTTAATTTATTTCTTAAAATTTTTGGTTTGTTATATAAATAATTAATATCAATAAATTTTAATTAAAAAATAATTTAATAGATTGAGTGACTTTCTGAGGAAAGAGTGGATAGTTGAGTGACTTTTGAGATAAAATTCAAAGTTGAGTGACTTTCTGAGAAAGAAGTGCATAGTTGAGTGACTTTTGAATGAAAATTGAAAGTTGAGTGACTTTCTGAGAGAAGAGTGCATAGTTGAGTGACCATCTGAGGTATTAACCCAATTTAAATTTTAAATTTTACATCTTAAGTTATATAAAAATGTGTTTGATATGTTGAAAAGGTGTCATAATTTGAAATTGACAACATGGTTTCATCTTTTGTTGAGTTAGTTAAGGAAATTCATAGTCATAATTTTATGAGAATTTGCACTTTTCGCATCACAGTTGTTAGATAACTTAATTTTTTTAAAAAAATATTAATATCTTTTTAGTAAGTTGTAAGTTTTTTACGTCTTGTACTCATTTCAAATAACTATTAATATAATTAATTTGTCGTTGTAATAAAGAAAAGAAATTACTATTTTAGAATTTAAGTTAGAGTCTTTTACTTGATAAAAATCAATTGTTTTTTTCTTATAAAAATAACGTGTAAAAGAGTATTTACATTCTTAAATTTTGAATTTTTTTAAAAATATTAATTAAATAATATTATTAAAAATTGATTAATCAAAGTATCTATTTAATAAAAATAATAATAGTAATAATCTTTCCACAACCTCATTAATTATAACAAAACAGATATGTAATATTATTAATAATAATAATAATAATAATAATAATAGAATAATAATAATAATTATAATTATTATTATTATTATATTATTATTATAATAATAATAATAATAATAATAATAATAATAATAATAAACATAATTATTAAATGTATAAAATTAATTTTGAAAATCACGTAAACATAAAAATAACCAACCGATGTAATACTATTTTTAGGACTCTAAATTCATAACTATTTTTTAATCCAAACAGTTTTTAAAAAATAGGACTTTTAATGTTATTAAATAATAAATAACTATTTATTAAATGAGTTAAAAACCAAAAAGTTCTAAAAAAATAGGACTCTTAAGGGTATTAAATAATAAATAACTATTTTTACTAAAGTTTATAACCAAATAGTTTTAAAAAATTAGGGGAAAATTCAGTTTAATGGAAAATAAAAACCAACAACGTGGGTCTAAGATAAAAACAAAACAAACTTTGTAAAATTTTGACTTTATTTTAAACTATTGAGGTTTTTGAATTCAAAATTGATGATAACTTCTATTTATAATTTTGGAGTTTTTACTTTTTTGTTTTTTGTTTTTTGTTTTCTTTCCCTATAAATACAAACATCGTACTTACGTTTTGTATTATGTAATTTTTTAAAAATCATAGTTAAGTTATTTTCATTATGTTTCACGGCTTTCAGGTAACAAATTAAAATATTTTTTTTTGATGAGTTTATTTCTTTGCACTATTTTTATAATAAAAATTTGAATGAAGAAAATACTCATTATAAAAAAGAGGATCTTCATTTGAAGGATCCAAATTCAACATAAGATTAAAGTGAAGGTATTGCAACTTAGTATCAAATAGTGTATATATATTACAATTATATGAATGAAAAAGTCTTTCATCTCTTAGAATTAGAGCTTTACAAAAACACTTTAAATATAGTTATAGTGTACACATAAGCAATTGAAGAATCTTCTTAGCGTAAATTATCACTTAATTCATTAAATATAAATTAATTATTAGTTTGATTACTAATTTTCTTTTTCTTTTAATTATAATTATA
Source organism: Solanum chmielewskii (assembly GCA_027704785.1). Taxonomy (NCBI): domain Eukaryota; kingdom Viridiplantae; phylum Streptophyta; class Magnoliopsida; order Solanales; family Solanaceae; genus Solanum; species Solanum chmielewskii. The sequence continues at coordinate 33,650,215 of JAKWIX010000324.1, read as the reverse complement.
ATTATAATTATCCGTATTATTATAATTATTATAATTACAATTATCACACAACCTTTTCAGTTTCAAAAGGAAGTTAGACAGTTGTTTATTTCCACAAAATATGTCTATGTTTGAGATAAAATTATATTTCTAAAATTCATTTATTTACATCTACTTAAATTTTAAATTATTGTTAATTGTTTTAAAATTTATATATAAAAATCTTCTAACAAAAAATATTACCACGAAATAATCAACAAACAATTGACATTTGCATTGCAACCCTTGGAAGTTTCATACTTGAAATAATAAAAGTTTTTTTAAAAAAAAACAGATGCAATTTTTTCCTATTAAATGTTAAATTTAAAGCAAAAGTTGGATTCTAATTCGAGAATAAATTTACAAATAAATAAATTATGTATACTTTATTAGTTTAGAGTTGATATAGCTATTTTTAATTTGAATTAAGATGTAAACATTTTCAACTATTTAATGAAAAAATAAAAACTTAAATGCATGAGTTTTCTTTTAAATGATTAGTTGGAATTCTCACACCATCGTAATTTACCCTTTCTAAGAAAATTTAAAAATAATTATGAAGAGTTAATCATCTTTTTTATCAAATTAAATTTTTTTAAAAAATAGAAAAGAGTCCTATTAGCTGTGGTAGCATTTTAATTTCCAATTCAGTAATCATATGATTATGGTGTGTTATGAATAATTCTTATCATAATTTTTATTTTTTATGTTTCAGTTATACTATTTTTTAAATTTTGAAATAAATTTATCTACAAAAATAATTTATAATTTAATATTAATAAAGTGTGAATGGAGAGGAAAAATAGGAAAAGTGAATTTTTAACTAGGAGTTTATGCTAACTCTTTGTTTTGTTTTTTATTGCATTATTTTCTTGTTAAATTAATTATATGATCAGTTTTTTTTTATCATATTACCTTTTTTTAAATTGTAATTTATAAATAAAAATTATTTGAATTATAAAATTTCAAAAGGGAAGTAGAAAAATCTTAATCAATTTACTTATATTTTAGAAATTCACTAAAATCTCTTTACATAACTCAAAATTTAAAGATAAAAATATTAATATAAATTTAAAACTCATTCCACTAACTTATTTAAAATTTATTTGTCAATCTTTAAATGATTACTGCAAATATGCATGTGTTAATTTTTTTTGCAAAATATAACTTTTTGTAAAAAATATTTTTTATAAATATTTATTCTTAAATAAAGAATCTTCTAGGATTAATTTTATTTTTAATAATAAATGTTATTTTTATGGGTAAGTAATGGTGCATATGATTGCATTAGTATTTTTTAAAAATAAATTATTTAATATCACAACTATGATGTTCATAATTAAAACACACCATGTCGTATCTTTTAAAAAAAATTTTAAAGAAAAAATTTAATAATAATAATAATAATAATAATAATAATAATAATAATAATAATAATAATAAAGTTCATGACACCTAAGGATGGAAAGAACTTTTACAGTTTCAACACGGTCCTAACAACGCCTTATTCACAGTTAACATGGGTCTTACCAGGAACACCGGACTAAGTCAAGATCTTTCTATTCCCGGACTACATTACTTTGACCTAAAATACATCGGAACATTCCTTTACTTATCATGTAGTTATAGTTCAAGTTGTTGTTAGCCCAACACAAAGTATTTAGCCTATCATTTAGGCTTTTAAATATTAAAAATATTTAAATTAATAATAAAAGAGAGAAAAATAATACTTTAATTAGAGTAGACTCTCAACAATAAATCTTCTAAGTAGAAACAACAACAATTTTATTTATACGGTAGTGGAAATACAAGAGTAGTAATACAGAGAGGTTGACCAAAGTCTGCCCTCTACCTTCTACTAAAAGATCCTTATATAGAATGGACCTGAAGAAAAGTCTAAAATTTATGACGTAAGTGCTTACGTCATGTTCATTATTGAACCGACATTGGGGTCCTAACTTTATAAAAGCTTACAATTATCTTAACTTTTGTAAAAGTTAGAGTCTTATCAACTAGTCTTTTCTAGTCTCCTTCCCCTTTAGTGTGTTTGAAGTAGAAGATTCTTCTATCTGATTCCTGAACTGTTGAAGAAATGTTTCAATGTCCATCTCTTCTTTGCTATGAATGCTTTGGGATTCTCCAGCTATAAAGGTGTCTTCTTCTTCATTTGAGGTAGCCATAGACATATAAAATTTCATGCCCATATTTTTTATTAGATCTTTTTTGACTTCTTCCATGTATGAAGTAAGAAGTTTCGATTTTGAGATGGATCCTTTCTTCATCTGCAGCCTTCTGGTTATTTATTTGAAAGGACTGATATCATCACGACCTTGTATGACTTCTGATTAACGCTTGTTGATCTCGATAGAGTCTTTAATGGAGTTTATAATCTCCTGTCCATTTCATTATCCACGGAACAGAGAATTATATAAAAAATTGCATCAATGGCATCTCTTTAAAAATGATATCATCTTTTTGTAATTTTATCAATTTGGGTGATACGTCAACCCATTCAACATATAATATTTTGTATTCCTCTGACAATATATTTATAGATGGACCATATAAAATTCACTATTGGCAAAACCAATTTGGTATATGCTGCTTATAAACGTGAGAGCATATTTTTATAAACTATGAATGTTTTCTATCAGAGTTTTCATATAACAAGGTATTATTGAAGTTCTCAATATAATCCCAGTAATTGAACTTGAGTGCAATTTTTTGTTATGGATGGGTGCATTCTCTTTCTTTCATCGTGCTTATTCCCCAATCTTCTGGGGTGAATATCATTTTTATAATGAATTTTGAAAAGTTGTAAACATTTTTAGTATTGGCTAGGTAAAAGTGTACAAATTCAGCTGACCTAATAAATGAGAGTATTATCTCATAATACATTCTGTATTTATAAGTTGGGACAACATATGATGCTGTATCAAAATACCTGGTCATTATTTGCCATGGATCGTCTTTCCATTATAAAAATATATGGGCTCAAGAAGAAGTATTACTTTATCTTTCTCATTTTTATCATATACTTCAATATTTTCATTTCCTTAGTCAGTTACAGCTGAAGAATAGGATGGTGGGTTATTACCCTGAGCTTGTTTGGATTGTATAAAATTCATGAATTCTTTATACATTTGATGTTCAGTGTTAATTCCCAATGTGCTCGTATATGATCCTGCAATGTTTAAAGTTGTTAGCTTTTGGTTTCGTATTTAGGCCAAGATATTATTTCTTCCCATGAGTGCTTTTCATCTTCCTTCCTCTATTAGAGGAAAAATTTCCCAATGGCGGCATCGCTCCTGGTATTAATAGATAAATATTTATTCACTTAAATATTCTCTAGTAAAAAAATCGAGAATACTATTATATGTTCCCTTTTTATAATGTATTTCAAAATCAAAAGGTGCTAACAAAGCTTGCCATCTTACAAACATTTGTTTTGAAACATCATGTTTTACATATTTATTAAAGATGAATTTCTCTGCTTGACACTTATGATAAATTTTTGATTATATAAATCTCCTTGAAATTTTAGAACACTTTTAACTATAGCCAAAATTTCTTTAGCTATATTAGATTTTTTTTTGAATATTATTCCATTTTCCAGAATAGAAGTTTATGAGGTATTCTTGTTTTTTCATTAGGAGAAATTTGTTTTAAAATTCCCCCATAGCCAATATCAGAGGCATCTGTTCTCACTATCTTTTGCCGATTCGGATTGGCTAAAGTGAGGCATGGTAGGTTATTAACCTTTGTCTTAATGTTTTTGACTGCTTTAGTATGATTATCAGTCCAAGCTTTAGGATTTTTTCTAAGTCTATCATATAGTATAGCTGTGTCTTTAGACAAATCTTTTATAAAAAGAGAGATGTAATTTAAAATTACCAAGAATCATTGGATCTAAGTTTTATCAGTAATAACATCAGAGAATTTTGATGCAAACTCTATACTTCTTTAGATGGGAATAATTTTCCCTTTTTCAATATTATGGCCTAAGAATCTAACATTAGTTTGGAAAATATGCATTTTTGGTCTAGATATAACCAAATCATTTTGAATAATAATTTTCTTAAATAGATCAAGATGTTTAAAATACATTTATATGGTTTTTAGAAATACCAAAATATCATCAATACATTAGATGATAAAATTGCTAAAGGGGTTAAAAATATCATTCATAATTTTTTGAAATTCCGAAGGAGCATTTCTTAATTCAAAAGGCATAATATTCCATTCATATTATCCCATTGGGACGTTAAAGGCTGTCTTATATTTATCTTCTTCATAAATTTGAATTTACCAATAACCTGATTTTAAATCAAAATTTGATAATATGATAGCTTCATGAAGTCGATCGAATAAATCTTTTTTATTGGGGACAGGATATCTGCTCCATTTTAAAACTTTATTTAGCGCTTTATAATTTATGACAAGTCTAGGTACTCCTTTCTCTTGTTCTGCTTGTTCATTAACATAAAAAGCAGTACTAGACCATTGAGATTTTGAGGGTCTTATTAAACCCTTTTGGAGAAGATTATCAACCTTTTTTTACATAAATTTAAATATTTTGAATTTATTTGGCATGGTCTTGCCTTAGTGGGAATATTATCTTCAAAAAATTCTTCTTCATAAGGAAGACTCACCACATGCCTCTTACTTTCCCAAAATACATTTGGGTGGTCTCCACATATTTGTAGAGAGAATTGACTCTTCAAAATCTCAATGTCTCCTTGGATTTTAGGATTTTGTAAAGTCTCTTCAATTGTAAGATTACAAATCGCATTTTAAAGAAAATCAATTTGTTTATTTTTAAAAGAGATCATATCTTTAACCTCATTAACGAATTTTGAAAATGGTTGAGATATCAAATCTATTCTTATTTTTCTTCCTTCGAAAGTACCAGTAATTCCAGTCTCATTCCATGAAGTTGTAGTATATATATGCCAGTAAAAAGTCATTCCTAAAATGATTTCGTTAGAAATATTTTTTATTAAAACAAAGCTTTCAGGCATACATATATTATTTGTACATATATATGCTTTAGGAACTTTTTATTCAATATCCATTTTATGACCACTAGCATTACGAAGACTATGTGTAGTCTTTTTAAAATATCTTGATGAAATTAATCCTTCTTGAATGGAATTTAAATCAGCTCCACTATCAATTAGAGCAATAAAATCCTTTTTTAGGTTATAATCAATAAAAAGAGTAATTTTCGCTAAAGGTTTATGTGCTGTAATTAGCTCAATAGTTTCTAAAAATAAATTCTCATTATCAATAGACTCATTAGGGATGTCAGGAAGATTACTTTTTGGAACATTATAGGAGGATCATCTTAAGCTATGACATGTTTTCTATGATGATTTTTGTCCTTACTTTCTATATAAGTAATTCTTTCATCAAGAATCATATTATGATTTTTGAGAAAAGATATTTTTTTTTAAGATTATTTATCTCCTCAACCAAGTCTTGGACTGTAGTAGGAATGTGATCCCTTTGAGACCTCAGTTTTAGTTGTCTTCTTACCTCTGCCATGGTATAAACATTATTATGAATAGGATTTTCTTTAGGAATTCTAGTACTACTAGTAGAGGTGCTGGTATTACCAATTTTATCGATAATTTGGGACCTTAATGTTGGGTCATCAATCATCCTAAGAATTTATATCAATTGTCATTACTTATAACATCAATGTTTAAGTCCTTGAACTGAGAGTATAACTGATAGAATTCATCCTTATCTTTATCAAAAGGTTGGCCAGTCTGGCAAGACGTACATTCTTCCTCAGATGAGGACATGTAGTCTTGTTCATGATGAACTGTTAGGTCTTCAGTAGTAGAGGATCCCAGGATCCCTCTCCGTCACTATTATTAGAACTTAAATATTATGAAGAGGAATTCGATGTACCGTAGTTTTACGGTAATTTTAATGCTTTTTCCTTAGGTTTCGTGTGTGTCTAAAGCTTTTTTTGTATTAGTTTTAATGTATTTTTCTCTTTGTTTGCAGGAAATCTGTTCAGAATGAATTCGCTAAAGAATTATGCTGAAACTGCAGAAGTGACTACCAACGGAGCTATCGATGGTCCGTTAGTGGCCACCATCGTATGAAGGAAAAGAATTGAATGAAGATTGGGTGTGGGGCTATGGAGGCTCTCGACGGACCGTCATCTCCACTACGGATCGTGCTGCACATCCGTCATCGTCAACAAAAAGTAGCCCCAATACACATCTTGAAAAGAAGCTAAGTTTGGAACGACGGATGACCACGACAATGGACCACGACGGTTCGTCATGGCCTTGACGTCCGTCATCTAGGTTTTTGACTCAGACGCGATTTTTGGGCAAATTTTTTTTAAATAGATTTCCCTCTTTTGTTAGGACTCTAGTATTATAAATACTTGTAAAAACCTCATTTTTGAGGTTATAGTCTTCGGTATTTTTTTATATTTTATTGTTCTAGTTGTGAACTTGTGATTTTTGAGAAATTATTCTATTTTCCGGAAATCGTTAATTGCAAGCTTATTGATTAATTCAAGTAATTTTCTGGGTTTTCTTCAATCTCATCAAAGTAAGTGCATGAATTTTTATCAAACTAATATGAATTGTGTGATTATTAACATGGGTAACTAAATCCATAGCTAGGGTTGTGGGAACCATGGGTAATTAACAAGGTAAAAACTAGTTGAAATAATAATCCTAGAATAGTGTCTTGCATGTATTGATAATTCTTTCATTTAGAAGTCTTTTTAACGAGTGCACGCGTTAGAACTCGCCTTGTTGCTACTTGCCGAACCAAGGAGGTAGATAATAAGAAAAGAATTACCAATGTAGATTTAGTATATACTATCTAATAGGCTAGTGTCAATTAGTGCGAAGTAACAACTAATCCATACATCAATTATGATGCTTAATATGAGGTAAAGGTAAGGTTTAGTAAAGCATACACACGTAGCCAGACCAAGGTGCGAAGTGAAATTCCCTAGTTGCTGGACCAAGGAATTAGGGATACATAACCTATCACTTTGCATGCAAGATACTATGAAAGGATTGTTATAGCTAGAATCACCGCGTTATGAGCCTGTGGGGAACACTTAAGCCCTAGTTACTTTCATTACTTGATAAAAAATAAATCTTTGAACTTGCCACTTGTTTACTTAGACATAGCTAATTACATTCATTACTTAAAACCCCCTTTTTGTTACTTGTTTTTGGAAAGGACTTAACTAAATAAAAGTAATAGTAGATTAAAGTTAAGTCTAAATCATTTTCATCGTGGGATCGACCCCAACCTCATAGTTGGGTTCATTACATGATACGATAGCTTATACTTCTTTTCGAGAAGTAACTTTGAGCGTATCAATTTTTGGCGCCGCTGCCGGGGAAAGTGGCTTTTTAGATTAACTTTAAGCTTATTACCAAAGTTTAGTCAACATTTTCCTAATTTTACTTTTTCTTTTTGTTTTTGTCTTTTGCAGATGTAACTTTCGTGTATGCCAAGTACGCGGAGTAGAGGAGAACCCATACTCTCACCCGACCCCGAATTAGAGCGTACACTATGCAGAATGAACCAAAATTTGGACATTCTCGATGATGATCACAACCCATAAATTCCACCACCGATTGATGCTCACGATCAATTATTACATGAAAATCATGAGGAAGGTGAAATACATAGACAACCTCCCGCTCCACGCTTTCAAGAGTATTATAGGGGATATCATAATATTACTGACTCAAACGGGCCACTTGTCTTGTGGCCATACTTTCGTGGTAACTAGTAGTCTAATGCAAATGCTCACCGCTAGAGGTTTGTTTTTGGGGCTATCTTCTGAGGATCCACATGCTCACATCGCCAAGGTGAGGTCGGTGTGTAAGAGTTATGTAGGTAGGACTGATTTGAATATGGATGTAATTGGGTTGAGAGTTTTTCCTCTCTCACTGATGCAAGAGGCCGTTATATGGTTTACCGAGATCCCCTGTAACTCAATCTACACTTGGAATCAATTGAGGGATGTGTTCTTATCACGTTACTACCCGGTGTCTAAGAATCTAAACCACAAAGATAGGGTGAACAACTTTGTGGCACTACCGGGAGAATCAATCAGTAGTTCTTGGGACAGTTCACTTCGTTCTTGAGAAGTGTCTCCAATCACCGTATCGATGATGAGTCACTGAAAGAGTACTTCTATCGAGGACAAAATGATAATAATAAAGTAGTACTGGATACGATAGCGGGTCCCTCAAAAAATCTTGGAGCACTAGAAATTTAGATACTGGGAGAAACACTTATGCTGTGCAATTCACACAAAACCCAACCACATATGAGATTCATGAAGAAATGGATCAAATGAGAACTGATCTTAGTTTGGTGTTGAAACACATCACTGGGGGTGCAGAAAAGGTAAATGCGCTGAACTACTTGTCTAAACTATCACCGCCGACTGATGAGTATTACTATGAGGAGGACTCGTATGCGGTAAATGAGCAGACGGGGGGTTTCTGACCAAACTCTCCAATCAAGAGAGTTGGCGCAAAGGTCAAGGAAATCAAGGTCGGAACTATGGTAATTACAATCGAGAGGGTCATTATATCCGAGATGGGAATTACAACCGCAACAACAACTTCAATCGGGGTAACTATGGTAACAGAAATGATAGGAGTGGGCCCTATGTTCCACCTCAAAATCGTGAAGTTGCTCCTAGGGATGGTGGAGGTAGTATGGCGCGAGTTGAGGATATGTTGCAGAAAATGATGAGGAGGTTTGATACTAGTGATGAGCACACTAAAAAGTTGAGGAGTGACTTAGCGAGTATTGGGCAAAAAGTTGATGCACATGCAATCTCGATCAAGCATCTTGAGTTGCAAATAACCCAATTGTCTTTGACTATGAACCGACGCCAACTGAGCACTCTTCCTAGCGATACTGTCCAAAATCTGAATAATGATGGACATTGAATGGCAGTCACAACTCGAGGTGGTAAGCAAACCATTGACCCACCGATGCCGTCTGGGATAGAAAATGTGATAAGAGGCGATGATAAGGTGTTGACAACCAATTTTGACCAACCTTTGACCTTTTTAGGATTACTATTCGATTAAATACGTATTTTAAAAATCTATTTAAGGTTTAGAATTTTAATCAATTTTTGCTTTAATTTTTTTTATATATTCTAGTATGTTCACTTAATAAAATTATTGTAAATATTATTAAATATTTTAAAATCATTAATGAATTTCAAATGTTTTAAAAATTTAAATGATTTTCAATTACATAAAAATATTTTAATTAAATAGCAACTGCTACACTTCCTTAAAATTATTTAAATTATAGCCTATTATAGTATAATTTCTTCCAATTCTAGCCACTCTAAGTCAATTTTATTTCAATCATAGCCCCTCTTTCATTACAATTTTAGCCATTCCACATCCAATCCAATTTGATTTTAAGACTCCATCTTTTAATCTCAACCATCCATCCTTTAAGTTAAATCCTAGATTAAATCCTAACCACTCATCTAAACTAATTCTACGGTCAAGATCTAATCTCTTATTCTTCCTATTTTCTAATACCCTAAAAAAGACTAATCCCTAAAAAAGTGTCATTCTCTTCTCCCTTCCCTCTCCTTGGCAGCCACCAGCCCCCCTTTCTTCTCCCTCTTCAGCCGTTCCTCTCCCCACGCTTGCCCCTTCTCCCGTCGCTCTCCCTCTCTTCTCCTCCTTTCTCTGCCCTCTCTCTCTTTTTCTACTTCCCTCTCCCCTTCCCATCTCTCCTCTCCCCCTCTCTCCAGCTTGACGAGAAAGCAACAACAGTTGTCAAAGACAGCAAGCTGCCGCGAGCTCCAACGAGCGACCAACGCACCTCCCCTCTCCGCTATCCTCCTCCTCCTCTATTCTCCAATCGTCTCTGGCAGCAGCTGGAAACAAGAATAAGCATCAAACAACAAGAACTCCGATTTAAAAAGTTTCAATCTATTGGAAGACGGATTTTTTTCAGCTCCATCTGGGTATGTTCACTTGATTTGATTTTTTTTATCCTTTATTTATTATGTTGATTTTTTGAAATATGTGTTATCTCTTGTTTGCTGTTTGTGCTACTACTTTTGGTGATTTTAAATTCCAATTCTATTAGTGATAGTGTAAAATATTATCATGTTCATGCTCTAACTTGATTTGTCGGTGATTTAGTATTCCTAGTTGTTTAGCTAATGATCTGGGTCTGATTCTTCTATTAAAACAGATTTTAATAGGTTAATATGTATTTCTTGTTCATTGATTGAGTTCGATAAGATTCGGACATGATTTGAGTTATTCGCCCAATCTTGTCATCCTGATTATCTTCTTCTCTAAATGATAATTTTGGTGTGCTAATTTTATATGGTATTGATTAATTTGACAATAAAATGAATTCGGACAGACTTTATGGCTTGATAAGGTAAATCTTGTCTATTATTTTATTACTATTTGTCAATAGATTATAATTGCCTTAATTAACGCTAAATTAATTCTTACTTGTTGGATTTTAGTAAAAATTATTTGATTGAGCTAAGAATAATTTTGTAGATTTAGTTTCTCGTTATAAGAAAAATGTTATATTAATTGAATTCAAGTGCTACTTTGCTTTTGTTTGAGTAAAGGTTGAATCAACTTGTTCTCGTTGCTACTATTTTCTACTTAATCGGTTAGTATTCTTGATTAGCATTTTACTATTGGTCAGCCTTCTATTTTTTTATTTTTGTTTTGCATTTATTATTATTGTTATGTGTTGGGAATAAAAGGAAACACTCCTTATCTTTTTCCCTATGTGTGTTGATATGTCTATGCCTATGTTTTGTCCTGTTTATTTCTTATGTGCGTTGTTTATATATGATGTACGAGAAATTTGTTACTATGAATATTTTACATTACAATCATTCTTCCGTTGTATACGTGTTACCTCACTTATTCTAGCAGGTTTTGGACTTAAAGTTCAAGATGATGAAGAGTGGCCTAGAAGAATTTTCGGACAAAGCTTTGTTTATTTTAAATTTGTGTATATTTTCATCTGTTATATTTATTGCAATATATGTATAACTCTAAAGCAAGTCTTATATATGAAGCAATTTGGGGATCGCCTAGGGAGGGGGAATTATGTGTTAATCATTTTTATTTGCAAACTTGTTTTGTGTTTAAAAGTATGCTTAAATGCATAATTTGGGTGGTAAATGTTTATGTGATAAAATAAATTTAGATCTAACCAAATGAAATAAAAAATAAAAATAAACCAAATCATATTCGCTCAATCATTTAACTAATTTTGACCAATTTATGTTTGAAGTTAATTTTATTCAATTTGGCGTGTTAAACTCACTAAAATCTTAAGTAAATAATTTGTGTGCATTTTAGTTACTCATTGAATAAATCATGTCTATAGAATTTATTGCATTCATATGTCATTTCGAGTTAGAAATCATGCCTATAGGTCTTATTTAAATGTGTTGATTAATAATCACTTAGAAATCACGTTTAACTAATTTTAGCATGTTCATAATTGATTTGTTTCTTTACTTTGTCATTTTAGTATGTTAAACACCTAGAGATCATGTCAATAGGTTTGTAAATTTTCAGCATATCAATAACTCCAATAAAATTTGTTGTGCATATTTTTGCCCCCTTTTAAATTAGCCAATATTATTAATTAGTAATCTTATTTGTCCTCTTGAAGTTTTCCACATTTATGATGCAATATGTTGTTTTTATAATAAAATAAAATCATTTGATGCATTTAACAAATTACTTGGCTTTTGAATATAATTCATAGTAAAATCTTTGCATTTAATAAATTTACTACATTAATGTTCTACTAGTTTTTTTCTTTTTTTTTTTACAAAGTTTTGCAACATTTTTTTAAAAAGTCATTGTTCAATCCTCCTTTAAAACTTTGGATTGATTATGACATTGTTTACTTTTAAAAATATTATAAGCACTTTCTCCTAACCTATCGTTAGTGGGAAAGTCAAAGGAACTACGAGGTCTAGTTCCAATTTTAAATTAAACCGACACATTCCCGGAAGTACCACCTACCCATGAATTTCAAAAGTTATTATGTGTATTTATATGTAAATATTTATGTGCCTATATATAAACTGAATCTTTTAAATCATTTTCAAAAACATAAACTTTTATTATTTTTTCTAAGACCGACCTCAAAACAAAATTGTTTCTATGGTGGAGGAGCGCGATTAACAATATTGTGGCATCATCCTTATAAGAAACAAACATTTATTTTAAATAAAGTTTTCTATGCAAACTTACAATCAATACAACAATATTCATCAATCAATTCACTTAATATCATCATATAATAGTAACTATAAAACAACTAAGTCAATCGTATCATCACTAATCAAATAAACCTCAATTTAGAACCCAAGGTTAGAAATTAAGGTTAAATCATGGATTCCTTCATAGAACTAGGTCAAAGACTAAGAACTACAACAATTAACACACATTTATTTATAATCTACCAGTAATAATTAAAGGAACTCAACATCAAATCAATTTGAAAGATCGTTCACGAAATAGGAAGAAAACCCATCTTTTAGACATTATTAGAAAGCAATTTTGAAGAGACACTTGGGGAAAGAGATCCCAAGAGTGGATAGCATAAATACCTTAGGATTCCTTGAAGAATGATGGAACAAATTTTTATTCTTGGAGCCCTAATAAATCTTGGAATCGGTCTTCAATGGTGGTCTTTGGAATACAGCTAATGTAGAGAGAAGTTGGAGAGATTTGGGTTTGGGGAAATAATGAGTGTGAGTTAGTTTAATGAGGGTTGACTCTTATTTAGTCCCCAACTAACTTAATTTACCACCCCTTAAACTTAGTTAATTAAATTACCAAGTAACTAAATGATTTACCCAACTTAAACTAAAACTTACCAGTGAACTCGCCTTCCAAACACAGATGTCCGTCTACACCTCCTCGACCAATCGATGACTCCGTTGTTTGTGATAGATAGGGCATTTTTGAAACTGTTTTCAAGAATTTATAAATCTTCACCAACGACCACCATCGACGGGTCGTTGAACCATCGATGAATCGTCGATTGGTTCCGTCCTTAGCCACTGTCAAATGATAGTTTTGGGGTCAAATGTTAGGGTACTCTCCAAGGATCCTTAGGGCGGTCCTTGGGGAGTCGTACCAGACATTTCAACCGTAAATACACTTCTATACATGTTTAACACCTTTTTACCAAATTTGTCTAAACTCTGACTCTTAAATCCTCTTGAAACATGCTAAGGCACACTACCTCAACTTTCACAATTACATTTTAACTCTTACACTTTCTAATTGAGTTTATTACTTTTTATTAGGCTTATAAACATTGTTTTAAGTCCTGGTTCATCTAGTAAGGCTTAGACTAAGTCATGAGCTTTCAGAGTGTTATGTGAACTTCAAGGCATACTCCTTAACACTCAATTTTCCTTGCTTGAGGATTATGAATTCCTCCAATATAGACTCCCTCAGCTCCCTAGGAAATAACCTATCAAGGAAACCCTACCCAAAAGTCTCCCACTCTAAGGGACCCGCCCTTACTGACTTAAAATCTCTCCATTGTTCATACCAAACTTGAGCTACATCTTTCAATTGGTAATTCGGTAGCTCCACTTTCTCCCTAGAAGTCAATCCCATAATAGAAAGTCTTATAAACCTCACATATGAACCCATTTGGATCCTCCACCATCTTGCATCTACTAAATTTTGGAGGGTTCATCTTCAAGAAATCCCTAATCCTATAAGCACTTGACACCACCTCCCTTTGGCTTGCGCCGTCAAAGCTTGAGCCAACAAGTTCATGGAAGCCCTAAACTCCTCTAGAGGGACATTCCCCACTTGTGGATCATTAGAAACTTGAAAAGGAACTTGATTCCCTTGGGTAGGAACCTCTTGATCCTCATTGCTATTTCCTTCCCTTCTAGCATTACACCTAGTGTAAATTATAACCTGGACAAAATCATAGGCAAACATTAGAAGAAGGGCCTACTAAAGCCACACTCTATGGCATGACTAGAAGAATGAAGAAGTGAAACTTTCCTAAGCATCTCATAGTCTCCTACTCATAGATCTATCTTCACTCACACACCGATGAATAAGACTCTACTAGCTGTGGTTTTGGGACATCCTAAGACCACTTCATAACCTTGCTCTGATACCATGTTTCTCATGATGGGGAAGCACCCCTTAGAAGTAACACGACGTACTTGACCTTTCGAAGGTCTTGTACAAACCCTTAGACATCTTTCGTTGCATACATGTGAAAAATAGCGGGGAATTAAAACTTTCTCTTATAAAATAATGCCGAATCATTCTATAAAACTTCTAAATATGTCTCACAAACCAACAATGCGAAATCATTTCATAAAACTTCTACACATGTATCAAATACCATCTATGACAACATGAGTACAAAGGTCTTGGATCACAACTATAAAAGTTTAAACATAAAAAGAATAATAAAAGACAACATAGTGGTGGTGTAGTGGGATGCTATGACGACACACCAATCTTCACTTTTTGAAAGTCTTGGAAACTCTACCGTTCAAAGCAACTTAATCTTCTCAAGACCCTACATTCGATTTGTCACAAACCACAAGTACACCCTCAAATTTAGAACATCCTTGTGTCGCCACACGGCAGATGAGACTTTAAGAAATCTCACTAAGCCACTCGTACCATTCATTGCATAATAAAGACACTAAAATGAGTAAGAATTTATAACTTTCTTCACACACGAAGAACTCTTTCATAATAAATACGCAAGGAAAAGACTTTCATTTAAACCATCTAAACTTTAGAGTATACAAAACTTGAGACTAAACCCATACAACACATAAAATAAAGACTAAGACATAAAGAACACATGTGGATATTGTCCTCGAATCGATGAGGACTCACTAATACTTCATCTTCAACCTTAGAAACCTATCCATCCTCCATGGCACATCAATAATTCCAATTCCCTACACTTTAGTCAAAAAGGGAAAATAAGAGGTTAGCACATTAGATGTACTAAGTATGGAAGACATTCAAAAACCATGAAAATGGGACATTTAGTAAATAACATGCTTTTTATGAATTTCGATTAAAACATCATACTATAAGCATAAGAACAACATTTAACACTTAGAAACACATAACAAATCATTTAAGCAAATATTCACATTTTTAAAAAGCGTTACAGTGAACTTACTTCACTGTAAGTGAAGTTCATTAACTTCACTTTGCACATCTTTTAACACATAATTCCATCACTAACAGCTTTCCTAAGACTCACTTAAGTAAGACAAAGACTGCCTATACACCCTCTCTAGGCACACCTAAATGATCCTTAAAACCACCCATAATGATATCACATACATTTACAAGACATCAAACATATGAACATGAGATCCTCCTACAAAAGGTGATTCTATGATTCACTTGAGTGAGTTGTGAAGTGACATCCCATACGATCCCTTACACAAACACTTAAGAGATCCTGTAGACTACCTAACATAGAATCGTTCTCACTTAATACATTAACATACATATAATATGACATTTCCCTACAAAGGTTATCAAAAGACTTACTTAAATAAATCAAGAAGATAACGTCCATTATTGATCTTTTCAAGATTACCTATGTATCCTTAAGAATACCTAAGTTTGGATCATGTCCAAAAAATCAACCATCTAATCTAATTAGAGTCATTCTCATGACTTATCTAGGTAAGGTAAGAAGTGAGCATTCCTATCCCCCCTTACACATTAACTAGACAACCACTAACTACTCTAGATAAGTACTTATTCATTTAACATACTTTCTTAACTTAAAGCATTACTTTTTTAGTTCATCAAAAGAAATTTATCACATAAAGGACATTTAAGTTACGGTCTTGGAGAAGACCTAGGGAATTTAACTAACACCTTCAAAGCCTATTGTGTAATGTCTAGATAGCGTCCCAAACAACCACCTAAACTTCATAGAACTTCTCTAATAATAGTAAGTATGTCATATGATGAAAATAGACAATAACCGACATAGACCATGGTAGCAAAGCATGGAATCCGGAGTTCTAACCTACTCCTACGAGGAGGGTGTTCTACTTGCCAATGGTAGAACTTGGACACATCCCATGTAGGAACATGGTTAAGGAATATGAAGGGCTTGCATTCTATTCAACTCTCATCCTGTAACTAGAACTAATTCCCTTATCATACTCACTGTGCTAGCGTTTGTTCTCATAGAGTAATTCACATTTAAGGTTCATATATATAAAAGGGTTACATATCAAGTTCATAACCCAATTACATTTATCCTACCAAAGAAAGGTCCACTAGGGATACCTCACAATAGCAACAAGAAGCTCATTATGACTTTTCTAAGGATTGATATGATTTCGTTCCAGCCAATCAATCATAAGTCCATCATTCATTACATGAAGGATACCAGTACGACTTTCTACTTCAAGGTTTATAATATTACCACTAGGTTTAAGGTTTCGCATAAAGGACCCTCTTGTTATCATTCATTGTCTTACCTAACATTCATTCATACAAGACTAAGATGCTTTAGCTTCATAATTCAATACATCACCTACTCATATTATACATGCATCAAGTAAGGGACACAAGTCTCTCTAAACAAGACACAACATACTTCACTTTAGCACATACTACATGTCATTCTAGAAGCACATAGGAAAAACCATTATCATATTAAAGTCATCCTACACACTGCTAAATCATCATTATAACCATTATAGACCCATATAGACATGTAGGAACAATCATGCATCAACTCTAACACTACACACATGAACACATAGTCATAGTCTAACATGATCACCTAAGTAGCATCAATAGAAGAATAAATAATTTCACATTACTTCACATATAGGCAAATATAAACATAATTCACATAATAAACTACACAATTCATCATAATACTTGAAGTAGTGCTGACAAGGCCATGATACTCATATTGCATAAAGTAACGCCGACAAGGCCACATTAATTCACATAGCACCGCCACCATAAGTGTACCATTCCAATCACAACATAATTGAAGTCTAATAAACATGAAATAAAGGGAATTAGGGCATCATAGCCCCACTCAATCTAACCACTTCATTCCAAAAGTAAATCATCAAATTCCATAGCCAATGATTCAATACAATAATAACAATTATCAATTAAACTAGGTAAATTCAATATATGATTATCAATATAAGACCAATTAGAAATCAATTCAATATAATTATTACATCAATTTAATAGCACATAGAAAACTAAACTAGAATTCATAAGACTTAAATCAATACAATTTAATAAGCCTAATATTCAATAGATCTAAGAATATACAATACTCAATTGATCAAACAGAAACAGACTATAAACCAATTAATCATAATTTATACATGAATAAAAATCCCATAACAATCTATACATGAATTCATCAATATCAAAGCATGATCACATAACCCATATTTTAGTCAACTTGAGAGATTTGTGAAGGTAAAGGGTTCATAGAAAATTTAATTAGAGAAAATCGATTATACATCAATAACATCATATCTTAATGTTTGAAAGCATTTCATGTAAGAACCCAAGACTTAGAATAGATATTGGACATTTTCATCTTTTTGAAATCTTTGTAAATCATCTTTGAAAATGGCTCTAAGGTGATAGAAAGCCTTAGATGAAGAAGTGTCATACCTTATTAGAAGAACCCAATGACAATTGACGAAGAAACTCCATTGAGGAACCATCTTCAAGCTCCATCTTCTTGAACTCTCATGGAGGTTTTTGAAGAAACATTGGGAGGGAAAGGGTTTTGATTTAGATGCCAGGGTTTGATTGAGAGTTTTAGGACTTACATACTCTTAAAATAACCTGAAAGACCCAAAATTACCATCCTCCTATTTTTAAAAGTCTTGGGGTGAATTTCCAACTTCACCCCTAACATCATAGTGAAGCAGCGCAGTTGCCCCACTATCGATGGTCCGTGTAAGACCACTCCCCGTTGATGGGGTCTAGTGGTTTAATTCAGCAGCTATTCAACCCTCAGGTCACATGGATCCATCCGCAAGACCCATCGATGGGTCGTCGCCTACTCGATCGGCCGTCGTTTGGGTCCGTCGATTGCCACTGCCTGGCAGTGTTGAGCTCCATGTTGGGGTCCTCCTTTAGGACCCCTTGTGAGTCCTACATGGAGTTGTTCCCTCATGTCTCAAACCCAAATATATTCGTATACGGGTTTAGGACCTCCCACATGAGTTCCATACAAAACGAACACGTAAAACTCAACGAAACATACTTAGACACACAAGGTCATTTTAAGGCACATCTTTCAAATGTCATGGACGTTGTTGGACGTTTGACCTCAAAACTTCACAAAATTTGACACAGTGCCTATATACAACACAATAACGCATTTAAGGACCTTATAACCTCATGAATCACACATAAACACAGAAAGCCACATATAAGGAACATAGGTAACTTAGTTGTCGAACGTCTTGGTCGTCCTTTGACGTTTGACTTTCAATGCACCTAAACTCTTAGACACTGCCACAAATACATTATTAACCATTTTAGGACCTTAGATCATCATGAAAACCAAGCTAGGCTCTAGATTCACCTAAGTCATTTTTGGGATCTTACAAGATTAGAATGTAGGCAAAGTATGCGTTAGTACAAAATGTACTAAGTATGAAAACTACCTTACCAAATATATCTTATCTCAAAGGTTTAGTCAACAATAGACATAATCATAAGGGATAAAGGCATAAGCATATCATGAATATCATAACCATAATAAAGAATCATTGTCCTTTTTACTCAAATGTACTACTTCACAAGCCACCTCCAAGTATACCTGTGCCAAGCTAAGGTAGCTTCCCATACTACTACCAAAACTACTACCACTCCTGGTCATTCTTGATCATAATCCACTCTCATAATTCAGACTTAAGTTCATCATAATTTATGAGCACTATGCACCGAGGCCTCCTCAAAGCACAATCGTGCAATGCACGTGAAGCATCCTTTCTACCTCACACACTAAGAATATCTTCAAGTCACCCTATTCTCTTTTATTTCATTTTAGGAGTATCTAGTAGACCTATTTCATGTTGAGAAGGAACTATCATCTTAAGTCAATCATGTCATGGAAGTCAACTATAGCACTATAAAAGCCAAGCATACATCAAGTAGGGGTCAAATCATAGGCTCAAGTCATACTTGTGTGATGTATAGATGGAATTCCATACTACCATCCACAATAAGCACTTCTCTAAGCGATGCTACTCCAAACTAACTTATCTTGAATCCTTGTATTTTAAGCTCAACATACTAACATAATAGACCTACTATCATGGAAAGCATCTGAACGTACCAACCAAGCTAACAAAGGAAGGATACAAGAGTCCCAACCTAACCACCATGCAATCAATTGTGTACATGAAAGCTAATCTATAGGGGAGCATGATTCCTCAACCCTAAGCTTCCATGAGATACTAATCTCAAGCTATCCCATGAAATGCACCTTGCATGAAAATCAAGCTACCATGAAATGCACCTTGCATGCAAGTCAAGCTAACATTAGGAGAGTATAGGCCTTTCTCCTAAAGCTGACGTGAAATTGTTTGGCCTAACAAAATCAAGCTGGCATGATCAAGCATCCTTACAACACAAGACCAAGTTGAACATGAGAGAGCTTGCTTCCTCCATCACAAGTTGACATGAGGTTCATCACCACAAGCTACCATGAGTATGTCAACTCTAACCTCCTTGAGATTTACTATCTCAAGCTATCTGTCACACCTCAAATCCTATTAAGACGGATATGTACTCAATGCCCAAAAGGTTCGAGAGAACCAACATGTAACTTATGCTTACTATGCATATAACTATAACAATCGTGTGACAAATTCACATCGGATGCAGCTATATGAACCAACATAAGCAGACCCAAAAGTTATAACCAAGACTTGGCTGTTGAGGCCACAACTCTTTAAGACACAACTGAACCGTATACATACATCTATCTACAAAGCCTCTAAAAGATTGAAAATCTAGAGTAGGTTAGAAAAGACCCTGCCTTACCCTAAACTACGATACAATACCAAAATGAACTTACCAAGTTCTCAATAAAGCTCTCAATCAATCTGGATATTACCAAAAGTAGATGAGTGTTGTGTGGTGCTACAGAGGAGGTCTACTAACTGGAGTACATGTGTCAGCATCATGAAACGCAGCGTCCCCCATGAGGGACGTCAGTACGAAAAATGTAATGTATATATAAGGCAATAACATATATTATACGAGGGCTCAAATGAAATCAAATATTAACCTATGAGTGTATAGATTAGGAGAGAAGACAACATTTATTTAGTATTGTGAGATCATGTCAGTTACATTCTTTTCTTTCATTTTCTGTAAGTTATAATCATTTAAAGGCATATGATACAAGTGACCAGCTGATCAATGGTAGAAGAGGATGACACATGCTACATATTTTAACCACTGGGATGCGGTCCTCATAATTACACAATTTGAGATCGGCCCATGCTAGGTTTTTGCCCCTGGGCTCTACACTTCTATACAATAGGGATCAATCCATGCTAGGCTTTCGCCCTTGAGCTGCCACCCTTAAGTTGGGATCGACCCATGATAGGCATTTTCCTCTGGGCTGTCATCCGTAATTATACAGAATGCTTCACTTAGATTCTTTAATCTTTGAAATTTATGTTTATCAATTCATAACTATTTTGATATTGTTTTTTTGGATAATGATAACTCTTTTGAGATTTTTTTTGGTGGTCATAATCATTTTTGAGATAAAAAAATAAAGACAAGTGGATAAATACATGAAAATAATACTTCAAGGCTATAACAATGACATAATGAGCTATGTAACATCAACGTATTACTTGTGAGCTTAATGACACAATTGAATTCAATTGACTAAGAGAACGATTCACCAACTTTATTTTGCAAATGCCATTTCTATACGAGCACAAGGGGGATAATTACTTAAGTATAGAATAGTGAACATATAATGAAGTAGTTTCATGCACTAAGCTGAATGGGAAATATAGTATGCTATTTGGAATAAGTGAAAGTATGTGATGCACCTACTAGCCTAATTAAGTCAAGCAAGCAACTCAATTATTTTACTCAATTTACTAAATATTAATCCCATTTTCTTCAACTTACCACTTAACATTCAACTTTAAGCTCAATTACCACCTTACTATCTCTAGTTTAAATACTTCTATCAGAGTTTACTTGCAGTACACACGCTGAAACGTGAAAGACATCACACCACTTTCCAGGCTACTTTAAACCAACACTCATCATATGAGGAACATAGTCCCTCACATATACTATAAGGCTAGTATTACAACAATAGAACCAGAATATGCGTGATACGGCTTGTTACATCCTCCCCCCCCCCACACACAGAAAATATTCTTCCTCAAATGTTACCAAAGTTATCCATCCCAAATAGGTTCAAGCCTTAGTTAGTACTACTATTAATCACATAATACATATAGACTTATACATACTTGTCGGCATCTAAACTAAGCATTTTCATCTTTCTCTTGGATTTGAAAGAGACGAGGATACTCCAATTTTATTGCTTCTTCTACTTTCCTTGTAACTCCATCTACTTGGTTGTTCCCCCATAAAACTTTTACACAAGCTACCTCTTTATTTCATAACTTCCTAACTTGGCGATTAAGAATATCAATGGGTACTTCCTCATAAGTGAGATCTCCCGAAACCTGTACATCTTCAGAGGAGTAATATGAGATGGGTCACGTACGCATTTTCGAAGAATTGAGGCATGAAACACCGGATGAACAGATGAA
The DNA here is from genome assembly GCA_027704785.1 of Solanum chmielewskii. Taxonomy (NCBI): domain Eukaryota; kingdom Viridiplantae; phylum Streptophyta; class Magnoliopsida; order Solanales; family Solanaceae; genus Solanum; species Solanum chmielewskii. The sequence continues at coordinate 33,628,284 of JAKWIX010000324.1, read as the reverse complement.
TGCCCTTGTGGTATCTCTAACTCATAGCTACTTGCTAGACTTTTTGAATAATCTTTTATGGCCCTATATAGCATGAACTCAACTTTCCCTTTTTACCAAACCTCATTACCCCTTTCATTGGAGACACCTTCAAGAACACCCAATCCCCTCTAGAATATTCTAATCCTCTCCTTGTAACATCAACATATGATTTATGTCGACTTTGAAATGTTTCTAGCTATTGCTGTATCAATTAGACTTTTCCATAGCTTGATGAACAATATCTGACAAAAATAAAGGTGTTTCATCTATTTCAAACCATCCAATTGGTGATCTACACTTTCTACCATATAAAGCTTCATAAGGTGTAATTTTAATACTTGAATGGTATCTATTGTTATAAGAAAATTCAATAAGTGGTAGGTTATCATACCAGCTACCTTTGAAATCTAATAGGTAAGCTCGCAGCATATCCTCAAGTGTCTGAATTGTATGTTTTTCCTGGCCATCCGTTTGAGGGTGAAGGTTGTACTGAAATTCACTTGTGTTACCAAACTCTTCTGAAATGACTTCCAAAAATTTGTAGTGAATTGAGATCCTGTATAAGATATTATAGATATTGGCACTCCATGTAGTCAAACTACCTCTTTAATGTACAAACTTTCATACTCTTCAGCTGTATAAGTAGACTCCACCGGCAACAAGGGTGCTGCTTTGGTGAGTCTGTCAACTATTACCCTATGGTGTCAAACTTCCAGAATGAAAGAGGCAAACCATGAAAAAATCCATGTTGATCATGTCCAATTTCCAAATAGGAAGTTCTATACGCTGCATGAAACCTCTAGGCTTCTGGTGTTCTACTTTTACTTGTTCACAATATGGATACTGAGCCAGGAATTCTGCAATGTTCTTCTTCATGTCCCCCACCAATACATTTCTTTAAAGTCATACATTTTGGATGACCCCGGATGGACATAATATCTCGAACGATGCGCTTCCATCATAATTCTCTTTCTTAATTCATACATTAGGTACACACAATCTGTTTTGACACTGGAGTACTCCATACTGCGTAAGCTCAAATGCCTTTTCATACCATATTGTACATTCTTTTTGAGCTGTAATAGAATAGGATCATTGTACTGCTTCTCATTCACTTCCACTATTAATGAGGATTTTGCTGCATTTTGCACAATAACCGGTTTGTTTGGAGAATCAGAAAGGGGAAACCCCAAGCTAGCTAGTTGGCATAGATCCTTAGCTATTCCTTGTGGTTCCACAGACTACCCATAATTACTTGCTAGTATTTTACATATTAAAGCATCAGCTACTAAATTTGCTTTATCAGGATGATACAAAATATCAATTTCATAATCATTTAATACTTCCAGCCACCTTCGTTGCCTCAAATTTAAGTCTTTTGCTTAAAGATATATTGCAAACTCTTGTGATTAGTGTATATGTCAACATGAACTCCATACATGTAGTAGCACCGTATCTTAAACACAAACACAACTGCTGCTAGCTATAGGTCATGCTTGGATAATTTTATTCCCGTGGCCGCAAATTCCTTGAGACATAATCTATAACTTTACCATGCTGCACCCGTAAACAACCTAAGCCCACTCCAGAAGCATTACAATACACAACATAGCCCTCCGTACCTTCTGGAAGTACCTATACAGTTGTAGAAGTTAATTTATTCTTCATCTCTTGGAAGCTTCTTTCATATTCATCACTCCACTGAAACTCGGTTTCTTTGTGGGTTCGCTTTGTTAAGGGTGCAGATATTGAAGAGAATCCTTCAACGAACCTTTTGTAATAACCTGTCAATCCAAGAAAGCTATGGATTTCCGTAGGAGATGTAGGTCTTAGCAAGTTTTTCACGACATCTATCTTCTGGTTAGCCACCCTTATTCCTTCAATATATATAACATTACCTAAGAATACCACAGATTTCAACTAGAAATCACATTAAAAGAAATTCACATACAACTTACTATCATGAAGAATTTAAAATCTGTCGCAAATGATTATCATGCTCTTCTTCTGATCTTGAATACACCAAAATATCATCTATGAACACTATCAAGAACATATCTAAAAATGGCTTGAACACCCTATTCATCAAACCCATAAAAGCTACTGGTGCATTTGATAACCTGAATGACATGATTGAAAACTCAAAATGTCCAAACCATGTATGGAAAGTTGTCTTGGGTATATCTTTGTCTTTGAGCCTGACTTGGTGATAACCCAACCTCATGTCAATCTTTGAAAAACACCTAGCACCTTGTAACAGATAACACAAATCATCAATTCTAGGGAGGGTATATTTGTTCTTAAGTGTTACCTTATTCAACTGCTGGTAGTCGATACACATTCTTAGCAAGACATTTTTCTTGCGTACAAAAAAACTGGTGCTCCCATAGGGACATACTAGGCCTTCTGAATCCCTTTTCTAATAAGTCTTTCAATTGCTCTTTCAACTCCCGTAATTGTGCTGGAGCCATTCTATACGGGGGAATTGAGATAGGTTGAGTATCTGGTAGCACATAAATACCAAACTCAATTTCTCATTCTGGAAGCAAACCTGGAAGATCTTCACGAAATACATCAGGAAACTCATTCACTAAGATTTGGTGGCTCTGCATTCGTATTTTTCACTCTCATAAGATGACACATGTACCCTTTGGATCTCATCTTTTTGCCTTAAGATATTTAATAAATTTACCTCTTGGTGCCCCAATATTACCTTTCCATTTGAGGACTGCCTCTTTCGAAAACTAGAAAAGCATTATCTTAGTTCACGAATCTACCGTGGCATAACAATAATCTAACAAATCCATACCCATTATAACATCAAAATCTACCATTTTCTGCAGAACAAGTTCAACCAATGTATCACAGTCACTAAAATTTACAATGCAATTACGATAAACCTTTTTAGCTACAATAGACTAACCAATCGTTGTAGACACTTTAAATGGATTCACTAATAATTCTGGTGTTCTATTGAACTTTTCAGCAAACAATATCTGAAAAGATGTACTGTGTACCAGTAACCACATCCGTCGAGGCTTCTAAATTTTGTCGATCCCCTAGAGCATATGTGTGATTCTAACCTCCACTAGAACTAGTTTCCTCCTAGCTCTGCTACCATGACCTGTACGCATCTGTAGTCCACTACCTAAAGAAGGTATTGATGAGGTTGATGCAATAACTGATCTAGTCAGCTGTGAAGAACCACCCACGCCTCTATCGGGACATTTTCTCATTATATGTGATGGTGTGCCACACCAAAAACAAGCATCTGTCCCAAAACTGCATATACCTAGAGGATTCCACCCACACTGTTTACAAGGCTATCGAGGAGGCCTTGATTGGCTCATACTTCCCTTCTCTTGATGACCCACTATTTGTGAGCCTTGGCTTTCACTTATTTTCCCAAACTGATTGCCCCCTAAACCCTTTGAATCATGGTGGAGCACTAGCCGTAGAGTAGAAAGTTGATGGCCTAGGTGGTATGTTAGTGAATTGAGGCCTAAACTCACCTTGGGATAGGGTAAACTTCCCCATGGATCTGGCCCTCTTAGAATGTAACACTTCAAAATTCCAAGGCATGTTCTAGTGCCTATCATGAGTTTCATAAGGTTTACACACTGTTTTAAGGTCTATTTTAATGAATATAAGACATTAAGGGTGTCAAGAAACCAAAATGTTCAAGAACGTCCATGACGTCGGGAAACTAGTTAAAGGATGTCTTAGCGTGCCTTAGCATATTTTACTATCTTTTAGAAGTTGGAAAATGATGAAAATTGGTGGAAGGGTGTCTAACATGTGTTTATGTTGATTCATGATCTAAACGTTCTGGTACAACTCCTCCAAGGACCAATCAAGGTCCCTTAAGGAGGACCCTTGCATTTTGGGATCAAGGACTGCCTGGGCAGTGTGCACCCACGAAGGGAATCAACGGGGCGTCGATCATCCATCGAACAACACTTAGACAAATCCTTGAAGCAATCTTTTTCACAGTCTGTGAACTTACCTATGGATGTGAGGGACATAAGGGGGGGGGGTTGGCCATCGATTGACCCACGATCTGTTGATCGTGGTGTCGTCTGTGAAGGCCTGATTTTCTGCACATTTTAAGTTAGTTCCAGTAAATTAATTAGGTTAGGTCGTTATTTAGGGGTTAATGGAAGCCTAATTAAGTTAATTAGCACCCCATATAAATACCCCAACCCAAATAAACTAATCTAAGCTCTCATAACTCACAAACCCAAACTCTCTTCCTTCTCTCTTATTTTCCTCTCTAGTGAAGAACTCCATTGAAGACAAAGCTAGGGGAGGGTTTAAGGGATGCAAAGAGTCAAGTTTCACCATAAATATACATCAATTATTAAATTATGAGATCTAATTCACCTTTGAGACCTATTTCCTCAAAGGGTTCCATCAAATTAATTTCAAAAGTTGAGTTTTCAAGTGGGTTTTATCCAATCTCGAAATTGATGTTATGAATTGATTTGTGTATGATTTATTTTGGATAATATGAATATATTATCATGATTCTAACTTAATTATGATATATTTTGATGGTTTATTCTAGTTTCTAGAAGATGACCTTATCCCATAACCCTAGGTTATGATCTTGATATGAATTAGGCTATATTGGATCAATTGACTTGGTTATTGGTTGAATTACTACTAGATGATGTTTTTATAATAATAATGAATGAATTAGGGTTATTTATAGTCCTTTGATGCTATTTATTGAAAAATGATCTAGGTTATGAAGTATGTTGTGAATTGACCTAAGTATCTTATCTTATGCTATGAACTAGTGGTGGATTGTGTTGTAGTAGTGATTCAATTATCCTTTTTATTATATTGGTTATTATTGTTTAATGATGAAACTATACCCTAATTTGGTTGAGTTAAGGGTTGATGGTAACAACTTAATGATGGATTATGAAGGAGACTTGGTATGTCTTATGATCCGTATCCTTTACCTCAAATTATGGTTAATTGTGATTAAGTCATGATGTTGTATTGGAGTACGCCTTGTATTAGGTTTCAGTACCGGGGTATAGACCCTAGCCGAAACCGGCGTCATTGACCTCTCAGAGATCGCAGACAAGCCTACTTATGTCATCATTACATTCGTTCCGTTAATTTTGGCGAAAAATTTGAAACTTTTTGTTTTGTTTGAAGTGTACATAGACTTCATAGTTATATCATGCATACGCGTATAAAGAAGTTCATTACTCATGTGTATCAACCATCTAATAAAGAGTCATTCAATCTTGAAATAAATAGTCTTATAACATAAGTAACAATTGCCAAAATGGCACCAATACATAAGTCTGAACAAAATAGGAAAGAAATACTAGTGAAACATGCTCCACTAGCCTAAACCTATCACTAAGCTAGAAAAATAATGGCAGGCATCCTCAAATGCATGGGGACCTACCAAGTCCAGATGAAGAGCTCTGATGTTCGAACAACTGCAATGAATATCTTCAACACCCTCCTGAACCTGCACCTAAAATTTTATAAATGTATGGGTTTAATACACACTTGTTCTAAGTATGGGTGTATGCAAATACACACCAAGGACATACATGATTAAGAATAGCTCTCTCTGAACGATATGAGTTATGAAAGCCAAGTCAGTTGGACTTGCCAAATAAGATTAGGAAAGTCATGCTATTTGAGTAACATGCATCATCATTTTTTTTATATTGCACACAACATATAACATATTTCATATAGTGTTCACTATGCAATGACCAAGAGTGGACTAGAGTCATTACTTGAGTCTAGTTTACCTCTTAATTACTAGATGAACAAGCCTTAGAACAATGTTTATAAGTCTATAAAAAGTAATATACTCAATTAAGAAGTGTTAGAGTGTGTTTAGGGTAGAAATGTCCAAGTACAACTCCAAGGACCACCCTAAGGGTCCTTAGAGAGGACCCTATCATTTGACCCCAAAGTTGTCATTTGACAGTGTCTAAGGACAGAACCAATCAATGAGCCATCAATGGGTCAACAGCTCGTCGATGGTGGTCGTTTGTGAATATTCAGCAATTTTGGAATATGGTTTCGAAAATCACCTATCTGTCACAAACTACAGAGTGACATGATGGAGTCGCCGATTGGTCTACGAGGCGTAGACGGGCAGCTATCATTTGGAGGGAGAGTTCACTAGTAAGTTTTAGTTTAAGTTGGGTTAATCAGTTAGTTAGTTAAATAATTAATTAGGGGTCAAGGGGCTATTAATTAAGTTATTTGGGGACTATATAAGAGTTAAACCCTCATTAAACTAACTCAAATTCAATATTTCCCCAAGCCCAATTCTCTCCAACTTTTCTCTACTTTCTCTCTCTATTCCAAAGACCGCCATTAAAGACGAACTCCAAGATTGATTAGGGATCCAAGACTCAAGATTTATTCCATCATTCTTCAAGGAATCCTAAGGTATGGAAGCTATTCACTTTTGGAATCTCTTTCCCCAAGTGTCTCTTATAAATTGGTTTCTAATGATGTCTAAAAGATGGGTTTTCTTCCAATTTCATGAATGATCTTTCAAATTGATTTGATGTTGAATTCCTTTGATTATTATTGATAGATTATGAATGAATTTTTGTTACTTGTTGTAGTTATTAGTCTTTGACCTAGTTTTATGAAGGAATCCATGAATGAACCCTTTTTCCTAGCCCTAGGTTCTCAGTTGAGGTTGGTTTGATTAGTGATGATGCAATTAACTTATTTCATGTATAGATTACTATATATGATTATATAAATTAAATTGATGAATGAATATTGTTTGATCGGTGGTAAGATCTTGAAGAAGGCTTTGAAGGCTATTTTCTAAGACTTTATGATTATGAGTTTTTGCCTTCAATGATGATGGTTTATACTTGACGATGGTGTTCAATTGATGCATTATATGTGATTATATTAAGAAGAAGATGATATGATGAATGTCATTAAATGTCATGGATATGTTGAATTGTTAGATCATGTTAAGGGTATGATGACACAAGGTTGAATTTGAATCACTTGTGTGCCTTACTATGATATGCCAATGATATGATGATCTCAGTACATCAAGGGTTGTATTGAAAGAAAATTCTTGTGCAATACCTAATGATCTAATGACATGATTATACAAGGGATTATCTCCTATGGGCTATATAAAGATATGATTATTAATAAAGTCTTGAAGATATTTCAAAAAGGCACTTTAGCTTAGCACCAAGAAAATTAGAAATGAGAGGTGTCCCTTCCTAATGTGGGAAGGTAGGTTCACAATGATTCTCATGAGATGAGGAATCCAATGCTTGTGGCCATTTAGATTGTTAAATACATATCTCCTAGTTCCTTAACTACCTTAACTATGTTGCCCCATAGGAATACTAGCTAGTGAATCCACGTAGAATGTTATGTTCATTATATTGTTCCATATTGGCAAGTAGAGCACCTACTTTCGGTGTAGGCGATTGTTCCCTAATTTAAAATGAATTAATGAAGTAATGAAGATGGACACTAACTATGGTAACTTAAGGGGTTCTACTTAGTGTAGGTAGGGGTATTAAACTCTATATACACATTACACAAATCGACCTTGAAGGGAGTCCTAGGAGGTTGTTCTTATGTACTTGTGATATGAATAAAATTCATATTTTGAATTTACATATTTATGATCCTATATGATTTTAGATTCATTAATAAAATGTTATCAGTGTAAATTCTATATATGATGATGAATACATATGATGTTATCGTATATGAAGCAAGGCCTTAATTATGGTCTCTTTTCTTGTTTACTTGATTGTGGGAGTTTAAGAGGCTTCGTATGAGCATTGTACTTGTAGGCTTGGGATGGGATTGTTGGTAAGGGTCTTGTATGTTGTAATGATATGAATCTCGTTGATATGACTTTGAGATGATGTTGGTCTTGTATTGAATATGAACTTGTCTTAAGTGATGTTATGCCTATTGACTTGTATATGCTATTGTGTGCATGAAGGCTTTTAAAATTGACTTAGCATGGTTCTGAACAAAATGTCCCTATAAGAATGATTTCAAAGATTTTAGGTGCGTATGTTTCCATACTTAGTATATGTTGTTGTACTAACCCATATTTTTTCCCTATTACCAAATAATGTAGATTCGGGCCATTGAAGTATAAGAGGCCACTTTGTAAGAAGACTTAGAACTATTTCCCAAGTTATTGGTAGGTCCTTAAGTTCAGGCATGCTGCTATATTTAGGTGATTATGTTGCTTATGTCTAAAGACACTTATTCCTTCCTTTATCATTTGAGACTATTGTTATACGCCTATAGGTGGCACATTATATTGAATTAAGGGCTATGCCAAATATTACAATTCTCTTTAGATGAGTTAATGTGAGACAAAATATTAGACTATTTCTTTTGAATAGGTTATGTTTTCTAAATGGGAAGTCTATGTAAACTTCATAAGCGAGGAGTCTATGAAACTCCATATATGATATGTGAGAAATCTAAGTATACTTCACTATGTAAAAGTTTTTAATTTTCCACATTTTTGACCTATTATATGTTATGATGAATTTTAAGGGCTAGTCCAAGTCCTCATAGAGATGAAGACGCCGGTTACTACTAGGGGGTGCTCCCGGGTGTGAAAAACTTGGTATCAGAGCATGAAGTTGAAGTAATCATAGGATTGATGTCTCACTAAACCACATCTATGTAGAGTTTTGTTCATTGGTGTGAAGCGCGCCACACTTATGAATGAGAGGCTATTTGATGATTAGGAATTCTCACATTTTTTGTAATCTTGAATGTCGTACCTCAAGAGTGATAACTCTATGTGTCATTTTTATTCTAATCCTTTTCTTGTTATAGGATATGATGATGTGAAGGAAGACGCAAGGAGTAATGAAGAAGAATTGGCTAATGCGTGAGCTCCTCCCCAACAAAATCAAGCTCCTCCTCAAGACATAGATCTAGCCATTTCTATGGCAATGATGGAGGAGAAATAAGGTTGTATTTTCTACGTTTGGCTCAAGCTATGACTACTCAAGTTCAAGATATGGCGGTTCAAGCAAATAAGGAAGTTGGACCCCGTGTGAACCAAAATTCTAATACCTTGGCTTCTCGCTTGAGGGACTTCACAAGTATGAACCCTCCAATGTTCTTTGTGTGTAAGGTAAATGAAGACTCCCAAGACTTTCTTAATGAGGTCTACAAGATCTTGTATGCTATGTGAGTGAGTTCTATTTAGAAGGCCGAGTTAGCATCATATCAACTCAAGGATGTGGCTCAAACTTGGTACACTCAATGGAGGGACAATAAGGCTTTGAGAGCGGTCCTATAAGTTGGGAAGTCTCTAGGAGGGTATATCTTGATAGGTTATTTCCAAGGGAGAAAAGAGAGGCAAAAGTGGAAGAGTTCATCAACCTTCGTCAAAGAGGTATGGGTGTCCAAGAGTACTATTTGAAATTCACTAAATTGACTAAATATACTCCTTCTTAGGTGTCTAAACCTAGAGATGAAATGAGCCATTTTGTGATGGGTGTGTTTGATGATCTTATGGAAGAGTGTCATTAGGTGATGCTTCATGACAATATGGACATTTCTCGTTTGAAGTTCCTACTGAATTTCCCAAGGCTTCAAGGATAGGGTTTCTAACCCTGGGTCCCAAGGGGGAAGAAGTTAAAATTCACAAAGTTAGAAACCTACTGTTACCAAGTGTAGTAAGAAGTATAGGGGTTAGTGCTTGGTGGGAACATGTAATTGCTTTGGTTGTGGAAAAGATGGCCATAAGTTTAGGGATTGTCCTATGATTAAGGATAGAGTAACAGAGAGTAGCCAAGATCAAGCAAGAGTTCCTAATCCCGATGCTCCTATGAAGTACCACTTTTATGCTCATTACTTTGGAGGTGAACAAGAGAATTCTCCCGATGTCGTCACCGGTATGTTACAAGTGTTTTCAATTGATGTCTATTCTTTACTACATCTCAGTGCTCCTTTATCATTTGTAACTACTCTAGTAGCTAAAAAGTTTGATGTTCTACCTGGTAATTTAAAGGAAGCATTTGTGATAACTACCCTGGTGGGTGATTCCGTTGTGGCTAGAAGAGTCTTTAAGAGTTGTCCTATATCTTGCCCAATAAAGTTACATGGGTTGATTTGGCAGAACTTGATATGGTTCACTTTGATGTCATCTTGGGAATGGATTGGTTTGCATGCTTGTTTTTCTTCTATTTATTGTAGAACAAGGGTAGTTAAGTTCCCAATTCCCAATGAACCTATCTTAGGATGGAAGGGGGGTAATTCAGTCCCTGGAGAACAAATCATTTCGTGTCTAAAAGCTTGTGAGATGATTTCTAAGGGGTGTCTCTACCATATTGTGAGGGTCAAGGATATTGAGTCTGACATTCCTCCTTTAGACTCGATACCTGTAGTGATGGATTTTCCGGAAGTCTTTCCCAATGATTTGCCCGAGATTTGTCCCGAATGGGAAATAGAATCTCGTATAGACTTGTTAACAAATACGAAGCGTATTTCAATCCCTCCTTACCGGATGGCTTGATACACCCTAAAACGAATTAAGGTGAACTAGATCTTTGTGAATGTTTCTTGAGTTAGTTTTGTGTTAAGATGAGTTATATTGATGTTCTTAGGAAGTGTGTAGTTTATTAACGTTTGAAGGTCAAACGTCTAAGAATGCCCATGACGTTCGTAAGATATGCCTTAGATTGTGTTTGTGTGTCTCATGTGTTCTGGGAAGTCTTGCGTGTTCATTAGATTGTGTTTGTGTGTCTCATGTGTTCTAGGGAGTCTTGCGTGTTCATTTTAATCCAAATTGATGTGGGTTGTTCCTTTGGCCTAGACGACTATGTTTAGGGGTTTAAAATCCGGGTAGGGACTTACCTAGGATCCACAAGGGTCCCTAGAAGAGGATCCCAACACCTAGGAAGAACCTTCCAAGACTGCCCCAAAACCAGCCTCAAAAGTCATAGGCAATTGACGCCCCTTGGGTCAATCGGCGTCCCGTCGTCTAGGGGAGTAGGTTGGGACTTAGCCTTGGAGTGAAACCCTCCATATTTCCAGCTGCAAACCCAAACGATGCTTAAGAGCACGGGCGTTGTTAAGTCAACGCCCCGTTGCTTGGGTCCGTTGATGGGGTCTTGTAGGAGAGAAGACCACCTTTCCTTACTCTTGTGAGATCACGTAAGTTATATTGTTTTCTTTACTTCTCTTTACCTTATACTCTTTGTAGGGCTAGTGATACAAGTGACGATCAGTGGTAGAAGAGGATGACATGTGCTAGGTATTTTATTCCATGGGATGCAGTCCTCATAATTACACAAATTGGGATCGGCCCATGCTAGGGTTTCTCCCTTGAGTTGTCACCCTTCTATACCAATTGGGATCGGCTTATGCTAGGCTTAAGTCCCTGAGCTGCCACCCTTATGTACCAGCTGGGGTCGACCGGTGCTGGAATTAGTTCATAACGCTTTTAGGATTGTTATTTGGATAATCATAACTCTTTTGAGATGTTGTTTTTGTGGTCATAATCATTTAAAATATAAGGAAATATGGACCACTAGTTGAAGACATGAAAATAATACTTCAAGGCAGTAACAATGACATATGGATCTTTGTAACATCAACACACTATTTTAAGAGCTCAAAGACACAATTGACTTCAAATAACAAAGACGAGGATTGACCAGACTTGCTTTTGTAAATACCATTTCCATACCAGCACATGGGGGATAACTACACAAGTACAGAATTGTAAACATATAATGAAGTAGTTATATGCACTTAGGAGAGGGGGAAATATTGTTAGCTATTTGGTGATCGTACACTGCCGCTATGTTTCCTTCACTATAAATGTAACTTAGGAGATTCACTTCATTGATATTAATCACAAGTATCAGATGCCATGCCAAGGATATGGAATCGAATAGTTTTACATACGGTATCCTCTGACCGATATAACTATCATGATTCAGGCACCCCTTTTCGATTTTAATCAACAATATAAGTCATGGTAAACAAAAATTAGCAGCTATCACACCGTGACCCTAGTAAAACAGTAGCTAACTTTAACATAATGTGTATCACCACACCCTCATTCTCTATCCGACACATACATTATATATCCTTTCTCAATATTAATCAATCTGCATTAACAACAATACACATAAAACACCCCAAATATTCTTTATCATACAACCAATAATTGAGATCACGACCCCCTTGAGTTTTTCATGACAACACACCCCTAATTCCTCACTTAAACTCATACATAAGGAGGACAAAAATGGAGCAGTCACCTTACCTCAATTTATTCAACTTCTCCTTATAACTTGAATTCGTCTAGAACTTCAGCTTCCCTTCACACTTAACAAAAGAAGAAGAAAATGGTATCTTAATAATTAAGGAAGTGAACAGTAGCTTCTCAAAATATTCTGTCTTTGTACTTATACTAGAGCATGAATAACATGTTTTCCTAATCATCCATGAGAGAATTATTTAAATCCATGTGTTTTCACTTACCAGGTTTGCAGATATAAGGGTTTCTTCAAGAACCCTAGAAGAACTTTAAGGCTGCTGCTGGTTTAATCTTTAAGAGAAAAGAGAGAAAAATATGGAGTTAATCCTCATTTTAATGTTAAAATGGGTGAAAAGATCATCTCATATTGGATTTATATAGAGCTTTATTGAACAAAGAAATATACTTTACGACCTACCCCTTTTTTGGTCCATTTTCTGACACTAATTGGTCAAGTATGTGATGCACCTGCTTACGTTCACCAAGAAACTCAAAGGTAAAACTAGGTGATGCACCTACTTGCTTTCACTTGGGATTTAACTATATTGGGACTTGGCAGAACTAATCATATTGGAAACATGGTCCCTCACATATACTATAAGGCTAGTATCACAAGAATCGAACAAGCATATGCGTAATACGGGATGTTACATCCTAACCCCCTTAAAACATTCGTCGTCGAATGTTACCATAGTTATCCAGTCCAAAAAGGTCAAGCCTAAGTAATTACTACTATTAATCACATAATAAATATAGATTTACACTTACTTGACAGCGTCTAAAGTAAGCATTTTCATTTTTCTATGGATCTAAAAGAGATGAGGATACTTCAATTTCCTTGATTCTTCCGCTTCCCATGTAACCTCTTCTACTTGTTGGTTCCTCCATTGCACTTTTACAGAAGCTACCTCTTTATTTCTTAACTTCCTAAATTTTTTATCAAGAATAGCAATGAGTACTACTTCATAAGTGAGATCTCCCATAACATGTACATCTTTAGAAGGAGTAATACGAGATGGGTCACCTATGCATTTTCAAAATATTGAGACATGAAACACCAGATGAGCTGATGAAAGCTCTTGTGGTAGCTCTAACTCATAGGCTACTTGGCTGACTTTTCAAATAATCTTATATGTACCTATATAGCGCGGAATCAACTGCAACAACCAAAAAAGGACTATGCTAAGTAAGACCTAAGCGTACCTAGAATGCACAACCGTCATGGTTGTTACAGACCCTTGTCCTAAGGGTCTCCATTTTTTTCCAAGTGTCCTCTGAAGGACATCTACGACGGACCTTCATACCCACGACGGTCCGTTCTGCACAACCATCATGACGGTCACAGACCCCTCTCCTAAGGGTCTTCATACTTTTTCTAAGTGCCCCACGACGGACATCGACGATGGACCGTCATTGTCATGAAGGTCAGTTATGATTATCCGTCATAATTGTCAGAGACTTTCCTTCAGGGGTCTCCATATAAACATAGTTGAAGTAAGACATGACAGCTCCCATGACGGTCCGTCATACTCACGACGAGCCGTCACCTGGTCCGTCGTGCTTCACTGTTACTCCAGATAGGTCATTACAGCTTTGCTTTTATGTTTATTTTGTGTCATTGTTGCTTGTCTTGTTTGCTCCTTCTAGTACTAATAATGATTGTTTACAGGTACTATCTCTAATGGAACTGAAACAAGATCGAGTTTATGCACGTGGGCATTCAAAGTCTATCACCTCGTTTGCTCGACTAGTTATAGGCTCTGATGATGAGCATGATCTCGAGTACGTTCTCCCAGCACTGCCACTCCATCATGAGCTGCACGTGCAACTAAAGCTACGCCCAAAAAGGTGGCGTCCGGCGTAGTCATTGCCTCCCAGTCTGGTGAGGAGCGCAAACTGACCGACACACCTTCTGAGTTAGCTACACATGAAGAAGGAGCGTCTGCTTTCTTAGGAGTTTCGTGATCGGAGGAAGCCTCTGGGTCCGCAGAAGTCCCTGCACCCGCCAAAACTGCACACTCTGCCTCGTCTGATGAGGCTGACAGTCCTAATTCAACTCCAGGCTCTCCGACTAGTGCTCTCACCCCGGTTGTCGACCAACCCAACTGGTGGTGTGTCGACAGGCAATACCAAGTGTATTCAGAAGCCAAGTTTTTAAATGATAAAGGTGTCATGATACGAACACTTACACTTGAGAGGCGGGTCCCTACGAGAAGTCTTCCCACCATGTTAGAGATCCACAATCTCTTCACCAGATACCGGCTAGAGTGGACAGCTCGTTTTTTAGGCTGCTATAGTGAGGAGTTGGTCTGAGAGTTTTATGCCTCTTACGTGGCTACTTTCCGATCACAGATAGATAGGTGGGCTGCCCCCGCCAAACAGTCCCCACTTGAGCACATCCGAGTACGCGGCATACTGGTAAACATCTCCCTGCCCTCCATCCGCCGGTATATGTACGGAGAGGAAGCCAACTGAACCCCTCTTACCGCCGAGTTTGACTACCAGTGGCATATTGTAAAAGATGGCCAATTCTTGCGTAAGCCATCGCTGAGAGAGACCACCAAGAGGTGGATGGCCCTGCACTTGTCTATAAATGGAGAGGGTGTCAACTGGGTAATGGAGCCGAAGGGATCCATCAAGAAGGCTAACTTGACCTTCACGGCTAAGTTCTTATGGTTGATTGTCTGCCACTGCCTTTCCCCCACGGTTGCTGATAATATAGTCACATGGGATCGCGCGGTTCTGATCGTGGCGATGATAGCCGGGTTCGAGGTGGACTTCGCATGGCTTCTACAGGCAATCATGCACGAGAGGGATTTGAAGGTCACAACTACTTAAATTTTCCCGTGCATGATATTTTCTTATGCAGGTCCGCAGGTGTTCCCATCTGGCACATTGATCAGCTCAAGACACCGCTGGGCACTGTTGATATCAGCTTCATCAGGGATGAGGCCAATGAGTTGGATCCATGCAGAGGGCCCCGTCTAGAGTTGCCTCCTTGGTTAAAATATGGCTGATACTGTAGCACATGCTCGAACGGCTATGTAGGCTACTTCCGAAACCACTTACACTACCCTGGTCGAGTCTATCCTGGGTAGTATCCTAGATCCTCTCTCTCAGCACCTTTCCCCGCTCTAGTCGCGCTTGCTAGGGTCTAAAAAATAGAGGCTCAGAAGGCCACACTTCTGCATCACATCCAGACTTGGATGCAGAGGTCTATTACTGAGGCAGAGATGCGCTTGGAGCGTAAAGTGGTCCAGCACATAGAGCGGAAGATCGTTGAGGTTCATCAGTGCTTGGACACTTTTGAGTTGCGGGTGCTATCCCGACCAGCCCCTCACATGGACGTGTCGACCCTTCAAGTTGCGATTGAGAGTCTGCGAGCGGATATTGATATGATCCTAGAGGCTAGGGTGCTTGAGTCTGAAGCCCCTTCTTCAGATCCTGCTAAGGACACTGTGATGGCTGCCTTATTCGCCATTTCAGATATTCCACCACCTCCTCCTCGAGAGCATGCCAAGAGGCGCAAGGGTCGAGAGGAGGATGAGGCTAGAGCACGGAAGAAGGAGCGTCGTAAGATGGAGGATGCGAGGAGAGCCTCGCTTGCTGATAAGGAGGCGCGTCAGATTCGGGTTGTAGAGTTAGCTGTTGAGGCAACTAGCTCCAGAGATGTGGAGACAGCGGGAGGCACTACTGATAGTGTTGTTGCTGATGAGGACACTACTAAGGGTATCCATACTTCATAGTTAGTGGGTTCAAGGGAAACAGACCCACCAGCTTGCTGATCGCCGGTGCTTTGTTCCCCAGGTTTGCTTCACTTACCACTCTCGTATTTCAATTTTTTTTATGCATTGGAGACAATTGCATATCTTTTTTGTTGGGGGTGGGGTAAATGGAAAGTGAGTGCTAGGGTGAAGTCTGAGTAGCCCAATTCACGATCCTCTTATGGGGTTTTCTTGCCTGTGTTTTTTTTCCCTAAGAGATTGTTTATTTTTATTGTTGAACGGCATGTCTATATCTTGTGTACATAGTATAACTCTGAAGCATGATGGCAAAATCAAAAATGGATGTAATGAAAATGATGCAAGGCTAGGGACAGAAATTGATAAATCTGTGGCTCTAAGCATGACATAGAGATACACAACTGCATGACCCTAAGTCTAAGACTCGAACTAGGTGTCTGATAATATGGTAGAGTAATGAGATGTCAAGTGAGTTTGAGGAAAATTTGAATAGTCCACTATTTGTACTGAGCTAGAACTTGCTGGTTAGTCCTGCTAGAAGTAAGTTGTAATAGACAATTACGAAAGGATCATAGACCCTTGTTCAATAGCCAATTTTTAGCCTAAAAAAGCCGAATGAAATTAATCCCTCTTTGATTTAAATGATTTGAGCTTAAAATAGACCTTTCTTTTTCACCCCAACTGATCTTTTTTGGGAATAATGTGTTGACCCTGGTCCCTCCTTGGACATGTGCACCTCAGCTTATTCCAAAAGCATAAGTTGAGGGTGGCTAATGCAGTAAACAACCTTTTCGTGGATCTGACCCATTTGGGTATTGTGTACTTTGACTCATGGCAAAGCCATGAGTTGAGGGTGGCTATTATGAGGAATGCTCTGGAAAGTGGGGTTGATAGAACAAAGAGACAGAAAGAACAAAAGTAAAGTGACTCAAGCACCAGTTTAAAGAAAAGTGAAATAATATATATATATATATATATATATATATATATATATATATATATATATATATAACAAATGCAAGTAAGAAAAGAAAAAGGTCACTTACACAAATGAAGAAAGAAGGGAAAATAGCAAGGTGAAAGAATATGAAAAATTGGGCGAAATAAAACGATAAAAAGTTGTATGTTTAGCCGATATGTAAAGGAGGGAAAAAGTCACTAAACTATACCTAAATATACCCTACCTGACCTTGAGACTATGTTACAAGATAAGAAAGTCCTATCGTGATCCTAAGAGTTGCATAGCGATCTTAAAGCAGTGAAAATAAGGGCAAGCTTATGGCAATATGTATGAATGAGTTGTGAATTTGTTTAGAGAGTGAGTGTTGATGTAATCCTTATATTGAAACTGAAATCATTGTGTGAAAAATGAGGATGTTGTTTGAAGTGAGGAAACTAGTTGCAATACCGAAAACAATAGCACCTCGGTGAGAAACTCAAGAGGACAGGTGTCAGTGCGTGGTGAGTCTGTGTCATTGTCTGATTCCACACAATTCAAGTCTAATAGTGATAACATGCATAAAAATGATGAGATTGATCGGGATTGATAGACAAACGATTGCGAAAGCTAAAATATGGATACTATTGTCCAAAGATTTTGTAGTGAGTCATAGTGCGTCGCTTGAGGACAAACAACAAATTTAAGTTGAGGGTGTTGATATACCGTGGTTTCACGATATTTTGAATGCTTTTTACTCAAATTTAGTGTGTGTCCGAAAGCCTTTTTGTATTGATTTTTAGGTAAGTTTCTCTTTATTTAAAGGAAATCTGTCCAAAGATGAATGCGGAAAGTTTTGAGCAAGAAATGCAGAAGAGACCACCTATGGAGCTTGTGCCGGTCCGTAGGTGGCATCGTAGTGAAGTTGCTGAAGAAAGATGGGAAAGTCTGACCTAAGTGTGGAATTACGGAAGTCCATGACGGACCGTCATAGCCACGACGGTTCGTCCTGCTGGTTCGTCGCAATGATCAGATAGTAGTCCAGTACCCAAATTTCAAGAAGTTTAAGTATTATGGAACGGAGACCCTCAACGGACCGTCGTGCTTGGAACGGTCCATCATACCTGTTCGTCGAGGGTAATGAAGAGAGAAGCAGAAGATTTCGTGAAGTATGGGCGACGGAGGCCATGACGGCTCGTTGTGACCACGACGGTCCGTCACGAGGTCCGTCGATCCAGCCGCATTTTGACAGATTTTCAGTAATTAGAATACTTCTTTTATTAGGTTTTGTTTTTATTATAAATAGTTCAAAAAATCTCATTTTTGGGGTTAGACTCTTTGTTAGTGAGACTTTTTATTATTAGACTCTTTGATAGTAGACTTTTGGAGAGTTAAACTTTTTGATAATTTTTAGTTCTCTTGTTCAAGTACTGAAGGATTAATTTCAGTAATTGGTACACGTTTTCTGGAATTGATTGTTGGTGATTTTGTTGATTAATCAAGTGAATTTCTAGATTTTATTCTTTCTAATTAAAGTAAGTGCATGAATTCTTATATTAAATATATGAATATTGTGATTATGACTATGGGTAACTAACTTCATAACTAGGGTTCTGGGAACCATGAGTGAATAATGAGGTAAAATCTAGCTGACATAACAATTCGTTTAGAAGTCTTTTTAACGGATGGCCAACGTTAGAACTCGCCTTAATGCTACTTGTCGGACCAAGGAGGTAGATAATAGGAAAAGAATTATAAACATAGATTTATTTTATACTATCTAATAGGCTAGTGTCGATTGGTAAGAGGTAATAACTAAGTCAAATATCGAATACAATGCTTAATATGAGGTAAAGGTAAGGGTTAGTATAACAACACACGTAGCCGGACCAAGGTGCAGAGTGAAATTTTCTAGAAGCCGGATCAAGAATTTAGAAATACATAACTTATCACTTTGCATGCAAGATACTAGGAAAGAATTGTTATAGTTAGAATTATCAAGTTAGGAACTTACACTTAAACCCTAGTTAGTTTTATTGATTGAATAAACTCCAAGAATTGAATTTGTTAGTTATTTACTTTAATTTAGTTAGTTATTTTCATTACTTTAGAAATAAAAACCCCCTTTTATTGTCTTTTGTTTTCTAAGGAAATAATTGACTAAATAATAGTAATAATAGATTAAAGTTAAGTCTGAACTATTTTCCTCGTGGGAACAAACCTCATTAGTTGGGTTCTTTACTCGATACGACCGCTTTACTTCTTATTTGAGAAGTAAGTTTGAGCGTATCACACTCTTTGTATATAATCCTAAATAATTTAGCAATATTGGATCTAATTACACTTAACTAATACCCGTATACACTTTAGCACTCTATATTAATGTGTCTATTTATTGTCTCTAACCAAATGTCACGACTGGGGTCTAGACCCTATCTGAAACTGGCGTCATTGACCTCTCAGAGGTCGAAGACAAGCCTACTTACGTCGTCATTACATTCCTTAGGTTAATTTTAGCAAAAATTTGAAACTTTTTGTTTTGTTTGAAGTGTACATAGACTTCATAGTTATAACATGCATATGTGTATAAAGAAGTTCATTGCTCATGTGTATCAACCATCTAATAAAGAATCATCCAATATTGAAATAAATAGTCTTATAGCATAAGTAACAATTGCCAAAATGGCAAAATTACATAAGTATGAACAAAACAGGAAAGAAATACTACTGGAAAATGCTCAACTAGCTTAAGCCTATTTCTAAGCTAGAAACATAAAGGCAGGCATCCTCGAATGGATGTGGACCTACCAAGTCCAAATGAAAAACTCTGATGTCCGAACAGCTGCAATGAATGTCTTCAACACCCTCTTGAACCAGCACCTAAAATAGTTTAATTTATGGGATTAGTACACATTCGTTGTAAGTATGGGTGTATGCAAGTACATACCAAGTACATGCATGACTAAGAAGAGCTCTCTCCTAACGATATCAATTATGGAAAGCCAAGTCAGTTGGACTTGCCAAATCAAATTAGGAGAGTCATGTTATGAGAGTAACATTCATCATCATTCTTTTAATATTGCAGATACCACATAACATATTTCATATAGCACGTACATATAATACATATCATTCGTTCATATGCCGTGAGACCTTGGAATCACGGACTTAAAATTAGGACTTCCCAAAAATGAGGGCTCCACATATGGGACCTCAATTAGGGAGCCTTCTTTAGCAAACACAACGTCTGATTCATTCATTCATACGTACTTCACTTTTAGTTGTTTGTATGATGGTGTGAACACCAGCTATACCTAGGATGTTGTATATGACTGTCAGCGGGTTCACTGTGCAATGACCAAGAATGATCTAGTGTCATTACTTGAGTCTAGTTCACTTCTTGATTTTCCTATCCAAACACATTTGGTATCATTCATTTTATTACCTTTCATACTTTGAGGAACTTAAACTTTAATCGACATAGATCATGTGAGCATCATGAAATTCGGTGTCCTCCCAACACCGAAAAGAGGTGGGGTCACTGGCTAAGGTGAAATTAAAACATCCCTAGCTCGCTTAGGTTTAACCACTAGCTAGTTCCCTATTTTGGCAGCATAGTTCAATGACTAGGATATTTAGGGAGACCCATACCCACCTTGGTGGCCATTCTCATCTCATGATAATTACGTGAACCTCCGTCGTTCCCGAAAAAAGGCATCACCACTCATAGCTAGCCTATCGGTGCTCCATTTAAAGTTTCTATTTACATTCAACTCATACAACATCGAAGCTTGCTTCTAGCATGAAGTAGTCATAGCTCATTAGATGATTTATCATATCTTTTTTATGTATTAAGTATGAATTGTCCTTGCACTTACATATAGAGTGTGATTGAGACTTGTCTCTACATGTTCAACACTCTCTTAGGTGAGTACTTTTGATGACCTTATATTGGCGTACGTGCAACTTGTCTAACTTGTACTAGCCTCTTATTGTGATGCCACCCTGTTCTTTCTTAACATCTTTTCATTTCATCTTTACTCACCTTTCATTATTTGTTCATTGTATAACATATATATGCTCTCTTGGAATTTACATTGAGGGACATTGATTCTAGGCGTAGATACAACTTGTCTCTTTGGTACTAGTATATCCTCATGAATCCACTCTTTATTTGCTTATTCATCGTTTAGCATAAATATACTCTCTTAGAAATTTCATTTAGTGACATTGATTTTTAGGCGTAGATGCAACTTGTCTCACTTTCACTAGCCTATAGTCATGTAATCACTCTTTCTTTGCTTATTAACTATGAATTCATTTTTAACACTTTCTTTTGGAGTATGCTTGAGATTTGACTATACATGATTCTACACTTCCATAGGTGAGTACATTTGGTAAGATTTCCTAGGCTTTGTTGTAACTTGCCTCACCATTCATCTTAGCCTTTTATGATGTTGTCACTATTTTCATTAGCTTTAGCATATTAACTCTTCATAATTACTCACCCCATTACGTGAATGTTCATTTCACCATATGCCAATGCACTTGGCCTTTTAGTGTGTCTCACACTCTTACTTAACCGCTCTATAGTCACATCAATTCATCACATACATCTTAGGGTCACTTACTTTTAAATGTAAGCTGGACTTATGAATCTGTACGTACAAGCCATAAGGCTTCATTTATAATTCGTCTAAGTGACTCATAATTACCCAAGATTATGTGGTACAAGACTTATGCATCTTATAAGTATGTCAAGGTCTCGAGTTTGATTCCTATGGGCAGCATTCATTAAATATTTATTCACGTAAGACTTATGCATCAATACAGAATTAGGCAAGGGGACTCGGTTTCGAATCCCTTGAGCTACACTTAGTCTCATATTAAGTTTTTTATTTTTATTTTTCAGCTTAGAGACTTGAGGTCGAATCCCAACACCTAAACATCTTTTTCCTTTCTTTTTCCTTCCTCTATTTTTCGATGGATACCATGAGGATGTGGGATCAATCCCTCACAACCTCATTTTACTTTTCTTAATTTTTTCTCCAAACTTCCTCAATATCCGAGAGGTTGTGGGTTCGATTCCCACACCCCTCATTTTTTTTTTCAATTTTCTCCTATCTCCCTCACTTATCCAATAGGTTGGGTTCGATCCCCATACACCTCATTTTTTTTAATTCTTTTTCTCTTTCATTCCTTCACATAAGCCTTAACCCATTTCGAATCCCCCTTACCTCATTTTTATTATTGAATTTTCAATAGCTTGCATAAGGTAAGGTCTTGGGTTCAATCTCTAATGACCTCACAACATCAAAAAAAAATTAAGCAACTCACTTGTTGCTTTGCAGAGACAAAAATTCCAGATTTTCTGGAAATTTAGTCACGTTTTTAGTCCACTTTTTTCATCATTTTTACATTAGATTCTTAGGTAATTTTTTGGATATTTCGTACATTATTATGTGCATCTTTTCCAAGTAATCTTATACAAAAAACACAAGGCTTTAACATGCCATTTTCATGCTCCAAAACATGCCCAAGAACACGGCTAAACACACATTGCACACATTTTCATCATCACATAAATCAGAACGTACATACATGAACATAATAATCACGGAAACACATTATATCCCTAATTTCTACCAGCAAACATATCCAACCTACAACAATCGATGGGAGTTAGTGACACGGACATGCAAAGGGGATTTTCATATTTGAATTTGACCTAATCTTAGGGGTCTCTTGGGAAAAAGACGAAGAGGAAGAAAACCCATACCTTTTGTCGACAAACACCCTCCAAATCTTCACCAATGGCAGCCAACTCCACGACACCAAAGCCTCACCACCAAACATCAAGCACAACCCGTCAAGAATAATGTTATTGCTTTTCGTTTTTAGTTTAGTTTTTCTTTTGAGTTTTTGTGTGAAAGTTCTTCAAGTGATGAACTTTGAATTTTTTTTTCTTTTTTATGATAAAGAACGTGAGAAGAGAGTGGAGAAATTCTTGAGAATTAGAGTGGAGAGAGATGAGAGTAAGTTTAGGAGTAGGAGTTTTAGTTGAAGACTTAGTCAAACTAGGACTCTTTGTTATTTATTTATCTTATTATTAAGTTTATATTACAAATATGATTTTCCCTTACTTAAATAAGAAAATTAATAACAATTAATTAAACTTAATCATTAAATACCAATTAATTCAATTTAATCATTGCTTCCACCAAGGATCGAACCCGGGTGAAGCCTAACTCGTGAAAATTGGTTAATTCGGGTCAACCCTACCCAAATTGTCCACTATTTTTATTAATTAATTACTTAATTAAATATTTAGGGTAATTACAATACTACCCTTAGCCTAGAAAAGAACATTTTACCCTTAGACCCTACAAACATAAGATTACCCCTTTTAAGTCCGGTTAAGACTTATTCTGGTGAATCTTAATATTCGGGTGCCCTACATGGATGGACCCAAACTTGCCTATCTCAACTAACTTACTAAGTTGGTTGGCTTGGCTGATGCATAAGTTCAGAGGCCTGGTTCCACACGCATAATTCCGTTTGAACCTGGTCTAACCTAGGCATTCTAGGTACGTTAAGCATTACTTAGCATAGTCATTTTCGCGTTGTTACACATAAAAAGTTTAAAAAATAGCAGAAGAGACAACTAATTACTAACTTGGAATATTGAGGTTTTATGATTGTAGAAATTCCAAATAAAAATTGCATAAAAGTTTATTGTATTCTTATAATTGATTTCTCAATCCCGAACGTACCCTAACTGTTCTCATAATTTGTTAAATGACGCATCTTGACATTTTATGATTATATAGATTTCATGGAAAAATTACACTAAAATTTATCGCATTCATACAACTTGTTTTGCTTGATTTAAGTGTTCCTTCTTGTCATGGGGAAGATGAAATAGAATAACATCATGTATTTATTGCTCATTTATTATTTTATCCTCAATTCACTTGGTCATACAATAGTTTCTCTCTTTGAATAGTACTGTGGTAACAGAATGAAGAAGAGAAGTTGATGGAAAGTTGGACAAGGATGACTTAAAATAGGAGTTCAAATTTCTACTTATCCATCTATACTATCTTAAAGAATGTTAAATTACTATAGTATTTTAAAATTAAAATACTTAATTTATTTTCCATATTTTATAATATATATGAACTCTTAATATTTTATGAACTTCTCTTAACTTGACTCTTGACTCTCTTGACTCGACTTTTAACTTCTCTTCACTTACGACTTTTAACTTTTCTTTACTTAACTCTTAGCTTCTCTTGAATTGACTATTAAATTCTCTTCAATTGACTCTTAACTTTCCTTTAATTGAATTATGGAATCAAGAATTGTGATTAGTGAGAGGTAATATCTCATAATATTTAGGAATAATTTTAGGTAGCTAATTTATGAGAAATGGTCAAGAAATTACTACCCAAAACTAGTCCACGACGCCAAGGTGTATTTAAATTTTGGTGATGAAATTCTTTTTGAGATAGAACGGTCCGTGACAGATCGCGATGATATTTTTTCCAAATTTGAGGAGCAAGTCCGCGACGCGGTCCCACTAGCCAGATTCGTTCGACTTTTTTGTTCTTTCATTTTTCAATCAAAATTCACCTAAACTCGACTATTCTTCTCAACTTTACTGTTGATTCAAACACCTAAAATATGTACCCATGAACCTAACTAAAATAAACTCTAAAACTTGACGTAAAGATCTCAGAAAATTCTCAATTCAGCCCAATTTAAGAACGAAAAACAAATTTAAGAACACCATTCAAATTCTTCAACTTCGAACTTCTAGAACAAACTTCATTTAAATAAAGTGATTGGCGCGAGGGTGAACGAACCAAATGCAATGAAAAACTCACATACCATGTAGGATAAATCCTTAAAGAAATCTACAACTAATTCTGTACAAAATGAATAATCTTGCTTTTCTCTTCTCCTTTCTCTTGAGTAGGCTCTCTTGAACCCTAGCGTAAATTTCAAATTTTGCAAACTGAACTAATTAAGTTTTCACTCTTACTTAATTCACTAAAAATGAATCAAAATAATAGGGTATGGAAAAGACCAAAAGACCCTTTAAAAATCCAAATTTGTAATTTCCTTAGTTGAACATCACAACTTGAAATGGGTGTATCTCACTCATATGAACTCGAAATCAAGCAAACTTGACGGTGTTGGAACTATCATTCCAAGAGATCCCCTACCATATCTAGAAGTAAACCTAAATCATCATGATCTAGGAGTTATGGACATTTGAAGTTGACTAAAACTCAACTTTTCTTATCATAACAAAATTTCTAGATTTTTATTCTTTCAAAAAATGACTATTTCCTATTCTTAGTTTCTTCCTAGTTATTTCAGTTTGCAAATTGTTACAATGTCTCCCCCTTGGTAACATTCCTTGAATGAGATTACTTTAACTAGGATAAGGGTATAACATCCAAGATTAATCCAACATTCAACAAGCACTGCACACACAATATGCCAACTCATAACCTAAAGAGTACTGAGAAAAGAATTAGTACCTTGGTCAAAAATTTCTCCCGATCAAAGAGATGTGGATATCTCTTCATCATATCCTTCTGAACTTCCCAAGTAGATTCTTCAACAAATTGATTCCTTCAAATGACTTTGCTGATGCTACTTCCTTGGTCCTCAACTTGAGAACTTGACGATCTAAAATTTGGACACAAATCTCTTCATAAGATAAGTTATCCTTGATCCCAATATCTTTAGTTGGTATGATCAATAAAGGATCGCCCATGCACTTCTTCAACATGGAGATGTGAAACACCAGATGAACCGCGACTAATTCTTTTGGCAACTCCAACTCATAAGCCACACTCTAAAACCTCTTGGATATTCAATAAGGGCCAATCCACTAGAGACTTAGCTTCCCCATTCTTAGTAATTATCATAACACCCTTTATGGGTGAAACTTTCAATTATACCCAATCATCTACTTCAAACTCTAAGTCTCTTCTCTTAATATCAATGTAGGATTTGTGATGACTCTGCGATGTCTTCAACCTCTCTTGGATGACTTTCAAAACTCATCTGCACTAATAGTGCACCCCTATATGGTATAATCAAAATGGGGAGTCTAATTAGTCTTACTACCTCTTGGATACATAACTTGAGATAATCCTCTACTAAATGGGTAGTCTTTACCGGTAAAAAATTAGATGATTTAGTCATTCCATCCACAACCACCCAAATAGAATCATGTTTCCTGTGAGACCTTGGCAACCCTATGATGAAATCCTCATTAATCATCTCCCACTTCCATTTTGAAATATGTATACTTTGATCCCTACCACTGGGCCTTTGTTGTTCTACTTTAACGTGCTTGTAGTTCAGATTTTTACGGATAAATTCTACAATGCCCTTCTTCATAACACTCCACCAATAGACTTCTCTCAAGTAACCATACATCTTTAAGGAACACGGATGGATAGAATTTCTGGAGCTATGAGCTTCCTCCATAATCCTTTCGTGAAGTTAATTCACCCATGGTGCACACAACCTACCTTGATACATTAATACACCATCTTCACCTTGTTCAAAAGCCATTACTTTTTGCTTATGAACATTTGCCTCCAATTAAAGAAAAATGGGATCTTTGTTTTGCTTATCTTTTCCTTCTCACACTAATGATGATTCAGCTCCATTCATCACCACCAGTCCTCTTTCTGTGCAATCCACCATTCAAACTCCAAGTCATGCAAGTCTATGCGCATGCATCTTTGTCTAGAACTTCTTTATATTCCTCGATATGGGTGGTACTACCTATAGAAAAGCTTCTCAAGGCATCAACAACAATATTAGCCTTACCTAGTTTGTAAAGAATACTCATGTCATAATCCTTGAGTAATTCTAACCACCTTCTTTGTATGATATTAAGCTCTTTCTGAGTAAACACATACTAAAGATTCTTGTGATCGGTGAACATATCCACATGTACACCATAGATCCATATCAACTTAAGAGAGTTTTTAGGACTTGGTTTGATAAGTGGAAAGAGGTTAGACACGTGCACCATCTGTGAGTTGGGCCTAGTTTGAGGAAGATTTCTTGGGGAGTTTCTTTTCCAAGAATAGAAAAAGGCCATGGTACGTGAGTTCCTCACACTTAGGAAGGATAGTCTAAGTGTGCATGAGTATGGGTTGAACTTCACCCAATTATCTCATTATGCTCCAAAAATTTTTAAGGACATGATGAGTAGGATGAGCTTGTTTGTCGCTGGGTCGGGACGTCTATCAAGCAAAGAAGGCAGAGCAGCGATGTTGTTAGGTGACATGGATATATCAAGGTTGATGATTTATATGAGTAGGTTAAGGAAGAGATGTATAGTGTGAATCGTTCGTCCTTTCAGAAGCATAAGGGACCTGCAAAATCATCTGCAAGTGCACCAACACCCATAACAAAGGTGAGTATAGTGACCAAAATTCGCAGAACTTCAGAGCTAGACCAATACAGTCTTAAATTAGTGTGGCCCAAGGAAGTAGTTGGGATCTTGTATGTGGTATGTTTTGTAGAAACCACTCGTGTAAGTGTCATGATGCCCAAAAATGTTGTTTCAAGTGTAGAAAGTAAGGGCATTTCACGATATAGTGTTCCAAGAATAAGAAAGGTAGTGGAAATCCGGGTAACAGCCCGTAGTCTTCATGAGTTGCTCCACCAGACAGGGTGCACGTAGAGAGATACTTCCGATACTAGCAGAGGACCAAACCGCCTCTATGAAATCACTAGTCGCAAAGAGAAATAAAACTTTCTAGATTTTTTCATTGGTATGGTCAAAGTCTTTGCTTTTGATGTTTATGCTTTTGTAGACCCAAGAGCAAGTTTATCTTTTGTAACCCTGATGTATGTCCCAAATAAGTTTATATATATGTGTGTGTGTATATATATATATAGTATGTATATTAATGTACCGTGGTTTTACGGTATTTTCAATGCCTTTTCCTTAAGTTTAGTGTGTGTCTAAAGCCTTTTTGTTTTGATTTTTTATGTAGGTTTATCTTTATTTGCAGGAAATATGTCCAAAGGAGAACGTTGAGGATTTGAGCAGAAATTGCAGAAGTGACCACTTACGGAGCCCACGACGGTCCGCCGTGACTATGATGGTCTGTGGGTGGCACCGTAGTGAGAAGAAAATGGCTGCTAAAGGAAGTTGTGGAAGTCTGACCAAGTGTGGGAGTACGGAAGCTCATGACAGACCGTCATATCCACGACCGTCCATCCTGTATATTCGTCGTGGTTGTTAAAGAGTAGTTCCAGTTCCCAATTTCAAGAAGTTTCTAAGTGTTGTGGAACAGAAACCCTCGATGGACCGTCCTGCTTGCAACGGTCCGTTATATCTGTCCGTCGAGGGTAACATAGAGTTAATGAAGAAAGCAGTAGAAAATTATGCCAAGTATGAAATGATGGAGCCTACGACATTCCATCGTGTCTATGACGGTCCGTCGCAGGGATCGTCGATTCAGATGCGTTTTTGACAAATTTGCCTTAAATAGAGTCCTTCTTTTATTAGGTTTTATTTTTTTATAAGTAGTTCGAAAAACCTCATTTTTGGGGATAGACTTTTGGATATTTTTGAGTTTTATTGATTTTGGGGATTTGATATTACTTTTTCGAAATCAACTATTGGTGTTTGGTGATTTATTCAAGTAAATTTCTGCATTTTGTTCATTATCATCAAAGTAAGTGCATGAGTTCATATATTATCAATATGAATTGTGTGATTATAGCATGGGTACCTATACTCTATAACTAGGGTTGTGGGAACCATGGGTAAATAACAAGGTAAAATCTAGCTAAAATAACAATTCTAGAATAGTGTCTTGTATGCACTGCTAATACTTTCATTTAGAAGTCTTTTTAACGGATGGCCAACGTTAGAACTCACCTTATTGCTACTTGTAGGACCAACGAGGTAGATAATAGGAAAAGAATAATCAAAATAGATTTAGTCTATACTATCTAATAGGCTAGTGTCGGTTTGTACGAAGTTACAACTTAGTCAAATATCGAATATGATGCTTAATATGAGGTAAATATAAGGTTTAGTAAAGCAACAAATGTATCCGGACCAAGGTGCGAAGTGAGATTATCTAGATGCCGGACCGAGGATTTAGAGATACCTAACTTATCACTTTACATGCAAGATACTATGAAAGGATTGTAATAGCTAGAATTACCGAGTTAGGAGCCTGTGAGGAACACTTACGCCCTAGTTTCTCTCATTACTTGATTAAACTCCAATACTTGAACCAGTCAAGGAAACCAAGGTTGAAACTATGGTAATTATAACCGCGAGGGTCATTATGTCCGACATGGGAATCACAACCGTGACAAAAACTTCAACCAGGTAACTATGGTAACAGAAATTGTTTAAGGGATTATTTGAGAAATATGGGGTTCTCGATAATATGGCCACTCCTTACCATCCTCAAACTAGTGGGCAAGTTGAGGTGTCAAATAGACAGATTAAGCAGATTTTGTCGAAAACGGTGAAAGCTAGTAGAAGGGATTGATCAAGGAGACTTGATCATGCTCTTTGAGCCTACCGGACTACATACAAGACTCCCATAGGTATGTCTCCATACCAACTTGTATATGGGAAGGCTTTTCACATACAGATCGAATTAGAGCATAAAGCCATGTGGGCAATGAAGAAGTTGAAAATGGATTAAAATGAGGCTGCAGAACAGAGATTAAATACATTGAATGAGCTCAATGAATTTCTCCTAAAAGTTTATGAAAGCTCAGCCCTCTACAAAGAAAAGACGAATAAGTACCATGACCAAAAGATTGAGAAACATAAATTTATGGTTGGGGATTTGGTGCTTTTATTAAATTTTAGGCTGCGATTGTTTCCGGTCAAACTCAAGGACAAATGTAATGGCCCTTACTTGATCACCCAACTATTCCCTCACGAAGCGGTTGAGTTGGAAAACAAGGAGGGTGTGTGGTTTAAGGTGAACGAACAACGAATCAAAATCTATCTGTGCATTGCTAAAACGGAGATTGAAGTTATTGAGGCATACCATCTTAATGAAGTCTGAGTAATCAAGTTTCCTCCGTAGTGTCGCGACCTTAAATCAAGCGCTGGTTGGGAGGCAACCCAATATGTATCCTCTGAGCCAACTATAGATTTTTTATGACTTTCTAGTAATAGTTGCATTTTCGTTGCTTTTTCTCTTTTTTTGTTAGAAGTGTTGGGTAGAGCGTAGCTTAGGGTCCGTGTTCATAAATAGTGTCCAAAAATTCAAAAAGAAAGCTTCATGGGTGTTAAATTTGCAGGTAGCACATCACTAGAAAATTGGACTGCATAACTCATAGACGGACCCATCGAAGGAGCGTCACGCTTGCGACAGACCATCACGCTTGCGACGGACCATCGCAAGCATCCGTTGTTCCCAGGTATGTTTTTCCATTTTTTATAAATTAGGGCACCCATGACGGACCCCATGACAAACCGTCACACCTGTGACAAACCATCGATGGGGACTCATCGCATCAATACCCGTAAACCCGACCGACCCGACCAATGAATATTAAATGTTTTAAACCTTAAATTCCCACCTCTTCATTCTAACCGTTTCTTTTCTTCACTTCCCCCATTTACTCCTCTTCACTCCCTAACACTCTCTTCCTCTCCCCAAAACATCAGATTCCCCATCCCTTGCCAAATTCCCCTAATCTTCCCTCTTCCAATCTACCTGCTTCTTCAAGTAATCTGCCGGTCGAAGTCAACTTTTCTTCTGCTGATCACAAGAGTTGTGTGCCTTACATTGTTTTCATCTTCAAGCATGTGGTTCTGATCTCTAAATCATCTACATTTCTTTATTGTTTTCCCATGATAAATGCTTGATTCTGAATGTTGGATCTTCAAAATTTGACCCTTATTGCATGCTACAAACTCACCCCGTTAATCCTACATGCCTTAAGACCCTTCACATAGTAAAAAGAATGGGGGTGTTGTGTTAACGAAATCAAATGGGGGTGTATGTTTCTGATAATTGTTTCTAACCTAGGTTGATGGTCCTCTAAATTGGAATGCTAAAACTCAAGAAATTATTGCCTTAGAATTGGTAGTATGTTGGGTTATTGGGTTAGAAATTATGGGTTGATATGTATTCTTTCGATTAGAATTTTAGGGGACGATTGAGGCATCCCTAGTTCTGTCACTGAAGGACAGAACGAAACCCCCTCGACGGACTGTCGTGGAGTCCATCCCACAAATTCCCATTTATTTTCTTTAAGTGTCCAATGACAGACCTCTACGACGGACCGCCATTCCCTCAACGGTCCATCTTGCATAACTGTCATGGTTGTAAGAGACCCTAGTCCTAAGGGTCTTAAAATCATTTCTAAGTGTCCAACGACGGACCTCTACGATGGACCATCGTGCTCTCGACGGTCTGTCCTGCAAAACTGTCATGGTTGTCAGAGATCCAATTCCTAAGGGTCTCAAAATCTACTCTAAGTGTCCTAAGATGTACCTCTATGATGTACCATCGTGCTCTCAATGGTCCATCCTGCACACTCGTCATAATTATCAGAGACCTCTCCTGATGTGGTAACGGGTATGTTGAAAGTTCTCTCTATTGATGTATATGATTTACTTGATCCCGATGCTACCTTGTTATTTGTTACTCCTTTAGTAGCTAAAAATTTTGATGTTTTCCCGATATGTTGAATAAACCTTTTATGGTGTCTACCCTTGTGGGTGAGTAAGTTGTTGCTAAGAGAGTATATTGAGATTGTCCTATAATGATGCCTAAAAAAGTTACTCATGTTGAATTAGTAGAACTTGGATATGGTTGATTTTTATGTCATTTTGAGGATGGATTGGTTTCATGCTTGTATTTCTTCCATAGAGTGTTGAACAAGGGTGGTGAAGTTTAACTTTCCTGATAAACTTGTCTTAGAATGAAAGGGGGGAAATTCTATTCCTAGAGGTCATATCATCTCTTGTCTAAAGGCATGTAAAATGATCTCTAAAGGGTGTTTATACCATATACTAAGACACAAAGATTTAGACTCCGAAATTCCTCCCATTGAGTCGGTCCCCGTAGTAAGGGAATTTCTGGAGGTCTTCCCTAATGATTTTCTCGGTATTCCTCCCAAACGGGAAATTGATTTTGGTATGGACTTATTACCGGATATAGATCCCTTTAATTCATCCTTATTGGATGGATCCGGCTGAATTGAAAGAGTTGAAGGCTTAACTCAAAGATTTAGTAGACAAGGGTTTCATTTGGCCTAGTATTTGTCCATGGGGTGCTCCATTTTGTTTATGAAGAAGAAGGATGGGTCTCTTAGATAGTTTATTGATTACGTCAACTCAACAAAGTCACAGTCAAAAACAAGTATCCTCTTCCTCAAATTGATGATTTATTTGATCAACTCAAAGGTGCGAGTTACTTTTCAAAGATCGACTTGAGATTGGGATATCACCAACTTAGGGTGAGAGGTGAAGATATTTCCAAAATGGATTTTCAAACTAGTTATGGTCATTATGAGTTCCTAGTCATGTCGTTTGGATTCATTAATGCCCCAGCAGCGTTTATGGATTTCATTGATAGGGTGTTCCGAAACTATCTCGATGCATTCATGATTGTCTTTATTGATGATATATTGGTGTATTCGAAGAGTGAGGGTGATCATATGAGGACTTTGAGGGTTGTTTTGCAAATTCTTAAGAAGCATTAACTCTTTGTCAAATATAGCAAGTGTGAGTTTTGTTTGATGTCGGTACCGCCTCTTGGTCATATTATCTCTAGTGAGGGTGTAGAGGTTGATCCAAGGAAGATCGAAGCGGTGAAAAATTCTCCTAGACCTTTGGCTCCTACATATATTAGAAGTTTCTTAGGCCTAGCCGGTTATTATAGAAGTTTTATCAATATATTTGCATCCATTGATTCCCCTTTGACAACCTTGACTCAAAAGAAGGGAAATTTGAGTGGTCGGAAGCATGTGAGAGAAGCTTCCAAGTGTTGAAGGATAGGCTTACTGCTTCGGTTTTTATTTTACCGAGGGTACTAAGGGATTTGTTGTTTATTGTGATGTATCTCGAGTTTGGTTGGGGTGTGTTCGTATGAAATATGACAAAATTATAGTCTATGCTTCTAGGCAACTCAAGATTCATGAGAAGAATTATCCGACTCATGACCTTGAGTAGCAGCCGTGGTATTTTCCTTGAAAATATGGAGGCACTATATCTATGGGGTTCATCTTGATGTTTATATGGACCATAAAAGTCTTCAATACATATTCACTCAAAATGAGTTGAATCTCCAAAAAAGGAGATGGTTAGAGTTGTTCAAAGACTACGACAAGAGTGTTCTTTATCACCCCGACAAGGCTAATGTGATAGCGGACGCTCTAAGTTTTTTTTAATGGGAATTTTGTCCCATGTGGAAGAAGCCAAGAAAAATCTAGTGAGGGATGTTCATAGGTTGGCTTGTTTAGGGGTTCGAATTGAAGATTCTCCTAATCGTGGTGTTGTGGTACATCATAACTCTAAGCAACACCTTGATCCATTATTGATGGATTTGAAAGAACTGGTTCTTGTATAGATGAATGATTCATTCTCCCATGCGGGGGATGGTGTTATTAGGTACCAAGAGAAATTGTGTGTGCCCATGTCGATAATTTGAGAAATTGGATTCTTGGGGAAGCTTATGGAGCCCGTTACTCTATTCATTTGGGTTATACTATGATGTATCATGATCTTAGAGAAGTTTTTTGGTGGGATGGCTTAAAAAGGGACATTGCGGAATTCATTACAAAGTGTCCAATTGCCTACAAGTGAAAAACGAGCACCAAAAGTTGGGTGGATTACTACAGGAAATCCAAGTTCTTACTTTGAAGTGGGAAGATGTTAAAATGGATTTCATATTTGGATTTCCTCGAACTAGAAGGAAATATAATTCTATATGGGTGGTCATATATAGATAGATGAAGTCTGCTCATTTTATTCCCGTTAAGTCCACTTATTTGCCAGAAGATTATGCAAGAATCTATATTGACAAGATAGTGAGTCTTCATGGGGTTCCTTTGTCCATCATATTGGATAGAGGTCCTCAATTCAAATATAGGTTTTGGAGGTCATTTCAAATAGGTTTGGGTACTCAAGTGAAGTTAAGCACCGCTTTTCATCCCCAAACAGATGGTCAAGCGGAGCGTACCATTCAAACTATTGAAGATATGCTTAAAGTTTGTATTATTGCACTTGACTTTGGTGGAGTTCTTATATAATAATACTTACCATTCAACTATATATATGGCTCATTTTGAAGCCTTGTATGGTAGGAGGTGTAGATCTCAAATTGGATGGTTTGATGTGGGCGAGTCATCGCTTCTAGGTCCCAACTTGATCTATAAGACCTTAGAGAAAGATCATAACATAAGGAACCATTTGAAAATAGCGTATAGTCAGCAAAAGTCTTATACCGATCATAGGAGAAGAGACCTTGAATTTGAAGATGGTGATAAGGTGTATTTGAAATTTTCACTCATGAAAGGAGTGGTGATATTTGGAAAGAAGGGGAATTTAAGTCCTCTTTATGTGGGTTCTTATGAAATTTTGCAAAGGGTTGGCAAAATTGCATAAGAGTTGAAACTCTCTAGTGAACTATCTTCGGTTCATCCAGTTTTCCATGTATCCATGCTTAAGAAGTGCATTGGTAACCCTGAGTCCACCCTTCCTATCAAAGGTCTTAGAGTGAAAGAGAACCTCTTCTATGAGGAGGATCCGGTGGAAATTGTTGATCGTCAAGTGAAGAGGTTGAGGAACAAAGAGGTGGTCTCTGTAAAAGTGTTATGGAGAAACTACCTAGTTGAGGAAGCAACATGGGAGGCCGAGGCCAACATGAAGTCCCGTTATCCTCATCTCTTTGCTAATTAAGGTTAGTTGTTCCTATTAGTAATGAAAATAATGAATAAATTGAATTTTTTCTTGTTTTTGAGTATGTGCATATTTTGGTAAAGTTAAGTATCAAAATGTGTTATCATAAAAGAGGTTTTTTGTGTTAATTTGCACTTAAGTGAAATATATGTTTTGTCTTCTTGAGATTTTTGGTCTTTTGATGCTGTCTTGAGAGTAATAGCATGGTGAATATTTAACATCATTTTGAGCTCATGTTGATGTTGAGAAGGTAGTTCCTCATAATGTATTATGAAAGGTTGAGCTTTTATGTGTGGTGACTTGAGTTGCTAGGTGTAATGTTGTTGATATGTGTTGACTGGAGTTGTGAATTACTCCTATGAGATATTACTTACAATATGCATGTTTTTGGTTGGGCTGCTAGTCTTGAGTCTATCCCTTTCTTCCAAAAGATTTTAGTGACATTCGGGGATGAATATTCCTAAGGGAGGGATAATGTAACACTCTGAAAGTCTATGACCTTAACTAGAGAATCACGTGTTGATATAAGGTTATTAACACTGTCAAAAGGCCTAAAATAACGTTAATAAATCACTTAGGAAGTTTTGGAGTCAAGACATCAAGAAACGTTCATGACGTCCGGAAGATAGTCTAATTTAACTAGTGAAATGTCCTTAGGTTTTGGGAAGGTTTAGAGGTGATGTATGAGGTCTAAAACTTGTAAAATGACTTTGAATAGGTAAAACCTAGTATATATAGTGAAACTATCCAGGTATGACCCCCCAAGGGTCGCCCTAGGGGTCCACGAAAGGACCCCAAACTTGGCTTGACAAGCTTCCAAGGCAGCAGCAAAATTACACATAGGAGAAACAAGTCCGCGACGAGGACTTGGATGGACCTTGTCCAAATTTTAAGCCTGCACCGCGGTCAAGTCGTGGACTCCATTGTCTAAAAAAAATAGAAAATCTTGCGGGAGCAGCACCTCTTCGCGGGCTTATTCCCCGACGAAAATCTGAAAAATGGAATTCAAGTTTGACTTCATTAAAGGGTCAACTTAAGTGCGGGGTCTTTTGGGTATTTCATGGGAGGTCTATATATTGATTTTAAATCAGTTTTCCTCACATTTTACTCACTCAAATCAAATCCCTGAATCAAAAGCCAAAAGCTCTAACCTCTCTCTATTTCTCTCTCTGTTCAACCTCCATTAAAGGAAGAACAAAGCTTGAAGAAGAAAACCAATTTCTCTAGGATTTCATTTGAATTTTGTGGATTAATATTCATAAGGTATGGTTTTTCACTCTTGGGATTCCTTTCCCAAGAGTTCCTTTCAAAGTTAATTTCTAAATCACCCAATTCCATGGGGTTTTTCAATTCTAATGGGTTTCCTTCTAAACTAAAAATTGATGATAAATTGTGATTTCCTATGACTAATTAAGTGTAGAATACTGGTTAACTAATGTTAATTGATGCAATTTCATGTAGATCATGTCATATTCCCCAAATTCCCCAAATCATGGATCTTGATTGTAAATTAATGGGAATTGAAGTATGAATTGATCATTAGACTTGTTTTATATTCTAATTCATGTATGGATTGACTAGGGTAAGATATGATTGGGATTGGATCAAATTCTTTATAAATTCATGATGAAACCTATTTCCCCCAACCCTAGGTTATCAGTTGATTTTAATTGGATAGTGATGATGCAATTGACCTAGTTTTTATGTTAATTACTATTGATTGATGTTACTACACCTATTGTTGGATGTAATTGGTTGGTTGATGGTAATACCATGATGATTTCTATTGAAGGATATTGAGTAAGCCTTTATGATCCTAACCTTTACTTCAATTATGATGGCTTGTGATTGATGATGTAGTTCAATTGAAGCATAACTTGATTAGCCTAAGTAGGTGTTGGTATGATATTACATTTAAATGTCTCAAATATGTAATTTAGATATTATTTTTAAGACGAAATGATATAATGTTGGTTATGAAGTACATATGTGCCTTACTATGACATGATGATGATGTTATGCTAATCTCACATATGAGGGTTGCCATGAAAAGATATTCTCATGCAATTCCTAATGAGATAATGACAATAACTATACAAGGGATTAGACCCTATGAACTAAATTAAGCTATGATGATTAATAAAGGCTTAAGGATATTTCAAAAGGGACTCTAGCTTAGCACCGAGTGAACTTGTAGGTGAGGGGTGGCGCCTTTCCAAGGAGGGAAGGTAGGGTTCACCATGGTTCTCACGGGGTGGATAACCTCATAGTCAAAAAAGGTCATAGAGTGATGTTTCCATGACATCCCCCAAGCTCCATAAACTATGTTGCGACCATAGGAATACTAGCTAGTGGATCCACCTTGATTCTATGTTCATGTTTGGTACTACTTTAGCCGGTAGACCACCTTCCATCGGTGTAAGGTTTTACGACACTGGATTCCACACTTAGATCTTGTGGTCTATGTCAGTTAAGGAAAGTGTTCACAAAAGTAAAATGAACTAATGAAATAAACACTAATTAGGGTGACTTAAGAGATTTGACTTAGCCTAGGTAGGGGTATGGGACTCTACCTATGCCTTGCACTATCTTGCCTTGAGGAAAGCCTTAGGAGGTTGTTCTTATGTTCTTATGCTCTTATAAAGTGACTACTATGTCGATGTTGACTTTTCATGTTGTTGATTCTATGTGATGTTAGTTTCACTTATGAACATGTTGTTGGTATATATTGCTATAGTATGAGGAAGGTTACTCTTGATGCTATGTTATGTGAAGTTAGGCATTGCTTCTAGTCCTTTGCTTGGTTTAGTTGATTGAGTAGGGTTATGGGCCTTTACTTGGTCATCGCACTTGTAGGCTAAGTGATGGGTTATGGGTAAGGTCTTGATTATATTATGATGTTATGATTTATTATATATGTTGACTTGACTATACTTGATGATGTTGGCCTTGGGTTGTGTATGACCTTGACTTAAGAGTTATGTGTTCATTGATTTATATGAGTTCTTGTATGTGCATGAGGCTTTTCAAAGTAAATTATCATGCTTGAACAAGTGTCCTCTTTAGCATGATTTCAATTGTTTTATGTGCATATACTCATACTTTGTACAAGTGTGTACTAGCCCATGTTTTATGTTCACTACAAAATGTAGGGTCCGACCGTTGAGCTTATAGAAGGCCTTGAAGAATACTTGGATATTCCCAAGTGTTCGGTAGGTCCTCACATTCCGAGGATGATGACACTATCAAGCTATTGATGTTGTTCTAGTTATAAGACTTCTAGTTCTTTCCTTTTCATTTGGAGACGACTGATATATAAGCCTATATGAGTCTGTTTGTTGTAATGAAGCATGGGTTAAGCCCAAATTGTTGTATTTATTTTAGATGGTTCTAATATGAGACATATATAGACTTCCTATGAGACTATGTTCCTATACTATGTATGTGAAATAAAAGTAGAAGCCTGTGTAGTGATTCGTATTGCGAGGAGTCTAATTAAACTCCCTAAATATATATTGTGTATATGCGAGAGGTCTATGTAATCCTCAATGTAAAAGTAAATAAAAAGTTCTAAATTTTCCTCATTTTAACCTATGAATGTAATGATGTAAGATACGAGGCTAGTCTTAGTCCTTGATGAGGACGACGACGCTGATAACGTCTAGGGAGTGCTCCTTGGATGTGACAAATCCCACTTTGGAAAGATCTTCAAAAGAGGGAAGTGAATTGGGTACCTCTATCTGAAAAAATCGACAAGGGTCCCCATGTGACCTCACGATCTCTTTAACATACAATTTAGCATATTTCTCCGCCGAGTAAGAAACTTTTACGGGAAGGAAGTGGGATGACTTGGCAAACCTATC
This sequence comes from Solanum chmielewskii, assembly GCA_027704785.1. Classification (NCBI taxonomy): domain Eukaryota; kingdom Viridiplantae; phylum Streptophyta; class Magnoliopsida; order Solanales; family Solanaceae; genus Solanum; species Solanum chmielewskii. The sequence goes on along the minus strand of JAKWIX010000324.1, from coordinate 33,589,475 downwards.
CATTATGACCCAAATGGAGTCATGTTGTCGACGTTTGCGATGCAAATCTACCACAAAGTCCATGTTGACATCTTCCCACTTCCAAGTGGGGATGTCAATATCTTGGGTTAGACCTCCCGGCCCTTGATGCTGAACTTTGACTTGTTGGCAATTTGAGCACCTAGCAACAAAATTAGCTATCGCTCTTTTCATTCCATTCCACGAAGAAATATCACGCAAGTCATGATACATCTTGGTGGGTCCCGGATGGATGGAGTATCAGGTACCATGATTCTCTCCCTTCAACCATCCACATCCGGTACATATAACCTTCCTTCATACCTAAGTACCCAATCCTCCCCTTCAGAGAAAGATTCATTATTTCTCTTAAGGAACAATTCTTTCAACTCCATCAATAGAGGATCAAGATGTTGCTTCGACTTCATATCAACCACTAGAGATGACACGGAGTTATGACGGACCATGAAACCACACTTTAAAGATTCTTCTAGTCGGACACCCAACTGGGCCAACCTATGAACCTCCTTCACTGATTCTTTCTTCTCATCAACCACATGAGCCACACTACCCATGGGCACTCAACTTAGCGTATCCGCAACCACATTAGCTTTTCGGGGATGGTAAAGGACACTCATGTCATAATTATTTGAAAGATCTAACCATCTTCTTTGGCATAGATTCACGTCTTTTTAAGTGAATACATATTGTTGGATAATTCTTCTCATGTGGCTTGAGTTGCCTAGAGGCATACGTTATCACTTTGCCATGTTGCATGTGCACATATCCTAGACCCACTTGTCAGGCATCACAATAAATCACAAAACCTTATTGTACCCTTCAGCAAGTCAATAACGAAGCGGAGGTGAGTCTATCTTTCAATGATTGGAAACTCTTTTCACAAGATTCCGACCATTCAAACTTGGACTTCTTTTGGGTTAAGGCCATCAATGGAGATGTGATAGATGAAAATCCCTCAACAAACCTCCTATAGTAGCCGACTAACCCTAGAAAACTTTGGATTTTGGTAGGACTCAAAGGTCTAGGACAACCTTTGACAACTTCCGTCTTCCTCGGATTAACCTCTACCCTTTCACTAGAGACAATATGACCAAGGAATGCAACTGATCTCAACCAAAATTTACACTTACTAAACTTAGAAAAAAATTGGGTATCCTTGAAACTTGCAAAACTATCCTCAAATGGCTCATATGATCATTCTCACTCCTAGAGTATATCAAAATATCATCGATGAAGACAATTACAAACAAATCAAGATACTTTCTAAAAACTCGATTCATAAGGTCCATGAAAGTCTTTGGGGCATTGGTTAGACCAAAGGGCATAATTAGGAATTCAAAGTGATTATATATTGTTCGGAATGCCATTTTCAGACTATCAACCTCCCTCAATCTAAGTTGGTGATAACCCGAACTCAAGTCAATCTTTGAAAAGTAACTCACTCCTTGGAGTTAATCAAATCAATCATCAATCTTAAGGAGTGGATACTTATTCTTTATGCAGATTTTGTTCAATTGAGAATAGTCGATACACATTCTCAAAGACCCATCCTTCTTCTTCAAAAATAATGCCAGGGTACCCCATGGAGATATGCTTGATTAAATAAAATCCTTATCTATAAAATCCTTATGTTTTGTTAAATTAAAAAAAATAGAGGCAAAGCAAGCATGCAACCAAACCATTCTCAATATGACATAAAAATCTAGCATATCAAGTTCTATCAAGTCAACTAATGTAACTCTATTGGGCAAGGAAATAAAACAACCATTTTAGACTCTTTTAGCCACCACGAAATCACCCATCAGAGTAGAAACCGAAATGGGTTCATCTACATATCGAGTAGCATATCAAAGTTCATGGCTACAAAAGTGGTCAAAAAAAAGAACGTAGCACCGGGATCGAACAATGCATATACATTAAAGGAAATTGATTGTAACGTATAGGTAACCACATTCAGAGAGCTCTATTGATCACCTCGGGATTGGAGGGCATAAAAGTGATTCCTTTTAGGGGCATCCGAATTTGGGGCACTAGCTTGTGCTTGAGAACTTTCCTTCCTTGAGCCTTCATCATAGGGCAATCTCTCTTCATGTAACCACACTTGCCACAACAATAGCAAATACCCGTGCCAATTAGTCTCTTACCATCATGTTTTCTACCACATTTTGAACAAAGAGGCTTCTCAATATGAGAAACACCACCTTTCCTCTCTTGGGGCTTGGGAGTATACACCTTACTCTTGTTGACCCTTGGAGCATTAGAAGGGCCTTGATTGGAAATTATTTTCTAGAAAATTGGTTTCGCTTGAACCTCAAATCTAGTCTTAGAAGAAATTCCATCTTTGGTTCTTACCTTTCTCAACTCCCTACAAACTTGCTTAAGCTTTTGCTCCTCAAATTGTTCGGCATGAACCATCAGACAAGAGATGTCCATGCTAGGAATCAACATAGCTGACCTAACGTGACAAAACCCATGTGAGAGGCTAGACTTACTAAAAGTGAGGCCTCCATCTCACTTACATGCCTTTTCGGTGCTAAACATCTATTCCCTTTAGCCATCATCTTATTTCATAATACAAGCTCACATTGGTCCCTTCTAGACCCCTATGTAAACATCTTATCATATTAGCTCATAGGTCATCACAAGTGAGAACAATCTTTTCACTTTAGACACCATTTCACAAGTGAGTAAACCTTTCACTTAACACTTTATTATAGTAATGAGAAACTACTTTCAATCATATAATAATCGTATCATAACATGCATACATAAATCATGTCTAATTCAATGTCTTAAGGTTAAAGATGAGGAATACTAAGCATCAATATCACTGTTGACACCCAATTTTAACCCTCCCCAATATAAACTAATATAAAGTAATTGACAAGCTTCCTAATTCCAAAACGATTAAGAATAATCAGTCTTTATAACGTTCATAATATTTTGCAAAATTATATTAAAACAATTTTACTTTTATATATTTGTTAAGTAATATATATATATATATATATATATATATATATATATATATATATATATATTTAAATTATTTCTATTGTTATGTGTGTGATTAGCTTATCTTGATTATTTGAAATCGTTCTCAAAAAAATTTATTTCATTCTTAAAAAAAATTTACTATTTATTTTAATTATATAGTAGTGTACCATTTTGGATTAGTCATTTTACAGTTAACTCATTTATTTTATCTCGTTAAAATTAAGAAGCTTGCTAGTCAATTATATATATTTGTCTTTATCGTTTTGTCCAACTCGTCATTTGAAGTCCATTGGGTCAATAAATCCGTAAGATTTTATTTCTCATTTGGGTTTTCCCAGCCTTTTCCAATGCCAAATATATAGCCCAACGGTTTTTGTTATTTTTCAAAAAAAAATCGAAATCCTAGCCTACCCATAAAATACAACCCAATTATTATCCCCAAACCCAACCCCAAATCCCTCTGCCTTCATCCTCCCAACGCGCAGGAGGAGAAACCCAAAAGAATTAATGGAAGTAGCGCGTGATCGATACCAGGAGGCAAGAGCAAGAATAACAGAAAGAAATGAGAGGCAGGCGGTACACTACATCTTTTGTTTTTTCCCAACGTCGGTCTCAACTCTCATTAGCAGACAGCACGCATTTAGTCCTTGGTGTCGTGAGATTGAGACATGTCAACTCCAAGAAGGATGGGGATTCATCCAGCCGTTTGTTCCCCTTTCCCTTTTTGGAACAATCTGAAAGCTTCAGATAAAGGTGTTCTTCCAAAATGGTGAAAGTTGGAAGGATTTCAAATTGAAGATCCTCCTTTTGTTCACCCTTATTTTTTCCTCCTAACAAGTTAGACGGAATTTGAAGAAAACACAGCAGAACGCTACATTCATAGACTAGAAACAAGTTTTCAAAGTCATAAATAGGAGGAAGAAAACTTCGGGTTTCGTTTGATTTTCACTTTGTTCGTCCGCCTTCTTGAAGTCGCACTGTAGTGGAAGTGAAGTCGCTGCCCTCCTCTTGTCGTTCCTCGTTCATTGCACGGAAAGAGATAAATTCTCTCTTGGTTTTATTTATTCCCGTTTTCTAGTATGATGTTCCGTCTATGTCGCATCACATGTTATCATGTTTACATTGCATTTTAGTTGCACCTGTGTTCTTCTGATGTGTTAACTCTGCTCAGATTTTCCATAGGCTAGAACTTGGTTGACGTTCCATTTAGCAAACAATATTTCCCCATTCTATATGAATAATGTGTATATAAGTTCTGTTTGGATCTATTTGCGAGCATGTCCGGTCTTTTATAGTTTAGTCATGATTTGCTTCTCTTGTGTTTTATCTTCTTGTCTTTATCGTTTATCAAGGGTAAGAAAGTTTCTTTTTTAGTCATTCGTCGCACATATCTCTTGCCTACGATATTTTGTCGAGTTTGAACAAGATAATCATCCTAATGGCTCAGTTTCTATTTGTTGGAAAGATTGAGATTATGTTCGTATATTTTGTGTTATAATTTGCTCCATCTCGCCTTTTATGAACTGGTGGTTTTCGTTTTAGCTCCCCTATAGCTTTTATATTCTCAAAGATTTCTTTCCTATTATGTATGAATTTGTAGTTTTATTATCAGTATTCACTATTAGAGAGAACATTTTACCATTCTTTCTCATATCTTGTCTAAATAGGGAGATTAAGGCATGTAATAGGCTGCTATCCGGAATGTTGAGCAATCAAATTATAGTTTTTTTTACTTGAATCTCGAAATGCGATGTGTTTTAGTATAGATGGTGCGTTTAGTTTGTCAAACATAAAAATATTACCTCTTAAAATGACTTGGTTGTTTGCTGCCTTTAAAAGTTAGGCCCTTTGGCATAATGTTGTTATTATCGTTAAATTCCATTTACATAGTTTGTTCGATAATTGTATGTATTTGACAACAGTTAAGCATTTCCTTTCCCACCTTTTGGGTTTCCATTGTTTAATGTTGTCTGTTGGTCATATTTCCCTATGATATGATTTACTTTTGTTGCCCTGTTAATTTGCTCTTATTTGTCTGTTCAAGCATTCATGCATGTCACTCTTTGGTAGGAAAAATAGGGATTGTTATCTATTACTATTCGTTAAGCTCGCTTGTTTTTGTCTATCTTAAGAATTACTAGTCATTTAGTCTTAATAGTTAGTTGACTGCATCTTGCTTTCAAGTGTATGCGTTAAAATATGCCTCACTCCCTCTATTTGATGCGGATACTAATTCTCTCCCTTTGTCATTTTGTTGTATGAACCCTTTCGTGTTCATAATGGATTCTTTTTGTTGCATTCCCACATTCGAGCCGTAAAGACTCGAGTCTCTTTCGTATTTAAGTTAGCCGGACTGCTGGTGTACGTAGCAGAAGGACCACAACAGGGGTTGTAAAATTTATTTTACAGTTTTTGAGGAGACTGTATACTAGTTGTATACAAACTATATACATAAATATACATTCCAAAGTATGATACGCAGGTCCAAAAATCAATGCAGGTGCTTGAGAGGATGAATCGGGGTGTATGAGTCGAATACGCAGTCCTATATACAAGAAAAGGACCGAATATACAGGGTGTATACAGGGTGTATACACAGATATACATTTGATGTATATTTTGCCATTTGAAAATGAAAAGAGGCCCAAAGGCTTAAAGGGACGGCCCAGGATCAGAATATGGATTAAATAGCCCCAAATTCAGGTCTTGGGCAATTTTTAGAACAGGTCTATGAATTTGGGTCATAGGCCCAAATTTGATATCTCTTTCCCTGTCTTTTTTTTATATTTATTGTAGTGACTAACAAGTTATCTCTTTCGCTTAGCTTTTTATCTTATTAGTCCTATTAATCACTTTAAGTCACCCTTTTAAAAAATATCGTTCTTTTCACTAAATTAATTAATTATAAAAATAATTTTTAAGTAAACAAATAATAAATAAATTTTATTTGTTAAAAGTTGGAAAAGTCAAGTCAAGGTCATTTTAGTCAAATCGCTGGTCAACCGCGAGTTAGCGGGCATTCCGAGGGCCTAATACCTTCTCAAAATGTACATTTGAACTTTGAACTCTTTTCAACTGATTTTTATCTATTTTAAATCTTTTGAAAAATAATTTTAAGTTTTCTTAATTTTTACAAAAATCAAGTGGCGACTCTGTTAATTTGGAAAATTGACTTCTCTTGAATCATAAGATTAATTGATTTTTCGATACTTAGTCATGTTTTTTACTATTATATGATTTCGTAAAACAGAAATGGCGACTCCGCTGGGGATTAATTGAGTTCTAACCAAAATGATGTGACTATTTGGACTAATTGTTATTATTGAATTGTTTATATGTGATTAATTTATTTGAAGTATAAACTGGCATTGCATATCATGGCATATTTCTGATATATATTGTATAGTATATTGAAGGATGGTTTGCGGAACCGCATCCGGACTTTTTTATAATCACCTTCTATAGGAATTAGCGACAATTTATCGGTTCTTTATGCGTCCAATGGTTGTCGCGAGTTCCAACGGTCTTTTCAAAAGCCAATCCTAGTCAAGTAGCATAGATTCGAGCAAAAATCTTGAATTTAGGAGCATTTGAACTAGGACGACCCAACACCTAAGACGTGTGGGACCATTAGAAGTCCACCTTTTGTCTACTTGGCCCAAATTGCCAAAAATAGACAATCATGCTTATGTGATAATTGAAGGATGTATATGTGCTTTTAAATTGATTTGTTGTCTACCGGGGTGGGGGTTACCTAATCTTTGTCGGCTATTTATATAGGATGAATCTGACACACGAGCCTTTGAAAAAACAAATGGTTACTGTCCCCAATCCTTTCCTCAAAGTATGGTGGTGGTTCATGAACAATGACGATAAAATAATCGTTTAGAAACACATAGGTTACCTCCCGTCACTGCTAGAGATGAATGCTTCGCCTTGCCTAATTGGAACAATGGTAATATTCGCCTTGCCTAATTGCAACAAAAGGAAACGACATATAGATTCAGATATCCTAAATCCTATAATATGGGATTTCGCTAAGATTAGAGAAAACTGTCATAGGTTATAACCGAATGGATGGACAAGATCCCTAGCCCAAATATACCTTTCAAAAAACTATATTGTCAGTTCAGGCATGCAAGGTCTTATGAGAAATATAAAGACGAGTTTGTTTGAAAAGCAAAATGGAAAGAGACGCGTCCCCTCACATTTGCAATATGTTTACTCGGAACGATGGTTTTTCCTCAAGGCCAAAATACATTATTCATCCTAACGTGTTTATGGTCACTCACACCATCTTCTATGAAGTGGACTATAAATCATCAATAAAGTACTACACTTTGGCGCCTATGATTTTGACGACATCATAGGGATTTAGACAAATGTCAGAGAGGAGAACGCTTCTTTCAAGGGTGTTATCTGATAATACAATGGTGGATGATGTGACATTTGATCAAGACTCATAATCCGAAAGAACCAGATCCCCTAAAGTGGTCAGACGAGCTACATGATCATGATTGCTGGTTGTACCACAATCGTTGCAATAAGATTGGAGGAGAAAATTTTTGGTATCCGAGGCTTCGAGGGATGAGAGAAGAAGACGTACAGTGGTCAATAGGCAGTTTGGTGGTAACTAAGAATATGGTGGTTCGAATAGAAAAAGTCCCTTACTTGGTATTTGCTGGGTTAAGAGGGACTAGACCATATGCTCCCGGTCGAGTCCTAAGGCAACTAGGAGGGAAACAAGAGCTGCCCCAAATGGCAGATATGAGGAAATTTGCAACTGACCACGAGAATGGACGAGTTGCATTTGCTGAAGACTTACGTAGGATGTGGATATCTCAAAGAGTGTTGGGTGAACCTGTACCAAATAGGTTTCATCCAGAATGTTCTATGGAGTACAAAGAATGGTTGAAAAATAATCTCCCTGTAACTATTGAGCCTGGTCCAAACGTTCCCCACATTATTGCAGATGTTGGAGCCAAACATCAAGTCTGACTTAACCGACTTCAAGAGAAGTTTGATAAGAATGAATTAGAGCATCAACGTCGCCACTCAGAAGACACCAAAGTCATTAATCAGTTGAAACAAGAACTACAAAGAGTCAGATAGTGCATGACAGAGTTAGATGATAGCATGGAACAACAAATTCAGTCGATAGAGGGGTTCAGACATCCAGAAATGTCCAGAAGATATAAACAAACAAGTCCCTGTTACAAAATGTCTGACCAAAATTTTCAAGCCTCAAGTTTCTCACTCAAAAGTCATCTCCTATACCACAAATCCTAAAACATTCATTCTACCATCTCAAGAAAGGCAAAAATCACTGCTATAGACAGAGGTAAGAACATCCAGATGGAACTCGCTGGAGAAGAACTATAAAAAAAGATCGAACAGATCACGCAGGAAATTCAAGAAGCCAAGGAGGAGGGGCTCAGAGTAGACATGGCCATCGCAATCTAAAAAGCTGCAATTGTGACGCTAGATGAGTCGACATGGCCACCGCAATCTACAAAGTTGCAATTGTGACGCTGGATGAGGATTTGGAATCACAGATGAAGAGAAAATAAGATGTTAAGATGGAGACAGAGGATTTACGAGAGAAGTTGGACATGCTTCAATTAAAAGTGCAAGAAAGAGGCCGATAGAGGCGAGGATAGAATCGGAGATTGCCACTCTATTAGCTAAAAGCATGTCACTTAATGAAGAGCTGACAGTGGAAATGGAAAAATTCACCTCCATGAGAGAAAGGATGGCCGCATTGAGGAAGAAGAACAAAGTTTTCCATAACAACATGATTGATAAACTTCATAAAATACGTGAAAATTACCCCGTCTACAAGAAAGGGGCTAATAGTGGTCCCGATAACGCTCACCCTAGAGCGACTGGGGAAAATGAAGGAGAGGAAATCATCTACAAACCTCCATTACTGGGTCATCTAAAAGGAGGAGACTAATGCTACAACAAGAAGGAAAATGACTAGTGTGCCGTCATCATTTTATCTTTTAAAACTCTATTCTTACCTTTCAATTTCCCTGTAATAGTAATGAACAAATGAATAAAAATGTTTTATCTTGTACTCAAACTACGTTGGGCCTGAATTCTCCTTTTGAGATATGTAGGCAGCCTTTCCAAGCCCGGCCGCTATCTTTAAATAATTTCATTCTCCCCTTCATGTTACGTGAAGATACGAAGGCCAGATCAATGGATGTCAAAGAGCAACTGCAAGAATACCTTAGCTCAACGTGATTTAGGCTTTTTGAGAAAATATCAAAACTAAAACAAGCAAACTCCTGCTTGTTAAAAAATTGTGTTTTCGTCCTTACTCTTGAGTTGAAGATATCATCAAACAAAGCAACTTGTGTGTTTGTCTGCTCTTTGTGTGATATTATGCATTTTGTATTCTAAATCTGCACTGACAAAATCCTCCTTTGAGTTGTTTTCCCTCTCAGGTACTTTGAAACTGATCTGTGTCGATTGAAAGCTGGCAGATCATCCCTATTTCACCAGATAGAAAGGTCTCGCAGATTCCTTCCCTAAACAAGATTCAGACAAAAGAAAGACAGTCATAGGAGATAGTAATGAAGAAGTAAGTCTTACTGATGTTGTGGTGGCTCAACCCACCATAGCGGACCAGAATGAGTTGATTTTGCAGTTGATGCAACAGATTGCAGAGATGAGGGTAGAAATGCAAAGGAGACAGGATGTGCCTTCGCCAGGTTTTGCCGCTAACGCTTTTGATGGGATACCTTCAATCTACTTCCCTTCTTCAAATATTGATCCAGACCATAACCAGCCATCTACACCTGCTCAAAATTCGTCGGTTATAGATCTAACTACCCAAAATCCCCAATATGCTTCTGTATCCTACCAAACTCCACCTCCTCCTCAAAACAACCACTCCCATATGTCACCCCATCCTCAAAATACCCACCATCAAACCGCTCCACCACCGCAAAATCAAAACCAAAATACTTTCAATCCCCTAACACCCCACCACCACTTGAATCAGAATACCAATGCACATACTTACCCACAGAATTATCAAACCGCCCAAAATACCCAGAGTCCCTTTGTAGCTCCACCCTTACCCAAAATGACCACTTTCCGAATTCCCATCCCTGCCGAGCACGATATGCATGGTTCTAAGCTAGACCATTATGAGGACCAGGAAAGGGAGACCAGGAAGAGGCAAAGGTCGACATAAAAGAAGAGATCAAGAAAGCCATGAAGGAGCTCCAATGCATCCCTGATATCGCCAAGCTTGATTATGAAGACTCATGAATTCATCCAAATTTGAACCTTGCAGAAGGGTTCAAAATCCCAAAATTTGATAATTTCATAGGAGTGGGGAACCCTATGGGTCACTTGAGAGCCTACTGCGACCAGCTCGTTGGAGTTGGTAGGGATGAAGCTCTATTGATGCGGCTCTTCAGCCGAAGCCTGTGCGGAGAAGCTCTTGAATAGTTCACCTCGCATGAAACCCGACAATTGCCAAGCTGGAATGTATAGGCTAAAGATTTTATCGATCGATTCGCTTACAACGCTGAAACTGTTCAAGATCGATACTCTTTGGAAAACATAAAGCAAAAATTGACTGAAAGCTATAGGGAGTTTGCCTACGGGTGGAGAAAATAAGCGGCAAGGGTGAGACTCCCCATGTCTGAAAAGGAAATTGTTAAAGTGTACGTGCGGATGCAACAGCCCGGATCGCTGTTGTTTCATATGGGGGAAGAAAAACCCCTAAAAGCTCGTCATATTCCCAAGGTCATTCTCGGCCTTCCCCAAGTTTGCTATATGCAAGCTAGTCATCCCAATAATCCTCCAATTTATCAGAATGCTACCTCCACTTATCCAAACGTCCAAGCTCCACTATACCAAAGTCCACCCCCGAATTACCAAAATCCATCTCCTATTTACCCAAATCAACCTCCACCCTACCAAATTCCATCTCCCTACTAGGGCGTCACTCCCAACTGTGCTAACATGCAGTCGAGCTACCGAGCACCCCCTCCTGCGTATCAAGTCCAAACTCCACCATATCAAAATCCCCACCTGAACTACCAAGCTCCCATGCCAAACTACCAGACAAACTCATATCCCAAAAATCAATCTCCTCGTCTGAATAATCGAGGTTATGAACAGATGCCTCCTCACACGAAAGTTATGATACCCCTCGACCTCGGTTTGAGAAGAAACCTTCAAGGAATTTCACCGCACTCACAGAAAGCCGAACAAAGTTGTACGAGCGACTGGCTGCGATCGGATATATCCACCTAGTGGGGCCCAAACCCGTGGATATCAATTCAAAATTCTATAGGCCAGATTAGAGATGTTCTTATCGTTCCAATAGTGTTGGGCATGATACTGAGGACTGTAACAACCTCAATCAAAAGATTCAGGATTTAATTATCCAAGAGGTGGTTTCTCTTCAACCAGCTGCACCTAATGTCAATACCAATCCTTTGCCGAATCATGGAGGCGGCAACATTAGTATGATAAAAACAGACGATGATTGGTGTGGAATGAAAATCATAACTTCAATAGAGTTGGAAAAGGTTGTAGCTTCCTTGAGCATCAAAGAGAAGAAAGAGTTTGTTATCTTGACACACGCAAAGGCAGCCTTGGTGCCATCAAAAACACTTATCAAGCCAAAATTTATGATTGAGACTGCCGCTGCACAAGGTATGGCCTAATGCGGTAGATGTTATACGCTCGAGGAGCTTGATCTCAGAGGTCAAAAGAAATATCAATCTAAAAGTCCAATAAGCGAGGGTGAGCCAGAGAAATTCTGGAGAAGAATGTAGCCGAAAAACTATTCTATTGTCAAGAATTTGATAAAGACTCCAGCCTAGATTTCTGTATGGGCCCTGCGGATGAGTTCTAAATCTCATAGGCAGGCGTTGATGAAGGATATCGATGATACGTATGTACCCGCGGGCACAAGCATCGATAACGTGGTTGCTATGATCTACCAGGTTATTCGAGGGCATCGAATCAACTTTTGTGATGATAAGTTGCTTTTTGAAGGAAAGTCCAGCAACAAGGCACTGTATATCACTGTCGTCTGTCGCGAAAAGGTTATCAATCATGTCTTAGTGGATGATGGGTCTGGTCTGAACATTTGCCCGTTGTCGACGCAAAGGCAGTTGAAGTTTGACTTGGGAAAACTTGAACAGAATCAAGTCATCGTGAGAGCCTTCGATGGGGTTCAAAGATATACCTTGGGAGACGTAAATCTGGTTATCCAATTGGCCTTGCTGAGTTAAACGTACAGTTTGAAGTCCTAGATATTGACAACAATATAACCTTCTTCTGGGAAATTCACATGGCTGGAGTTGTGCCCTCTACTCTTCATCAGATGATTAAACTCCTTTGGAAGAACGAAGAGCTAGTCATTCATGGCGAAGGTATTCATTCTTGCAGACAGGCTTCGATTATCGATGAAGTGTCTCGAGGTACTGATTTCTACACGATGGAGCTGGTAAATGCTACCGGTGAAGACTTGGCCCCACAACCTTTCATGCCTTCTGTGTATAAGATGATTGCTACTGTAATGTTGCAAACTGGATTTAAACCACGCTTCGGAATGGGGAGGGATTCACAAGGAATTGTTGAGACCATTAAATTTCATGTCAAAGGATCAAGGAATGGATTGGGGTACGTCCCCACAGATGATGATGAGAAGACAAAGAAGAAAAAGGATCAAGCATTGTCCAAGCTAATCCCTCATCTATATCAATCCTTTCCAGCTCGTGAATATGCCGAGCAGGAGGACTTGGGGGAAGGAATTTGTGGCCTTTTTGAAAAGATTAATGCTATCATCGAAGAAGAAGTCAAACTGACAGGATTCCGCGACGTTGAGCCACGAGAGATGCTGCAGAACTAGACCTCCACGCCCATCCTGATCCTCCGAACTCCTTGGTAGAAGGGCATCGTTTTATAACTATTTAAATTGGTGGTAGTCTGGAATAGGCCCGGGACCCATCATTTTGCATTTGTCTTAACTTTTTGAATTGTTAATTTTCCATCATGATGTTTAAAAAGGCAACATGGCCCTGTGCCATGACGAAAGTTTGCACCGTTTTTCCAATTTGAATGAAAGCATCTTTTATTTAAAATTTTGTTTTTTTAATCATCTATTTTACTTTACTTTCCTAACTTTATCTATTTATGGTTTCAATAATATAAGTTAAACCTGCCAATGTCATGTCACGAGTTGAACGAACAAAATGAGGCAGGTAATGACGACGTCGATGAATACGAAGAGAGAATTGAGGCAATAGAATATGTTGCTGAAGAATTTCTACAGTTTGAAAACCAGCATTAGCCGAATTTAAAGGAAATTGAAGTTGTAAATCTGGGAGACCAAGAGTGAATCAAAGAAGTCAAGATTAGCGTTCACTTGAATGAAACTCAAAGAAAAGGCCTAATTCATTTATTTACCGAGTAGATTGACGTGTTCGTCTAGAAAGTCATTGACATGCTAGGGTTGAGTACCAATGTGGTGTCTGACAAATTGTCGATTAATCCAGGGTTCAGTCCGGTGAACCAAAAAAATTGGAAATTCAAGCCTGAGTTGAGTTTAAAGATTAAAGAAGAGATCACCAAGCAGATAGAGTCTCCATTGGTGGAAGTGACGCAATGCAATACCCGACTTGGTTGGCCAATATTGTTCTGGTCGCCAAAAAAGACGGGAAGATCAGGATTTGTGTCGACTACAGAGATCTCACAAAGCTAGCCCTAAGGATAATTTTCCATTGCCAAATATTCATATTCTAATTGATAACTGTGCTAAAAATGAAATGCAGTCATTTGTGGATTGTTATGCAAGTTATCATCAGATTCTGATGGACGAAGAAGACACAGAAAATAAAGCTTTTATTACACCTTGGGGTGTATATCATTACAGAGTATTTGGCCTCAAGAATTCTAGTGCTACCTATATGAGGGCTATGACGGCCATATTTCATGACATGATTCATAAGGAGATTGAGGTGTATGTGGATGATGTCATAATCAAGTCCTGCGAGAGTTCAGACCACTTGACACATTTGAAGAAGTTCTTTTATTGTCTGCGTCGATATAACTTGAAGTTGAATGTGCTTTTGGAGTACCAGCCGGCAAGTTGCTGGGATTTATAGTCAGCAAAAGAGGTATTGAGCTTGATCCTTCCAAGATTAAGGCGATCCAAGAGTTACCTCTGCCGAAGACTAAGAAGGAGGTGATGAGTTTCTTGGAAAGGTTAAACTACATCACTCAATTCATAGCTCAATCAATTGTGGTGTGTGAGCTTATATTCAAGTTGTTGAAGAAAGACGCTACGACAAAGTGGACTAAAGAGTGTCAGATTGCTTTTGCTGCTATTAAGAACTATTTGTCCAGTCCACCCGTGTTGGTTCCTCCGCGAGAAGGGAGTCCTTTGTTGTTGTATTTGTCTTTCTCAGATAGTGTATTTGGATGCGTACTCGATCAACACGACGAGACAGAAAAGAAGGAAAGAGTTATCTATTACATAAACAAGAAGTTTACTCCACACGAGTCTCGTTATACTCTGTTAGACAGAATGTGTTGTGCTTTGACTTGGCTTGCCCAGAAGTTGAGGCATTATTTGTCTTCTTATACTACATACCTCATTTCTAGAATGGCCTTGTTGAAGTATATTTTCCAGAAGGTGATGCCGACCGAAAAGTTAGCTAAATGGCAAATGTTGTTGAGCGAATTTAATATTGTGTATGTGACTCAGAAGGCGATAAAGGCACAGGCCTTGGCTGATCATCTTGCTGAAAATCCCGTAGACGAAGAATATGAGACGCTCAAGACTTATATTCACGATGAAGAAGTGTCATTTGTGGGTGAAGATATTTCTGAAGCATATCCAACTTGGAGACTATTCTTTGATAGAGCAGCAAATTATCAAGGTAAAGGTATTGGAGCATAGCAGTCTTAGTGTTAGAATCTAGTCAGCACTATCCCATGGCGGCTAAGATCTGATTTAATTGTACGAACAACCTTGCTAAATACGAAGCTTGTATTCTTGGTTTGAAAATGTCCATCGACATGAATGTCTACAAGTTGTTTGTTATTGGAGATTCAGATCTTTTGATTCATCAAGTTCAAGGAGAACGGGCTGTGAAGAACCCAAAGATTATACCTTACATACAGTATGTGCAGAAGTTGTGCAAAAGATTTCATAAGATCGAGTTCAGACATACTCCTAGAATACAGAATGAATTGGTTGATGCTCTTGCCACCATCCCTTTGATGATTAAACATCTGGATACAGATTATATTGATCTGCTGGATATAGAGTTGAAAGAACATTCAGTACATTGTTCCCATGTTGAAGCAGAACCAGACGGTTTGCCTTAGTATTTTGATATAAAGAAGTATTTGGAGTCTAGAACTTATCGCGAAGATGCTACGTCGTATGCCTCTCAATTTCTATCTAAGTGGAGAAGTGCTTTATAGGAGGATTTCAGATTTGGGTCTTCTAAGATGTGTTGATGTTGTGAAGCTCATTGAACGAAATACATGCTGGAGTTTGCGGCACGCATATGAATGGGTCACTATGGAAAGAAAGATCTTTCGAGCCGGCTATTTCTGGATGACTATGGAGAATGATTGTTGCATGTTTGTGCAAAAATGTCATAAATGTCATGTGCACGGTGATTTGATTCGAGTGCCGCCTCATGAACTTAATGCTATGAGTTCACCTTGGACATTTGTAACTTGCGGTATGGATGTCATCGGTCCGATAGATCCCAGCCGCTTCTAATGGACACAGATTTATTTTGGTTGCCATTGATTATTTCACCAAGTGGGTGGAAGTAGCTTCTTACAAGTCGGTAACCAAGAAAGTTGTAGCTGATTTTGTTCGCAACAATTTGATATGCAGATTCGGAGTACCAAAATCGATCATTACAGATAATGGTGCAAATCTTAATAGTCACTTGATGAGAGATATAGTAAGCAATTTAAGATCACACACCGGAACTCAACCGCTTATCGCCCTTAAATGAACGGAGCTGTAGAAGCCGCCAATAAGAATATGAAGAAGATTCTGAGAAAAATGATTAAAAATCATCGAGGTTGGCATGAGATCTTGCCATATGCTTTATTGGATTATCGGACGACTGTCAGAACGTCGATTGGAGCTACTCCATGATTGCTAGTGTATAGGATAGAAGCAGTCATACCTGCTGAAGTCGAAATATCGTCTTTGAGAATCATCCAAGAAGCTGAGTTAAGTGATGTTGAATGGGTCAGCAAGCGGATTAATCAACTTGCGTTGATTGATGAGAAGAGAATAGTTGCCATTTTTCATGGTCAGTTGTATCGACAGAGAATGATTTGCGCTTTCCACAAGAAAGTACGAGCTAGAACTTTTGAAATCAGTCAATTAGTACTTAAGCGCATTTTTCCTCATCAAGATGAGTACAAAAGGAAAATTCGCACCAAACTGGAAAGGACCTTACATGGTTCGCAAAGTATTATCTGGAGGTGAATTGGTCCTGTCGGAGATGGATGGCGTCGCGTGGCCGAAACCAATCAACTCAGATGCTGTCAAGAGATATTATGTGTAAATTTTTAGTTTGTATTCCTTTCATTTACTTGCAATTGTTCTATTTTGCTTGTATTGTTTGGTTTAAATCTTATCCCCTCTGTAATGAACTACGTCTGACCTGAATTCTCAAGAATGTATACATAGGCGGCGTATGTCGGCCTTGGTCAACCCATATATCCCTTTTAATATTTTTTTGTATTTGAACTACGCTCGACCTGAATTCTCAAGAATGAGATACGTAGGCGGCCTATGTTGGCCTCGGTCGGTTTCTTTTTACATTTTTTATTGTTGTTAACCTTGAAGGCAACTACGTTTGACCTGATTCCTGTCTCAATGGGATACGTAGGCGCCACAAGGGTTTGGTCATATCTCCCATAAGGTTTCTATTCCTCTTCACAATAGAGACTAGAAAAGAATTTTTGAGAGGGACTCAAAAATTCTCGAGAAGAAGATTCTTCCTCAGCAAGTCAAGACTGAAGATATTTTAAGATTTGCAACAGGGACAGAATTTTTGAGAAAATCTCAAATTTCTGCGATCTACTCAGTTACAGTGGAAAGATAAGCAAGACAATAACTAGGACAGAAATTTTAAGGACGGCCTCAAAATTTCAGCATGGGTTTATCTACAGGTCCGGGGTGACTCTGAAAACTCCCCAACGAATAACCAGATAGTACTCCAAGCATCAGACTCAAAGAAGTTTTTTAATCTTAATATGACATGACTTGGTATAGACTTTTTTCAGATACTATATCTCAAAAATTTATTTCTCTTAAATTTTCCCTTTCATGTATCATTTGTTTTGGCATAAAATATTTTGTCTTATCTATCAAGAGTCGAGAGACCGAGAAATCAACAAGAATAGCATGACAAGGAGCATGCAACTAAAGAAATCGACACAAATTAGTTTCTTTTAGAACTAACTATATATCTATTGACGCAAGTTTATAGCTTTGCTTTGATATCGGCAAATTCCTCCGTTCGATAAATATGGAGAAGTCAAGGGAGGAGAAAGCTCTCCCCAAAATTTAACCATATTCCTATAAATGCAGGAATTATTTTATATTGCTTACACCGGAGACTTTGGAATATGAATGGTTTATTTCAGTCAATTCCAACAACATGAAGTCTATAGAGAACGTCACGTAAGATTTGAAGGGGAATCAAGCAAAAATCTCAACAAAGAACTTACGATTTCCATAAAGGAAGTCATCTGCATCATAATGTCAGATATGATGTTACTACTACTATCTGGAGAGATCATTTATTTTATTGTCGATCAAGGTAACACATTACCCGGAGGGGTCATTTATTTTATTGCCGATCAAGACAATACATTACTCGGAGGGCTCATTTATTTTATTGTTGATCAAGACAATGCACTACCCGGAGGGTTCATTTATTTTATTGTTGATCAAGACAATACATTAATTGGAAAATAGTTTAATCGTTATTTTAATTTGAGATGATATGATCATAAAGAAGGCACCCAGAAGATCACTATGTTGCTCGATTGAAGCACTATCTTCATTTGGTACCAAGGATGACATCAAGAGTTAATATTCATGTATCGCGAGTTCTATTGCGGAAGATCATGCATCGCGATTCAATATTCATGCATCGCGGAAGATCATGCATCACGAGTCAATATTCATGCATTGTGGAAGATCATGCATCGTGAGTCAATATTCAAGCATCGCGAAAGACCATGCATCGCGAGTCAATATTTATCCTTCTCGAGTCAATATTCATGCATCACGAGAAGATATTAATGCCTCGCCGAGAGCTATGCATCACAGGAATATTTCATCCCTCGCAGAAATTTATGCATCGCGAGAAGATTTCATACCTCGCAGAAATTATGCATCGCGAGAAGATTTCATACCCCACAGAAATTATGCATCGCTAGAAGATATTCATGCCTCGCAGAAATTTATGAATCGTGGGAAGATATTCACACCCCACAAGAAATCATGCACTGCCAGAGAAGGAATCGTGCATCTCCAGGGAAATATTTACCCCTCAACATCAACTGCATCTTTATTTGGCAAGAGTAAATGCCAAGAGAATCATCGAAAGCAACTAAGAAAATATCGGCATTGCATCAGCTTTATTTATTTTGACATCCAATGAAAAGTACATTGAAGATTATATTCCAAACACAAGACATAAGCTTTATTCGCTTTACGTCAAACCAATCGAGTTGACGTCAAATGTCGAGGAGAACAATTAAGTGTCGACATGGTAAAAGACATTGTCTCCCATCTTAATTACATTTTTATGCTGACGAGTTTTACCTCAATCTTTGTCGAGAGCATCCAAAAGGATGAATTCTACGAAACATACCACAGGTGCAGACGACATCAAAAAAGATGCATCACAACGTGGAACTTTTTCTTAGCAGCGAACTGGGACATAGTCCAAAGAGGAGTGTCAAACTCTTAGGAGGCGAGAAGAGGAGTGAATTCCACCACAATCAAACCACACCCCTATCGGAAATTTCGGTATATGTCAGAAGCAAGTAGTCAATCTGAGTAACAATGCACCAAGAGCTTTAGAAATTATGTCCGTGTAAATTATTATCTATGGATGTGAAGAGCTCCACCTTCATGGCTAAGAGGTTGCACGCCTTTTTTACATACTTGATTTAATTTGTCACTCGTCAAGAGACAAAGGTTATCTAGCATAATAGATTTTCTTTTCAAGTGATTGAGTCGAACTACAGGCAACCTGATTCTTAAGATTATAGGACATGTAGGCGGGTTCAATGTTGAAAACTCGACTGTATTCTAAAATGCTCTCTCGAATCTTATTCTTGAGCATTTTGGCACCTTCATAATTTGGTATTGAGATGGCTTTTGATTTCTTTTAAAATCCTGCGTTAAATCAAGCGTATCGAACTATAAGTCGCTTGAATTCTCATATAGCCCGAGATATGTAAGGAAACCTATTTTTCGAGGTTCAGCCATAATTCCTAAAGTCCGTACCAAATTTTGTTGGAAAGATGAATTTGTGGTAGGTCAAAATTGGATTGGTCAATTTCATTTTCCTCGAATTTCTTGCATCAATCCAAGTAAAATGAGGGACAGTTGTTGACACCCAATTATAACCCTCCCCAATATAAACTAATTGACGAGCTTCTTAATTCCAAGATAATTTAAAATAATCAGTCTTTATAAGGTTCATAATATTTTGCAAAATTATTTTAAACAATTTTACTTTTATATATTTTATTAGTAATATATATATATATATATATATATATATACACACACTATTACTATTGTTATGTGTGTGATTAGCCTATCTTGATTATTCGAAATCGTTCTCAAAAGATTTTATTTCATTCTTAAAAATATTTTTACTATTTTTTGTAATTATATAGTAGTTTACCATTTTGGATTAGTCGTTTTATAGTTAACTCGTTTATTTTATCCCTTTTAAAATTAAGAAGCTTGTTAGTCAATTATATATATTCGTCTTTATCATTTTGTTCAACTCGTCATTTGAAGTCCATTGGGTCCATATCAGTAAAATTTTATTTCTCATTCGGGTTTTCCCAGCCTTTTCCAATCATTCCAACTCACCAATGACTTGTGAAAAGATCAAAGTCTTCCTTGCAAGTTGGCCAAGAACTCTTCAAAGACCTGCAACTAAAATATTTGGAGAAAAGGAATGAAATATGGATTAGTACATCACACGTACTAAGTCTAGCTTCTATGCACAAAAATCATCAATGCATGAGAAAAGGACATTTTAATCAAAATCATGTTATCTATAAATTTAACTCAACATGCACATATAGTAAGCATAATAGTCCACTTAACATAATATCAACCCAACATGTATATCACCTAAGCAATACTTGTGCAATGCCAAAGATAGAATCTCATAACGCTATCCAAAGCTAAGTATCACATTAAGCAACCTTCTTCAAACTTACAACATATTCTCATAATTTATCATGACATGCTTAATACATCATTACTACTCATAGCTTATCAACTAATCATAATCATAATCATAATCATAATCATAAAAGAATACTACTAGAACCATCCCTTAGGATCCCACATGTGCAATGTGTAAGAGAAGTCTCATACCCTCCCTCACACTATATAGTAGCTTTTAAGACAACCCTAATAACAGTTCACATACTTACTTGTTCATTTAGACATGAGACCATGTGAGCTACATGGAATCCGATTATCTACTCCACACCAAAAAGAGAGGGTTAACACTGACCTAAGGTGTAACCTTTTGTAAGTAGCTATCTAGGTGGATCCACTAAGCTATAGTCTTATGTGGGCACATAGTTAAGGGTCAAGGATATTGTTACTAGGAACCCTAACTTACAAATATGGGAGTTGTTATCTCATTATAAACACATAACTTGGGAATACGGATTACTAACGTGAGGAAACACATATGGGAGTCCAAACTTACTAAAAGTGAGACCTCCATCTCATTTACATGCCTTTTCGGTGCTAAGCATCTATTCCCTTTAGCAATCATCTTATTTCATAATACAAGTTCACATTGGTCCCTTCTAGACCCCTATGTAAATATTTTAATCATATTAGGTAATAGGTTATCACAAGTCAGAACAATCTTTTCACTTTAGAGACCATTTCACAAGTGAGTAAACCTTTCACTTAACACTTTATTATAGTAATAAGAAATTACTTTCAAGCATATAATAATTGTATCTAACATGCATACATAAATCATGACTAATTAAATGTCTTAGGGTTAAGGATGAGGAATATTGAGCATCAACATCACTGTTGACACCCAATGTTAACCCTCCCCAATATAAACTAATTGACGAGCTTCATAGTTCCAAAACAACTTAAACTAATCTGTCTTTGTAAGGTTCTTAGTATTTTGCCAAATTATTTTAAAACAATTTTATTTTATATAAATAGTAATAGTGTGTGTGTGTGTATGTATATATATACATGTATATATATATATATATATACATATATATATATATATACATATATATATATACATATATATATATATACACACACACACACACTATTACTATTTTTATGTGTGTGATTAGATTATCTTGATTATTCGAAATCGTTCTCAAAAGATTTTATTTTACTCTTAAAAATATTTTTACTATTTATTTAAATTATATAGTAGTTTACCATTTTGGATTAGTCGTTTTACAGTTAACTCATTTATTTTTTCCTGTTAAAATTAAGAAGCTTGCTAGTCAATTATATATATTCGTCTTTATCGTTTTTTCCAACTCGTCATTTGAAGTCCATTGGGTCAATAAATCAGTAAGATTTTATTTCTCATTTGGGTTTTCCCAGCCTTTTCCGTGCAGCTCACTCCAAAAGACCCAATTAGCTCAACACCCATTTAGCTTCATCAATGTAAAATCAACCCATCCAATGCCAAATATACAGCCCAACCTTTTTTGTTATTTTTCAAAAAAAACAAAGTCCTGGCCTACCCATAAAATCCAACCCAATTCTTATCCCCAGACCCGACCAAAAATCCTTGTGCCTTCATCCTCCCCACGCGCAGGAGGAGAAACCCAGAAGCAACAATCTCCAACGAGCAACGAAGAATTAATACAAGTAGCACGTGATCGATACCAGGCAGCGAGAGCAAGTGTAACGGAAAGAAATGAGAGGTAGGCTCGTAGACGGCATCTTTTGTTTTTTGCCAATGTCTCTCTCAACTCGCATTAGCAGACAGCACGCGATTTCATCCTTGTTGTCGTGAGATTGAGACGTCGATGCCAAGGAGGATGTGGATTCATCCACCCGTTTGTTCCCTTCGGAACGATCTGAAAGCTTCAAATAAAGGTGTTCTTCCAAAATGGTGAAAGTTGGGAGGATTTCAAATTGAAGATCGTCCTTTTGTTCACCCTTCTTTTCCCCCCAAAAAATCAACCCTAATCTCCTCTATAAAAGCTCGTCTTTTTATTTCCTTAAGGGAGGAGATTTTTAAGGAAAAGTTAGACGGAATATGAAGAAAACACAGCAGAACGCTACATTCATATACTAGAAACAAGTCTTCAAAGTCATAATCAGGAGGAAGAAAACTTCGGGTCTCGTTGATTTTCACTTTGTTCGTCCACCTTATCAAAGCTCATTGTAGTGGAAGTGAAGTCGCTGCCCTCCTCTCGTCGTTCCTCGTTCGTTGCACGGAAAGACGTAAATCCTCTCCTGGTTTTATTTATTCCCGTTTTCTAGTATCATGTTCCATCTATGTCGCATCACATGTTATCATGTTTACATTGCATTTTGGTTGCACCTGTGTTCTCCTGATGTGTTAACTCTACTCGGATTTTCCATAGGCTAGAACTTGGTTGACGTTCCTTTTAGAAAACAATATATCTCCATTCTATATGAATAATATGTATATAAGTTCTGTTTGGATGTATTTGCGAGCATGTCCGGTCTTTTCTAGTTTAGTCATGATTTGCTTCTCTTGTGTTGTATCTTCTTGTCTTTATCATTTATCAAGGGTAAGAAAGTTTTTTTTTAAGTCATTCGTCGTCGTACATATCTCTTGCCTACGATATTTTGTGAGTTTGGACAAGATAATCATCCTAATGGTTAAGTTTCTGTTTGTCGGAAAGATTGAGATTATGTTCGTATATTTTGTGTTATTATTTGCTCCATCTCGCCTTTTATGAACTGGTGGTTTTCGTTTTAGCTCCCCTGTAGCTTTTCTATTCTCAAAGATTTCTTTCCTGTTATGTATGAATTTGTAGTTTGATTATAAGTAGTCACTATAAGAGAGCACATTTTACCATTCTTTATCATATCTTTTCTAAATAGGGTGATTAAGGCATGTAATAGGCTGCTGTTCGGAATGTTGAGCAATCCAATTATAGTTTTTTTTACTTGAATCTCGAAATGCGATGTGTTTTAGCATAGCTGGTGCGTTTAGTTTGTCGAACATGAAAATATTACCTCTTAAAATGACTTGGTTGTTTGTTGTCTTTTAAAGTTAGGTCCTTTGGCATAATGTTAATACCATTAAATTCCATTTACATAGTTGGTTCGATCATTGTATGTAACAGTTAAGCATTTCCTTTCCCACCTTTTGAGTTTCCATTGTTTAATGTTGTCTGTTGGTCATATTTCCCTAGGATGTGATTTACTTTTGTTGCCCTGTTAATTTGCTCTTATTTGTCTGTTCAAGCATCCATGCATGTCACTCTTTGGTAGGAAAAATAGTGATTGTTAACTATTACTATCGTTAAGCTCGCTTGTTTTTTGTCTACCTTATGAATTACTCGTCATTTAGTTTCAATAGTTAAAGTTAACTGTATCTTGCTTTCAAGTTTTTCTCAAATAGTTCTTGTATGAGTTAAAATATGCCTCACTCGCTCTATTTGATGTGGACACTAATTCTCTCCCTTTGTCGTTTTGTTGTATAAACCCTTTCGAGTACATAATGGATTCTTTTCGTTGCATTTCCACATTCGAGCCATAATGTCTCGAGTCTCTTTCGTACTTAAGTCAGCCAAACAGCTGGTATACGGAGCAGAAGGACCACAACAGGGGCTGTAAAATTTATTTTACAGATTTTGAGGAGGCCGTATACTAGTTGTATACACACTATATACACTGATATACATTCCAAAGTATGATACGCAGGTCCCATATACAAGGTGTATACACAGATATACATTTGATGTATATTTTGCCATTTGAAAATGAAAAGAGGCCCAAAGGCTTAAAGAAACAGCCCAGCATTAGAATATCGATTAAATATGCCCAAATTCAAGTCTTGGGCAATTTTTAGAACAGGTATATAAATTTGGGTTGTAGGCCAAAATTTGATCTCTTTTCCTACCTTTTTTTTTACATTTATTGTAGTTACTAACATGTTATTTGGCTTTGGTTGATTTGATTAATTCCCATTGCCATTTCTCTTTACATATATATACATATTTATATTTTAAATATTTATTTAATACCAGTCGCTTAGCTTTTTATCTTATTAGTCCCATTAATCATTTTAAGTCGCCCTTTTAAAAAATCTCTTTCTTTTCACTAAATTAATTAATTAGAAAAATAATTTTTAAGTAAACAAACGATAAAAATAAACTTTATTTGTTAAAAGTTGGAAAATTCAAGTCAAAGTCATTTTAGTCAAATCGCTGGTCAACCGCGAGTTAGCGGGCATTTCGAGGGCCTAATACCTTCTCGGAATGTACATTTGAACTTTGAACCCTTTTCAACTGATTTTTATCTATTTTAAACCTTTTGAAAAATAATTTTAAGTTTTCTTGATTTTTACAAAAATCAAGTGGCGACTCTGTTAATTCAGAAAAATAATTTCTCTTGAATCATAAGATTAATTGATTTTTCGGTACTTAGTCATGTTTTTTACTATTATAAAATTTCGTAAAACAATCACAACCACACATTAGACATAGAAGCATTACTATCTAAGTAACTCATAATTCACAATTGAACCCAAGAAGAACCAATCAACATACCTTTTTGTCCTTTTCAAGAACATTCATACTTCTATTACCAAGAATGCATAACCAATTGCATAAACAAGGTAAATTCAAGAAGCAATTACATAATTAACAACAATGTAGTCAATCTACATGTTCATAATTTTCACAACTCACCATATTAATTCAAGGTTTTCATCAACTTGGGGAAAAGACATGGGTGTAGGGAAAACTCATCAGAAATCTGATTAACCATCAATACTTACTTAGACATCAATAAATGATCATAATTCTACCCAATTGATTCACAATTTAGTTTTTCAAAGAAGACCCATGTGAGAAGAAAAACCCTAGTTTCGAGGGATTTAGAAATCATCTTTTGGAGGGACCTCTTGGAGAAAAGAATCTCAAGAGTGAAAGAAATAATACCTTAAAGATGAATAGCCACAAAATTTAAGAAGAACCTTGGAGGATTTGGTCTTCTTCTTCAACCTTCAAAGATTCTTCAATAGAGGTTGGGTACAGAGAGAATGTAGAGAAATGGGAGAGCTTTTGGATTTTGATTTGGGGATTTGGTTTGAGTGGGAAATTGTGAGGAAAAACTAAATGAAAATCAATATATAACCCTCCCATAAAATACCCAAAAGACCCTTCAATTAAGTTGACCTTTTAATGAAGTCTAACTCGAATTCAAATTTCATATATTTCATCGAAAAACAAGTCCACGTCAGGGAGCTGTTCCCATTTAATTTCCAAAATTAATCTTTGAACCAAATGATTCCGGGACGTTTCCGCATTGCAGACCAAATTTTTAGCCTTGGGTGTGCCAAATCCGCGACGCGGACTGTCCCTTCATGAGCAAATGTTTATGCCTTCTGGCAGCTTCGGCCAAACGTGGGGTCTATTGGTGGAACCTAAGGTGATTCTGGGGGGTTCATACCTAGACGTTTCAACCCTATATATCTCATTTTACCTATTTAAAGTCTTTTTAAAAGTTTTAGACTTCGTATGATACTCCCAAACCTACACAAGACCTATGGACGTCTACTAGTTCAACATGCACTAGTTTCCGAACGTCAAGGTCGTTTCTTAGTGTTTGGTTCTAGTGCATCCTAATTAGGTTTAATACTGTTATTTTAGGTCTAAAACATAACTATTCAACATATGTGTCTCTAGTATAGGTCATGGAAATTAGGGGGTGTTACAATAACTCACTCAAGTGAACCTTAGAATCACCGTTGGTAGGAGGATCTCATGTTTGTGTGTTTTGATCTGTTCTTGATGCTATCTTATGAAAGTTTATTTATACGTGAAGTTGGTTTGATATGTGGTTCTCTATATTATGATTTGAAGTTTTACTCAAAAAGAGCATATTTGATACAAATGTTTGTTTATCATGATTTTATGTATTATGTCAAACTTAGTACATGCAATGTACTAATTCCATACATTTTGTTTATATGCAAAGTTGTAGGTGGAAGGTGAGAGGAATCTTGAAGCAAAGCTTGGAAACTAGGACTCTTTCAAGAAAAGTTGGGGTATGTCCTCACTTGATTTGAGGACATTACTATCTTTAGATTTCTTTTATTAAAAGTATTTCAATAGACTAAGTTTTATATATTTGATGTATGGGCCATGTCCAAAGAATTCTTTAGTCTAAGATTGGTGTATGCTGAAACTTAGTATTTCTATCAATTTATATGAAAGATGTTTTGACATATTATTCGTGTGAAAATTTTTAATTCCGCATTACTTTTCATACATGTATGTAATGTATGAGTTCTAAGGGCTTGTACAAGACCTCTGAGAGGTCAAGTACACTGTGTGACGATTCGAGATTGACCTAATTTCTAGGGTGTACTCACGGTTGTGACGAACTTGGTATTAGAGCATAATGTTATGAAGTAATCTTATGAATCAAAAAGTCTCAAAAAGCCATGTATAGTAGAGTCTTGTTCATTAGTGTGAGTCGCAGCACATCCATGAACGAGAGGCTATAGAACGATAGAGTTTCCCTTCTTTCTACTCTTGTGTCGTGCCATAAAGCTTAACTCTATATGATCTATATCTTATTTTCCCTTGTCTGGTGGTGTTCTAGAGGGATTACTTGGGAGGGATGATGTTGCATTGTGTTTAGGAGCCTTGTTGGAATTGAATTTCGTTGATTCTTTGAATTGTTCATTTCATGAAGTTATGATTATGTTGTAAAATGAGTTTATATGGTTTTGTATTGCATATTTACTTGCATCCCTCATAAAATTGCTTAAGAGTTGCATTTTTCAAAATTTGAGCTTGTTTCACTGTAAGGCTTAGCATTTCACTGTGAAGTTTTTGCAAAAATGACTAAGTTGTTCTTTTATTGAAAATGGTTTTAATGTGCATAGTATTGATGTATAGGATCAACGTAATGTGTGGAGAAGGAGTTCTTCCTATATTAAATGAAGAATGTGAGTCTTATTGCATAATGACTCGTAGATTAGTTTCTATATTCTTGTTGTGTTTTGAGTTTCTTAAATATGTGAAATTGGTGTTCCTCCTAAATGGTATATTGTATATTGTGTGGTATGGTCATGTGCTGCTAGTCTTGAGTTTCTTCTCTCTTGAAAGTGCCTAAAATGAAGCAAGTGTCATTCGAGGATGAATGTTGTCCAAGTGGGGGAAAATGTAACACCTCTAAAATGAACTAGGTGAAACTGGAGCCTAACACGTGTCTCATGAGGTTCTAAATTCCTTAAATGGTTTATAATGATTTTTATAGGCAGTGTCTAAAGTTTGGAAGTCAAACGTACATGAAGTTTGAAACTTTCGCGTTGAAATGTGCTTGTGTTTCGTCAAGTTTTACGTGTTCATTTTGGATAAAATTAATGTGAGAGGTCCTTAACATGTGTATGAGCATATTTGTCATGGAAACATCTAGGAAAAACTCCCCAAGGACCAACCAAAGGGTCCTTGAGGAAGACCCAACTTGGGAGAAAAATTATCATAAACAGTCTCACCTACGAAAGGTAATCAAACGCCCAGTAGGTCAGTCGACACCCGTAGGTGGAGGGCGTATGTGGGGACTTGGTCTAGGGAGCTTAAGCTCCCACTTTTGAGTTTCTGACCCAATCGATGGTTGACAGGACAGCGCGTCGATGGGTCGATGCCTCATAGGTGTTGTCGTCGTTTTGAGACCTGCAGTTTTCTGCAAGGTCTCGTCCAACCCAAGAGTGATTTAGGAATATAACCTAGCTATCCTAAAATTAGTTGGACGGTTTATTAAGGGTGTTTTGGGTATTTTAATTAGTTTTATAAGTCTAGAACCCCTAATTCAAGTCATTATTCAAATATAAAAAACCCAAACCCCAAGAAAGAACTCTTTAGAACTTCATTGAAGCTACAAAACTTCTAAATTTTTGTAGCTTAGAATCAATTAAGGTATGGTTTTCATGTTTAATCTTCTTTCTTCAAGAAGCCAAACTTCAAAATGGCTTTTCAAGGCTTTCTGAAAAGATGAACTTCTAACTTGAATTCTAGCCATGGGTTCTGCATAAAACATTTTGGATCAATGTATTATGATTGAATTGATCATAGGTTGATGATTCTAAGTTAAAAAAAACTCTATGAACCCATGCAAATCATGAACTCCTTATTTTGACTATACTATGGGTGATTTGGCCATGACTCTATGCTATTTAATTCTTGCATAGAACTTTGGGATATTGAATTATGAAAGAATCATGTTAAAATTATGTGTAGGCTGTCCTAAATTGATGAATTCATATTGTATTATCTTGAATCATTGTATATTGTAATTATTTGGTTGAATTGGTGACTATGGCTATTGGTAAGAGCCTTGGTACATTGGTGTTGTTAAATTTGGATTGGTAGTATATTGAACTAACCCTTATTACATTGTGTAGTATAGGTGTTTCAATTATGATGATTTGTATAGTCCATTTATGGTAGCGGTGTTTATGTGCTATACTTGTGAATGATGTGGCCTCGTCGACAATACTTTATAAATTGTGAAACAATGTAACCTCGTCGGCATTACTCTATGAACTATGTTATTATCATGTATAACTTGGCTATGTGATCATTGTGAAGGTCTATATGAGTTATGTGTATCCATGAAGTCATGTATGTGTTCTCCTAAGTGAACATAGGCGATCATGATAGGCTATAGTGATGCATTGTGTGTGTAGACTTGATGTTGAAGTGTGAATCTCCTTAGTTTACTATATGCACCTTATGATGAGTTATGTTGATGATTATGTATAAGTGTGTAGGGTAACTTGCAAATCTACTAAGTTATCTCTATGTGCTTCTTTAATGATGCTATATGTGATAATGGAAAGTATATGTCTTGTTTAGGGAGACTTGTGTGCCTTACTTGATACATGAAGAATATGAATATGAATCCTTGACTTAGTAGGCTAAAGCACCTTTGTCATGAATGTATATATATGAATGGAATATGATCTTGAATAAAGTAAAGAAGGTCATTTATGTGGAACCATTTAGAAAGAAGGTTATGATATCCTTGAAGTTGAAAGTCGTAATTGTATCCTTCTTGTGTGAATGGTGGACTTAGGGTTGGTTGGCTGGAACAGCATGAAATCATCCTTAGGAAAGTCATTGAGCTATCTTCTTTAGCATTGTAGGTAGCCCTAGGGGACCCTCTTTGGTAAGGTGTATTATGATTTGACTATGAACAAGATATGAAACCTCTTTATATGATCCTTTATTGAATTACTCTATGAGAACAAAGGCTAGCACCGAGTGAGCATCCTTGGGGCGTAACTCTAGTTAAGAAAGAGGCTAGAGTACAAGAAAACCTAGATATTTCTTAACTATGTGCCTACATGCAATGTCTCCTAGTTCTACCATTGGCAAGTAAACACCCTTTATCGGAGTAGGATTGACTCCGGATTCCATGCCTAGCTAGTATGGTCTATGTCGATTATTCCCTATTCTCATCGTGTGGGATACATGCTAGTGTTGGATAAGTACTGTGAAGTTTAGGTAGTAGAATGGGGACTATCTAGACATTGCATGATTAGGCTTTCAAGATGTTAATGTGTGAGTTCCCTAGGTATTCTCCAAGACCATTATGTGAAAGTCCTTATGTGCTGAATGTCTCTTATATGGTCTAATGAACATAATGATTAAATGTATGTTAATGAAAAGGCATGTATCTAGAGTAGCTTTGAGGATTGATTACGTAGACTTGGAGAGGGTGTATGGGTGTTCTCTTTTTGTCTTACTTAGGCGAGTATTAGAGTAATTCTAGGTAGGGAGAGTTTAATTAATGAAATGGGAATAATTTTATCTTTTATAGTCTAAAGGATCTCTTTGGTGTGTGTGAAAGGATTGTATGGGCGGTCCCTTCATAACTCATTCAAGTGAACCTTAGAATCACCTTTGGTAGGAGGGTCTCACGTTTATGTGTTTTGATGTGTTCTTGATGTTATCTTGTGATATGTGATTTATATGTGAAGTTAGTATGATATCTGGTTCTCTATATTATGATATAAAGTTTTACTCAAAAAGAGCATATTTGATACAAATATCCATTATCATGATTTTATGCATTATGTCATACTTAGTACATGCAATGTACTAATTCCATGCATTTTTTCTATATCTAAAGTTGTAGGTGGAAGGTGAGAGACATCTTGAAGCAAAGCTTGGAAACTAGGACTCTTTCAAGCAAAGTTGGTGTATGTCCTCACTTGATTTGAGGACATTACTATCTTTAGATTTCATTCATTAAAAGTATTGTAATAGACTAAGTTTTCTATATTTGATCTATGAGTCGTGTCCCAAGTATTCTTGAGTCTAAGATTGGCGTATGTTAACACTTAGTATTCCTATCGTTTTATATGAAAGTTGTTTTGAGATATTATTCGTGTGAAAAGTTTTAATTCCACAATACTTTTCATACATGTAAGCAATGAATGATGTCTAAAGGCTTGTACAAGACCTTCGCGAGGTCAAGTACGTCGTGTGACAATTCAAGAATGCCCTAATTTCTAGAGTGTACTCACTGGTCGTGACAATAGATTTTTAGACTTATAATCATCAAATTAACATCAATTCAATCATAAATCATTGATTCAAAAAGTTTTATGCAAGATTTGATGGCTAGAATTCAAATTAGAAATTCATGCTTTGAGAAAGTCTTAGAAAAGCCTTTTGAAGTTTGGCTTCTTGAAGAAGGAGAGTTCAAGGATGAATAACCATACCTTAATGAAGACAATCCAAGAAAATGATGAAGATTTTACGGAGAAATCAAGCTCCAAGCTCCAAGCTCCCTTCAAGCTTCAATGGAGTTCTAGAGGTTTCTTCTTTGGGGTTTTGGGTTTTGATTTTGACAACTGGAATCATCTTAAGGTTCAAGACTTCTAAATCCGCTTAAAATACCCAAAATACCCTTAATAAACCGCCCAAATAAATTTTAGAACACCATGCGAAATACCCATGATACCTTTCCTTTGGCTGAGACCCTGCAGAAAACTGCAGGTCTACAATCGACGGCCATATATACGCCCTGTAAACCCACCAATGAACCTTCTTTCTGGTCCGTGGTTTAGTTCAGAGGCTAAAAAATTGGGAGCTTAAGCTCCCTAGGCTAATTTTCAACCTACACCCCAATCGATGGGGCGTCAATAGACCTACGATCTGTTGATTAGCCTCGTAGGTTGGGACTGATTTGGAAGTCTTGAACCCAAGATTGGGTCCTTCTCAAGGACCCTTAGGTTGGTCTTTGGGGAATTTCTCCCGTACTTTCTAACCCAAATATACTCGTATAGATGTTAGGAACCTATCACATCAATTTTATCCAAAACGAACACGTAGAACATGCCAAGACACACTAGAACACACAAGCACGTCTCAAGGCTATCTTTCGAACTTCTCGGACGTTCTTCGACGTTTGACCTCTAAACTCAACCAAACTTTAGAAACTGCCTTAAAACACTATTATAAGCCATTTTAGGACTTTAAATCTCATGAAACATGTGTTAGGATCTAGTTTCACCTAGTTAAGTTTTAGGGCGTTACAATTTTTGTGTCAGTTATTTCAATTGTAACTATAATATTTCTTTTGACATAAGACGTATTTGTGTCTGCAACCACAAAATCAACTATTTCTTAAAAAATAACAACAACCAAACACAACAACATATAACGCCTTATATAATCCCAAATATGATTTAATACTAAACATGAACGAACCAACAAACCACAAAATTCTTCCTAAATCCTAACCAACCAACTACAAATTGAAACTTTTTGAAACCACATAATATTTCAAAAGGAATAACAACCAACCAAACCAACCAGCTTACAAGAAAATAAGTGATTAACCATTAAAAAATATTGATTTATATTTACCTTAGAAGATATCAATGATAAATTTGGAGTGAGGGCAATGACGATGTGCTGAAACTACTATTGTAGAAAATATTGCAATAAATTATACCTATGTTGTAGAAAATATCGAACAACTGAATTTGTGAAGGATAATATGGAGAAACAAGAGAGATGAGAGGAAATAAGGAAACAAAATGAAAATTAGTAGTGGTATATCGATTTTTAGAATGATTCCATTACAATTTGTGCCAAGGTAGTTCAACGGGTATACTCAACCCTTTGATTATGTCAACAATTTTATTCTCATTTTTCAAGAAAAAACACTAGCATTGTCAATGTATATTTTGAAAAATAATAAGTAGTGGTATATTATTGATATTTAGGATGATTCTGTTAATAATAGTCACACCCCCTAAGTGAGGCAGACAAGTACCATATGAACACATGATTTACAAGTGACCTATGATGAAAAATTAAACACGATGCAGATTGAGTTACTGATGAGAAGCTTCATATACAACACATGTTGACTAGGTGAACCAATATATGTGATAAGTGAAAGTATGATTACAAATGATAGCTTTACAATGTCTACAAAGCCTCTACTGGAATCCATGACGGTACCACTATGAAAATACGCATAGTAAAGACTAGGCAAAGCCCCGAATCAACCTAGAGCTCACCCACAGCCGTTAAGTATAATGTGCTTTCTATTAGGGAGATCTACTAGTTGAGTACTTGTACCTGCAACATGAAATCCAGCGTCCCAATATGTCAGTATGAACGAATGTACTGAATATGTGAGGCATAATAAAACCATAAGTAAAATGAGAGCTCAAGAGAAACCAAATATCAATTGATAAGGATTAAAGACCACCTTTGTTTATACTTATGGAATTGTGTATGTTACATTCTTTACTTTTCCGTGCATTATAATATTTAGACATATGATACAAATGACCAGGTGATCAGTGGTAAGAGAGGATGACCCATGCTAGGCATTTTAACCATAGGATGATGTCCTCATAATTCCATGAATTGGGATCAGCCCATGCTAGGCTTTCGCCCCTGAGCTGCCACCCCTCCATACCAATAGGGATCGACCCATAGTAGGCTTTCGCCCCTGAGATGCCACCCATCTATACCAATTGGGATCGACCCATGCTAGGCATTTGCCGCTGGGCTACCTCTGATAATTATATAGATAGCTTCACTTAGATTCTTTAATCTTTGAGATTGTTGTTTGATGTTCATAACTCTTTTGATATTGTTCTTTGGATAATCTTAATGCTTTTGAGATTGTTGTTTTGGTGATCAAAATCATTATTGAGATTTGGAACTATGGACCAGTAGTAAAAGACATACAAATATGTACTTACGATAATGACAATGACGTGGGAAGCAAATGTGACACCAATGTAATACTTAGGAGCTTCGATGACTCAGTAAGCATTTTGACATCTCAAACTGAAGCACATATCAAGTGAAGACATTTAACTTTCAGCCAAGAGATTTGAACTTTATATGATAGCCAAATCCTCACTAACTAATGTCAAAGACAAGGTATACATGAACGTGGAACCAAGGAAAAATGTGGACAAATTCAACTTAAGGACGGATACATATTCCAAGTAAGTAAATATAAAATGTACAATAGAGCAAGTGAATATCTTATGAGGTAATATTATAGTCTAACACAATGGGAGTAATAACCAATAAAGGGAACACATTAATATGTGATATTAGTAGGTAGGTCGGTAGGTAGGTAGGTAGGTAGGACCGTAGGTATGGATGGATGGATGGATGGATGGATGGATGGACAGACAGACAGACAGACATACATTTTCTCAAAATTAGAGATATTTTTGAGTTTGTCGATTTTCTTTCAAAAACAATATATATAGATACCATTACACCATTATTTTGGTATGACAATGGAGCGGGGCGAAAGGAAAGCTGGGCAGGTTACAATGTATGTGGGGTGGGGCAGGTTTATATATGTTTTCAAAATTTACGCGGGCGGGGAGGTTGCTGGTTAAAATCACTTCACATAAATTTTGATTCAGTTCTGCACATGTTTTGGCACTAATCATATAATGAGTATTAAGTGAAAATGGAACTATTGAATATTTATTAAAAAAATTTGAATGACCAAAAAATTATAAAGAAGAAAAAAGTATGTCACTATTTGCATTTTTTGTTTATTACATCAAATGTACCTAATTCAAAGCTATCAAATAATATGTTAACATTTTTGAAAGATGAGTATTATGAAATTAAATTTGAATGCAACATTAACGTGTTAATTTAACTATAAACAATTAACAAAATTCAAATTTTTAAGTTGAAAACTTGTATGTGTATCATTTAAAATGTTTTCTACTAATTATGTTTGATGGGGCGGGTTTATACGGGGTGGGCGGGTTGAAAGCAACTAATCATGCAAAGTGGAGCGGGGCGGGGATCAAAATCTTAGCGGGATTAAATGGGTTTGCCCCGCAACCTCCCCGTACCACCCCATTGTCATCCCTACCATTTTATTCAATTTTCAAATCTACATAACGACTTCTTGTTCATTAACCCGAGAAAAGAACTTAGTATCACGAGTGTTTTGTTTGAAAATTGTAAATTTTTATAAAAACTTAATTATAAAAATCTAACTTACCCATTTTAAGTCGAACAGAACCTTCAGTTCAGAAAGAGAGAGTGACGATTCCAGATGAGGAGGAAGATAATGAGGAGAACATTTGTTGATAGTAAGATTTTCTAAGGAAGAAGAAGAAGGGAAGAACATTGGAGAGAAGAAGAAGAGAGAAAATTCTATCTTCATTTATTTTTTTTTAAAATGGTTTGAATAGAATTAAAATAGTTGAAAAATATATTGTTTTTATAAAAGATTAGAAAGTATTAATCTTTTGGCAGATTAAATTAATTACATTTTAAAGTGGGTTAGACCTTTTCTTGATCAAAGTGTCACCAAAACAAAACAAAACACTCATTTTATTCAATTTTCTCAAGACACTCTGGTTGAATATTCTCCCAATATTATTATTATTATTTTATAGAAGAGCCAAGCTGAGGACGACTAAAGGTAAATTTGTCAATTCATAAAAATTTTAGAATGTTTGTTTCTGTATGATGATATCAAGAAAGTGATAATAGACTTGTAATGACCAAACAATCAAATATATTTTCCTAAATGTCATTTTTATCCTAAGATGTGACATTTAATATGGACCCACATTTTCAATCACACTTTTTTCTTAAATTTTTTGAATGTAGACTAATAATTAGTTTATTTTAATGAGATATTACACTTCTTATAGATTTATTTTCTATATAGTATAAAATTTTGTTTTTACAACATACTCATGATTTTATAGGTCTAAAGGTAATTCGAAATTAATGATTTATTAAGACCTACAATATTAATTTATGTGATGTTTTTCTAAAAAAAATTCATATTAATATATTAATATATTACAACTAATATGGTTAATTGACGTGATAAACTTATTTTAAGTAATCTTTCTCTATATTATAAAGTAAAAAACTACTTACTATGAGGGCATATAAAAATCTTCATACCAATTTTTCATAAAACATCAAATTTGTAAATTTTCATAATAAAATAAATTACATATTAAAATAATTAAATAAATTTATAGTGTGAAATTTCTTTGTACTAATATGTATATGACATAAACATATTTAAATCGGAAAAGGCTTAAAACCCTCAAAGTATTGAAAATGGTACAAAATTACCTTTCATCCATCTATTGACTCCAACATACCCTTCACACCCACCTATTGGGTTCAAAATACCCTTGTCATCCACCTTTTGGTTCAAAACTAGCCACTTATTTAACGATTTTATATTTAAACTATTTAAATATTTTTTAAAATACGTGGCGCTCAACTATTTGTTATAATTTAACTTATTAGTATAATTTATAAATCAATTCACTACCCACCCATTGCTAATTAAACCCCTCTAAATTAATAAACCCGTCACATTATTAATGCAAGCTACTGCCAATTGAGTGTTTTTAAAAATTTGAGGCGAAAATATCTATAGAATTAAAATTATCATACATTCAAGTGGCTAAATAAAAATCACCGATAAACTTAAAAGTCTGACTATGTTCATCTTAATTATTCTTACGTCTCAATTACGTGATGTTACTGCATAGCTAACTTTTTTTTCAAAATAATATATTAAAGGTTTTAAAACAAATCATAAATATTTATAAAATTATATTTCAAAAAAGTGCATGAATTAATTCGAGATGTATTACTTCTTTACCTTTAATCATAAATTTCTAATTCAATTTTGAAAGAAAGTGTCCTCCTAAATAAGCGGCTCGATCTAAATTTAATTGGGGCTTCGATTCGGACTCGAATAATTTTGGATGTTATTTTCAGGATTCTATAATTTTATCGTGTTTTAGTAGTGTTTATGATGATTTTGATATTATAATTGAATTATTAATTGGGTGAGGTTTAGTTAGTAATGAATGGGTAGTGGGTTGGTTTATAAATTATATTAATAAATTAAAATTATAACCAATAGTTGAACGCTAAGTATTTTAAAAAATATTTAAAGAGTTTAATTTTAAAACAATTAAAAAAGCGGTCAATTTTTAACCCAAAGATGGATGACAAGGGTATTTTAGAGCCAATAGGTGGATGAAAAGAGCATTTTGAAGCCAATAGGTGGATAAAGGGTAATTTTGTACCATTTTCAATACTTCAAGAGTATTTTAGGCTCTTTTCCGTATTTAAATATATAATTTGTACTCCATTTTTCATAAATAAAAATTTTCAACTATAAATAGATTATCTCTTATAATTTTTATGTTGTTTCATTATAACAATTAACATATGA
Organism: Solanum chmielewskii; assembly: GCA_027704785.1. Classification (NCBI taxonomy): domain Eukaryota; kingdom Viridiplantae; phylum Streptophyta; class Magnoliopsida; order Solanales; family Solanaceae; genus Solanum; species Solanum chmielewskii. The sequence goes on along the minus strand of JAKWIX010000324.1, from coordinate 33,552,193 downwards.
TATATCTCTAACGAATGACAATTAACACCTTCATGTAATAGTGAGTTGTACTTTTTAATTTTGATTTTTACTTCTTACAATCTTATATTATGATAAATTAGTATCATTCGTCGAGAGTAAGGAGCATATTAAATATTAGATTATGAATGCTTTACAACTTAAAAATAAATGTTTTCTCAATTGATATCAATACTTGATTTCAAAATTAAGGTACTTTATTGCCTTATTTTTATTACAATTTTGATATTATCGACTGAATATTGATAAAAAAAATACTATAAAATAATTGTGAAAAAACTTTGGTATTTTCATTTTAAATTTTGTTAAAAGGTAAAATAGTTTAAAAAAAAAAACTTAAATTTCATAAATATGAAATTGATCTAAAGTTTGTACTCACTCCATTTTGATTTATGTAATGTTTATTTGACTTAACATGAAGTATTTTTTTTTTAAAAAATCACTTTTAAAACTCGTGATTTAAAACAAACCATAGAAAAAATTCATAGATTCATTAGTAGAAATGCGGAAACATCGATCGTGATACTATTCAGAAAACTTGCAGACACATATCTTGTAGATGAATTCGAGATAGGGAGAAGTGTATTCGAGAGGGAATATAGGTGTATCTGAAAGGAGAGAGATGTATCAAAGAGAGAATAGAGATGAATACAAGAGGGGATAAAGATGTATCCGAGAAAGGATAGAGATGTATCCGAGATGAGATAGTGATATATACAGAGGATAGAAATGTAGCTGAGAGGGAATTTTTGTAATTTTTTTAATTGTAGAAAATTTTAGAAACTATAATAAAATAATAAATGAATTTGGGTAAACTTTTTAAATTAAAATTAAAAAGATATTGATTATATTAAGCGTATAAACGGGCCTTCAATTATCTAGTATATATATACCTGGAATTGTTGTTGATTTATATATTAATATTATTTATATATGTAAGGGAAAACAAAATGTGAACGAAAGCAAATGAAAAAATGGGGGAAGGAAGCGCGAAATCCCTAACAATCACGGAGCTAGTCCGTGAATGTCGTCCTCGCACCGGCGCATGGTCATTCATTTCCAGTCCTTGTCCGAGAACTCCATCACCCCAGTTTTTACCCTCCCTCACCACTCCCACACTGTGTTCCCACAAAATACTCAAATCCCTTAACTACCCAACTCTTCTTACTGGAATCCTTTTTCTACCTCCTCATGGAGATGGACACGATTCACCTCTCAACTGCAATTGTTTTCGTTTCTCTGATGGCTATGACACTATTTGTTGTGACATTCTTGGGTTTAATCCCTCTATGATTAACAAAAAGGTTCAAATTTTAGGTTGGAATTTCATACCCTTCAACTGTAATGCTAATGCTAATGCTAATGGTGGTGGATTCTTAGAAATTATTCGCTGGGTTTTTCTTGATTCTACTTCTGCATCTTCGGATACTTTTTCTATACTTTCTGGGTCTTGTGTTGATCAATATTATACTATAAAACCTGGCTACAAATACTTTGTATGCGGCCTAGTAGAATCTGTTAGCCCTATTTCTGTAGTTCCATGCAGAGTTGGCTCCACAGCTGATACTGAGAATCTTCGGGGGTTCCTCGTTAATATTTTAGTTTGTTGCTGTAAATTGTGTAATTCTAAATATAATATAAGAGTCGATATGCGGAATTCAAATGATCATTGTTATAACAAACCTGAGATTGTATACTTTTGTGGCTCTGCTTCTTCTTGGCATCCAGTTCTTTCAAGACTGATAAAGAGAAATGTTTCAATATCGGGATTGAAGAAGAGACTTGTATTTGTGGGAAAAAAAGTGTCTCAATTGATGTATGTAGTTGTGGATAATTCTTTGATGCATATTCCTAAGTTGCCCCTCCCCCTTAGGGAGACTGATGTGAGAGGAAAAGGAGAACTTGTTAGTTATACAGGAACTGTGACAGGAATTTACATGAGGGGTATGATTGTTGAGTTGGATAATGAACTGTTGCTATTGTTAACTGATCAGCATCTTTCCGTTCCACATAGTGTGAGAGTTGGCGCAATGGTATGTTTTCTAAAATGGTAAAATGTAATTTTTACTTTGATAAGAAAATTAAAGATTTTGTCATTTGTTTAGTCTCTTAAAGGGTACCTTTTTGTTCAGGTATCAGTGAAAAACGTTCATGTTGTAAATCCTAAATTTTCATGGACAAAGACACTTATACTCGGCTCTTGTGTTAAAACTAGCATTTCTGTGGAATGTTTCTCCTCGCTGGAAGCCGGGTTAAGTCTCCTAAGAACTCCTCGTAAATGATTCCACCATACCTGCGTATTAATTTTATTCACCTGTTCAATATTTGTGGGGCTCACAGGTGTTATACAGTGACCTGCTGTGAGAGTCTTCTTGCGAAGTTCATTGACTCCTTGGTGTTTGTTGCCAGGCTATGGTAGTAAAGCAAGAGTAACAATCGTCAAAATGATTTTGTGTCTGTTTTAATATTATCATTGATATGATGGTCTTTTCATTTGCTTTCAGGGTATTACTTGTCATCATCTGTTTAAGGAGAAAGTTCTCTGGGATCTTATCTGAGAAAGAGATCTTGGGATCAACAAACGTAAGTTGCTTGCCTTACCAGAGATATACATTAGAACTTATAGCCTATTTGGCCAAGCTTTTGGAGGCCAAAAGTGCTTAGTTTAGAAGGGTTAGGTGTTTGACCAAGCATTTGGGAGAAATATGCGTTTCTGGATAGTAGTAGAAGCTGTTTTGCAATATGTAAAAAAAAAGTAGCTTTTCCTTAGAAAGTACTTTTTTGAAAAGCACTTTTGAGAAATATGCACTCAGAAGCTCTTTGAAAAGCTTGGCCGAACACTAGTTGCTGCTTGAAAGTGTTTTTGGAATTTATTGGCCGAACACGGTCTGCTTTTCGGAAACAGTACTTTTTTATGTTAAAATAAGCTGATTTTTGAAGCTTGGCCAAACAAGCTATTAGTCTCTGTATTATCTTAATATCTTTTCTTTGTGCCCAGTGTCATACAAAACTGTTTTTAGCTGATGTGCGCAATTGCAAGGTGTTGCCAGAGGAAAGGATTGGCTCAGACATATGCAACTTCATATTTACCCCCTTCAGTCTTCCAAATTCGGGCAAGTGTGTTATCATTGGGTGAGCATATAAATTGAGTCTTCGTACTGTACTCATTTGTTAATATTTTTTTGTTTGGCAGCATGGGGTGTTCATGGAATTTGTCAAGCATGATAGATGTGCGTGTGGCAGGGAAAGAAGTTCTGTTTCTTTGAAGTTGGTAAGTTCGCAGATTTTATGAAATTTTCATTATCTGAAGGTCTTCCTTTCTGGGGTTTGGGGTTGGAGACACTGCTTTAATTTTCTAGAAATCAAAACAAAGCTACATAAAATGTAATAATCATTGTTCAATCAATTTCAGGTTGCACCTATCGCTAATTTAATTAATTCTTGTGAGGGCACGTGGATGAAAATGATTTGCCATCAGGACACTGATTTTGATATCATGGGTACTCAAAAGGAGAGCAACTCCATATCTTGTGATGACAGACAGTATGTGCTGTCTATAAGGAAAGCCATTCACAGTGAAGACATAGGTGTTTCTTTGCTTGGAATCTTAAAGGTCTGAATTTTTTATTTGTACTTCCTTTTTTGTGTTTTCAATGATATATTTGCCAGAACCTAGGAGCCTATTATGACATTATGTGGTAGGTAGATTTCCTAGTAAAAGAAGAGTAGTTTTATTGGATTAATCTGTATAAATTGAAACCTCATTTACTAGCATCATTCTTTGTACACAGAAGAGGCTACAAGAAGTTTAACATGATTGTAGCTTCCTACTTTTTTCACTGATAATAATCAAACAAGGAAAGGAAATAAAAAGGATATCGATTAAGATTCAAGCTAACAAGGGACTAAAACCCTCACATACCAATTGAGTTCAACAACCTAAATTAAACCCAAGCAAGGAAAATCAAAGGAAACTAAGAACCACAAATGGGTAACCCTTCGATTAATCAAACCAAAAGAAGCTAAATATCAATTCTAAGAGTTAACCACTGATCACCCACTAATTCCTTAAGGGAATTACACTAAGCACTAAAGCTAGCAACTACAATTCGAGAGTATTCAACTTCAACATCAAATATTCAACATACTAAGTCTTCCAAATGACAAATGACTACTATTACACTAAGGAAATAAAGAAGTCACTTTCTTTACAATTTTACGCATAATGAGATAAGGGCCTCGTTTGGTTGTCTTTCTTTTGTTAGTTCTTGAATTTATGAGATGGCCATTCGAACACATGACCTCTTTTTTCTCTTCACTTTGATGAACCTTCAACACAGTATATGTCTTTATTTGGTGTCCATAAGCTCCTCTAAAGCTCTATGTTGTATGCTGTCCATGCCGTTATCATCAATTTTGGGTATTTGATATCTAAACTCTAAAGTATCTTTATTTCCGATTTCATATTTCTAAACTTACCAAATATTATCATCATAATTTTTCATTCAGCCAGGTCTCACAATCGTCTGGAAGGATGTTGCTTGTTGATGCAACTGGAAGCATTGATGTTATCATACCAGATCTTCCATCAAGTTTGAATATCAATAACATATATGAGGTTTCATGCAACATTAATCTTCTTTCATTTGGTGCTTCTCATTTCCTAATCATTTGTGGCCCAACACTATAAATGCTATGTGGTAGAAATTGTTTCATCCACTATTTATTTTCATTTTTCTTTCCCACAAATTAATTTCTCTCTCAGGTCAGAAATTTTTTGGCAATTATGGAAGACATACCCATGAAGTTGGGTCATGTGGATTTACTCCAAAATGAACCTTTCACGTGTAGAAGTATTTTTGTGAATGCTCCACTTGTGAGAGAGATGAACATGCCACTGCTTTTGTACTACAACCTGAGGAACCTAAATCCTGTACATCATTTTACTACCTCTGCACATTCACAAGTTGACTTTCCGAAAGTTGGACGTGGAAAGTATCATCTACTTCAGTTGATGCACAAATTCCCTATTCTGCAAAAGGTATGTGTCTTGCAAAAAATAGTGCTCGTCTTACTAGTTTGAGATAACAAAAATAATCAGTCTGTTATATGTTAGCATCAGTTTCAAGGAAGTCAACATGCTTCAAATACATCAAGCACATTTGCTGAGGCCTTAATTTTGCCTTGGGATTTACTTATTGCTGGCAACAACATAGATACCTGTATTGAAGAGCCTTTGATAGACCAATTGAAGCAACCAATGAAATTTTTTAATAGAATGGAAATTGGAAAGCTCATTGCATGCAAAAGGCAAAAGCCTGATCAACTGTCTAATGACGCTTTGACATCTGCACTCAATGATACTGGAAATGAACCGAGTTACAGCTCCAGCCACCCTGCTTACGCATGCTGTCCAGAGGAGATCCCGTGTCTTGTGACGGGAAACTGTGTTAATTATCCTTTTCTTGGTATGTTGCACCACACAGACACCAGAACAGATATGGGGTCTTGCTCCAAACCACAAGTGAGAAGGGCATTGCTGGAATTTAAGTCTGAAGCTTTATCTGTTTATGAGGTATGCCATTTCATTTCTGTTTGTTCTGATGTCTGGCATATTTATGACATACAATTTAAGTTAAACAACATAAACACAACTTTTGTTCATTGATGTTGCAGAGGTTAAAAATTGGTGGTCATTACCTTATAAACCATCAGAAAGAATATATGTTTGGTACTGATGCAATAGTTGTGAATTCGGGAACCTACATTTGGAGCATTTCTTTTTCATCTGCTAATGTTCACCAAAATTTTGATGTATCCTGCTTGCTTCAACAGTCCGGTTCCTTTTTAAGTCACAATAATGATCTTCCAGAAGGCTATCATCAGTTTCAAATTCCAAACTCTTTGCCTAATGGAGGCAATGATATCTCTTCAGATGTCAACTTATATATGCCATCTGATGTCACAAACTTATTTAATGTTAACTTGGTGTTGTTGGAGAACTGTTCTCTCGAGCCTCTTATTCCATTTAAAGAAAGGACCAACATCTGCCCCTCTGATCATAATTTGCCAGAGGGAAACCTAACATCTATTCATGGGCAAATCAAGGCTGTTCATTGTTCAGATGGAAAATCATATGCCGCACATTTGAGGTGCGAGAGCATTTATGGTGTTTGTCCGTCACTATTCTTAGAAGGAACTATCAGTATATGTGTCCACGTTTTAATGGACCATAAGATGGTATCGTCTTTTTACTTTTCATCTTCTGAACTTATTATGTTATGATTTGCCCTCTTTCTTGTTAGAAAACATTTTTGTTACCTTAAGACGGTTATTGATTGGCTAGGTCATGATTTTTGGCTCTGCAAATAAACTCCTTTACCCTTCTGGATTTGGACGAGGCGTCACTGCATCATTTCACAGGGTACTTGCCCTCAGGTATGCAATTTCAGTATATTTTAGCAGCTCTTAAAGCTCAACGGGTCACCTCCTGCACTTCTACCTTTTAACATGTGGATACATTTTAGGTGAAAACTGGGAGAAATATTGGAGAAAAATATTATTATAGACACTGCAATACAATTCCTTACCAAATAGGAGACTAGAAACTTTTCCTATTTTGTGTAGGATTTAGTATATCTATTATATTCTAACATTCCTCCTCAAGCTTGTGCATACAAATTATATGTACTTAGCTTGTTACAAATGTAATTAATATGAGGACCGATGAGGGACTTGGTGAAGATATCAACAAGTTGATCATTTGACTTCACAAATTTAGTAACAATTCTCCTAAGAGTATCTTTTCTCTTACAAAGTGATAATCAGTCTCAATGTGTTTAGTCCTCTCATGAAACACAAAATTTGATGCGATATGTAGGGCAGCTTGATTATCTTACACAAGTTCCATATGACCGGTTTCTCCAAACTTCATTTCTCCAAGCAATTGTTTGATCCAAACTAGCTTGCAAGTTGCTACAACCATTGCTCGATATTCTGCTTCTGCACTAGATCGAGCAACCACACTTTGTTTCTTACTCTTCCATGACACCAAATTTCCTCCTACTAAAACACAATATTCGGATGTGGAACATCTATCACAGGGTGATCTTTCCCAATCAACGTCTGTATAACTTGTGATATGCTCATGGCCTTGATCCTCAAAGAGTAGTGCTTTACAAGGAGCTGACTTTATATATCGCAGAATATGAAAAATTGCATCCGACACTAAAGAAAGAAAATACTAATAAGAATATATATATATATATATAAAAGAAAAGAAAACAGAATGTAAAGGCAAGCAAAAAAAACGTAACAAAAAGTTGATTTAAAAATAATAATTATTTTTTAAAAGGAAGAACAAAAGATTGAAAATAACGTATAAAAAAAAGTAGAGAAAAAACGTGTACAAGAAAAAAAAATTAAATCTTTCCTAAAACAGAAATAGTCCTAATTTATTTAGAATTTTTTTGATAAAACCTAACTTCAAATCTCATATCACAAGGAGAAGTCATAAATTGACTTACGACACTCACAGCAAAAGAGATGTCCGGTCTAGTCACCGTAAGATAATTAAACTTTCCAACCAACCATATATACCTTTCAGGATGGCTAAGTTGTTCCCCTGTCCTGGGGAGTTTTACCATCCGGATCCATAAGAGTGTCAATAGGTTTACATCATTCCTGTCTCCTCAAGAATGTCTAAAGCATACCTGCGTTGAGAAATAACAATACATGATCTAGACTAAGCAACATCAATACCTAAGAAATACTTTAGTCTGCCGAGGTCTTTTGTTTGGAAATGCTAAAAGCGATACTGCTTCAAATTAGCGATACCGACTTGATCATTGTCGGTGATAATGATATCATCAACACAAATAACCAAGTAAATACACATATTTGGTGCGGAACGTCGATAGAACACTAAGTGATCAGCTCCACTGCCAGCCATGCCAAACTCCTGAATTACTGTGCTGAACTTTCTGAACCAAGCTCGAGGGGACAATTTCAAACCATAATGTGACCGACGCAATCGACATACGAGGCTTCTAGACTCCCCTGAGCAACAAAACCAAGTGGTTGCTCCATATATACTTCTTCCTCAAGATCACCATGCAGAAAGACATTTTTAATGTCCAACTGATGAAGAGGCCGATGACGAACGACAACCATAGATAGAAAAAGATGAACTGATGCTATTTTGGCCACATGAGTAGAAGTGTCACTATAATCTAGCCCAAATAAATGAGTATACCCTTTGGCAACAAGGCGAGCCTTAAGCTGACCGACTTGACCATCTGGACCAATTTTGACTGCATAAACCCAACAAGAACCAATAGTAGACTTACCTGAAGGAATGGAGACACAAAGCTCTCAAAGTACCACTCAAATGTAAAGCAGTCATCTCATCAATCATAGCCTGCCTCTATCCAGAATGAGAAAGAGCTTCTCCATTAGTCTTAGGGATGGAAATAGAGGACAAAAGATTATACAAAGGCATAATGGGGTGAAGATAAACGATGATAACTCAAGAAAGTATAATGTGGGAGCAGAGGGTTCGATGCATGACATAAATCATTTGAGACTATTGTTGGACGTGGACGCCAGTGATAAGTTAGGATTGGTGGCACTCCAACTGGAAATGGAGAGTAACCGTAGGTCCCTCGAAAGTCGGTACAGGGAGGCAAGACTTCAGACACATCAGGATGATCAGAAAACGTGTAGTAAGGTTGATTCAAAGAAGCTTACATCGGCAGACATAAGATATTGGCGGAGATCATGTGAATAGCAACGATACCCTTTTTGAACTCGAGATTAACCAAGAAAGACACATTTAAGAGCACGAGGGGCTATTTATCTTTTCATGGGGCTAAGTTATGAACAAAGCATGTGCTCCCAAATACACGAGGAGGGATAGAATAGAGATGTGACTGAGGATACAATATGGAATGTGATTTTGAATAGAAGACGCGAGCACTATATTAATTTAATAACAAGATGAAAGGACTGCATCGCCCCCAAAACGAAGCAAAACAAGTGATTCAATGAGGAGAGTACGAGCAGTCTCAATAAGATACCTATTCTTTCTTTCTGCTACACCATTTTGTTGAGGAGTGTATGGACAAGATGATTGATGAATAATTCCTTGGTGAGACGAACTTTTGAAACTGAGATGATAAGTATTCTTAAGGCATTATCACTACAAAAGTATGAATCGAAACACCAAACTGATTTTGTATTTCAGCAAATAGGCTTTTGAATATAGAAAATAACATCATTCATTAAGAAAACCCAAGTACATCTCGAATAATCATCAATGAAGCTAACAATACAACGAAATCCTAAGGTGGAACTGACTCTACTAGGAGCCCAATTATCAAAATGAACTAATGAAAAAATAGACTCTGAATGACCCTCAGTACCAGGTGAAAATGTGGCACGACTGTGTTTCCCAAGTTGACAGGACTCGCAATCTAATTTGGATAAACTAGGCACCATCACGTTTGTGAATGAGGTTCGGAGGATTTGTAATGGAGCATGTTGTGAAGGAATTTAAAGAGGTAAGATAGTAAAGGCCTTGTGATTCATATCCTGTGCCAATCGTCTGTCCCGTACAACGGTCCTGCATGAGAAAAAATCATCAGAAAAGGTTATGCTACAAATGTAGGGCGTGTCAAACGACTAACAAATGCTAGATTAAAAGGAGAACCAGGGACATAAAGAAAAAAGTATAAAGTGACAAAAGACGGAGGTGTAGCTTTCCCAACCCCTTTTGGTTTTGTTTGTATCCCATTGACCAAATTATCAGCTAAAGTAATAGCATGAAGAGATTGAATAAACAATATCCAACAAAAGTGATTTGTTACCATAAATATGATCAGAGGCGCCCGAGTCCATAATCCATGAGTATTAGACTATGACACACAAGCAAATTAATTTCTCGCAACAACATCATGTTGAACAACCAAAGCTACTTGTGGAGACGTTTGCTTACTTGCTCGATATTGAAGAAACCCATTATACTCTAATTGAGCAATATGACCATTATGGGATGGTCGGTCAAGCGGAGCAACAAATGATTCGTGTGGAGATGTCTTCTTACTTGCACGATTACGAAGGAACTCATTATATTCCTTTAGAACAACAGGATCATAATTGGGTGGTGGACCATGCAAATTAAGACATAGCATACCACATATGCCCTCATAAAGCCAAAGAGGCTATCTATGTCCCACTCAAGCAAATCCCCATGCCAGACAGGCTTCCTAGTAGGCATGATGTTTTCTATCATTACAAAAGGATAAAGCGAGTCACGAGTGTGTCCAGACTTGTGACAATAACTACACTTGGATTGAGGTTTTCCAAGATGACCTCCTCGTCGAGTCTCCATAGATGGATATGCTCGTTTTTCTATGGTTTGAGATGCGAGAGCAGATGAGTCAATGTTCGGTGGTGAAACTACTTTGTGGCTAGGAGGCGCGACAAGTGGAAGTAGACAAGAGGATAATTCATCAATGGTAGGAATTGTAGGAATAACTAAATTCTGATCATACACTGAATCATGGTCAGTAGGAAGTCTAGCAACCGTAAGAACTAGAAACAATGTTCGTCTATGCACTTGTTGTTTTTGCACGTCCATGGTGATTGGCTTCAATGTTTCATATTCCTCCATGACTGCCATACTTGTCCCAAGTAGGTGGACATATCTGATTCTTTTTCCTTTAAGTTGGTCATACGCGGTATTACATCATAGAATCGAGATATGTCATTAGTGTATACAGCACGAGCCTTTTCCCAAACTGAATAACATGTTTGGAATGGATGAAACTTGGGCATCAACTTGGAATCAATAGATTGCCACAGGACACTACATAGTTGTGCATCAATGATATGAATATTTAGGGAAGAATCAATTCAAAGGGCGATATATAAATCAACTCGTTAAAGGGAGGCTGAAACCTTAGAATTCATTAGAAGCTATTTTAGTTAATAGAACTCCTAGTGGTTTCTTTCCATCCCAAAGGGGACTGAGACAAGGTGACCCCTATCACCCTTTTTATTCATCTTAGCCATGGAAGGTTTGAGTAACCTAATTCACACAACAAAGATGAAGCGTTGGATAAGGGGCTTTAAGGTAAACAACAGTGCACAAAATGGCTTAGAGATTACCCATCTGCAATATGCAGATGATACTCTCATTTTTTGTGAAGCTATGACGGGGCAAATGTTGATCCTAGGAGTAATATTCATCATCTTTGAAGCAATCTCTGATTTTCATATCAACTGGGGGAAGAGTTCCATTTATCCCATAAATGAAGTGTCTCTGGTGGAGAGTCTGGCAAGGGTTTCGGGTGGTAGAGTAGGGGAACTACCAACAATATGCCTAGGTATGCCGTTGGGGGGAAAGAGCAAATCAATAGGGATCTGGAATGGAGTGATAGAAAAATGCGAAAAGAAGCTAACCAATTGGAAAAACCAATATCTATCTAGGGGAGGTAGATTAACCATGGTTAATAGTGTGCTAGATGCAATACCTGCTTATATGATGTCTATGTTCCCAGCACCAGACACGGTCATACAGAGGATAGATGCTTTGAGAAGAAATATTTTTTGGCAGGGAAATGAAGACAAGAAATTTCATCTAGTCAAGTGGGAAGAGGTCATTAAAAAACAAGAAAGAGTGGGGACTGGGGATTAGGAACATGAAGAAACAAAACAAAAGCCTAACGTTGAAATGGCTTTAGAAGTTTATGACAGGAGAGAATATGCTATGGAGAGAGGTGATTAGGGCAAAATATGAAATGGAGAATAGGTGGATGACAAAGATTAACTACACCATATGAATGTGGTATCTGGAGATCAATAAGAAATCTTTGGCCTCTGTTTCGTTCTAGAATCAGATTCCAGGTGGGTAATGGAATGAAGGTGTCATTTTGGGAGGACAGATGGATAGCCCAAAGAACCCTGAAACAATTATTCTCAGACTTATATCCACTGAGCTTGCAACACAATGCAACTATGGCTGAAATGTGGATAGGACAGGGGTGGAACTTACATTTTCAGAGGAATTTAAATGATTGGGGGATGGGGAATACAATGGCCTTCCATGATACAATGGCACAATTTAGTAATCTGACTAGGGAAGAAGACAAGGTTGTGTGGAAGATCGGCAAATGATAGATAGGACCTCTGGTCATGGTATGGAAACCTAAAATCCCATACAAGGTAAACTGCTTCACATGGTTACTAACAAAGGAAGCAGTGCTGACACAAGAAAATATAAAGAAGAGGAAGTTCCAACTATGCTCAAGATGCTATTTGTGTGAGGAACAGGCAGAGACAGTCAACCATCTCTTTCTGCATTGCAAATGGACATATCAATTATGCAGAATATTTAGCAGCCTTAGGAAGATCACTTGGGTGAAACCAAGAAACATAGCACAACTCCTAAATTGCTGGATCAATATAGGCAATACTACAATTAAGGAGGAGAGATGGAGGATTGTCCCAGTATATGGTGGACAGTGTGGAAAGAAAGGAACCAAAGATGTTTTGAGGGCAAGAAGAACAATTTGCAGAATTTTAAGATGAATTGTATAACTCTTTATTATTTTTGGTGTAAACAGAAAGTTTTAGTACATGCAGAAGAACTTTTTGATGTTATAGAGTATTTGTGACAAAAAGCACAAATAGAGTCGATCTAGTTTGTAATACTTTTGGAGGGGGCTACTTTGATGTGGTATACCTGTGGATAAATAGGAAAAAATGTTATCATTCCCAAAAAAAGAAGAAGAAGAGAGAATTGTGATCTCTTGATTTTTTTTGAGTTATGACTTGCTAATTTATTCATCAAAAGCCCCTTCAAATAGTAGTCTTATTACATCAATAGGGAATCTAATATGAAAGTAAGAGACCTAAATCCTATACCAAACTAATAGTTATAACTTAACGTAATCCTTATTAAACTATGAAATATAAACCCTATTCTAGAATAATAAATAATGTTACTAAAGAAATAATTAAATACTTAAATTACTGACTTCCAACGCATCCCTAACATTACCCCCTCTTACGTTGGAAGAGCTTGTCCTTAAGCTCAATTATCCAATTCCAGCCCTATCTTGAAGTTGACATTGATAAATTTCACTACTGTCAATTTGCTGAAGCTTGACTATTTCGCCCATCAAGTTGCCATTTTCATGAGGTCCAAATCGCTCAAGAAATTGTTCACAACGATGTGCTCAAATTAATGGGTTGTTGATACCATTAAAGTAGGAAAATTCATCTTTGCATAACTTGGTATATTGAATTGGAATTACCACTAGTTTGTTGATTTACCAATTGTCTGGGCATTACTTGATTCTCCCCATGGACTACTTGTTTTGTAGAGCCAATTCCCAGGCTAGAAAATTGATCTCGAATAACTTGGACAATTCTTTCATAGAGACGTCGTTCCGTAGCTGCAAGTTTAGAGTCCATTAGTGTTTCTGTAATCACACGTTCTTTTTGAAACCTGGAATTGATCAAAAGCCCTTATAAATAGGAGTCTTATTACATTAATAGAAAATCTAATTCTGATGAAAGTAGGAGACCTAAATCCTATTCAAAAGTAATAACTATAACTTAACCTAATTCTTATAAAACTATGAAATATAAACCCTATTCTAGAATAATGAATAAGCTACTAAATAAATAATTGAATACTTAAATTAACTTTCAACACATCCACATCATTACCCCCTTCTTACGTAAAAACAGCTTGTCCTCAAGCTCGAATTTAACTGCAGTCATTCGGAACTTCTGGAATATTGTCTGCTGAATCATCCAATCCCAGCCAGAAAAGTCGTTTGCACTGGTGATCTGCTGAATATATTTCGTCATAGTTATAGCATAATTTTAGTTCTTCTCTCTGCCATTTTTGCACGAGTTAATTGCTTGACCAAAGGGTTCTGGTTGCGGGTCTTGGTATTAAATGAATCGACTGAACTCGTAGCAAATTTTGCCAAGTTTACTGTGCTGCCAAGACTTATCTGGGACTGCTGCCCTTTTTGCAGTTGTTGTTTTTGCTCTAAAGCCCTGGCTACACTCATAGCCGTTGATAAGTTAGGTGGTTTTAGCAATTGGACGTCCAATTTGATTGAATCATCCAACCCTGCCATAAATATTGCCACGTGCAAGTGTTTTGGAATAAGGTCATCAGCCCTAGCCAACTTTTCTTGAAACCGACGTTGATAAATTTCAACTCTACTATTTTGTCGAAGCGTGAGCAATTCACCAACTGGGTTGTTGCTTTCAGGAGGTCCAAATCGTTGGAAACATTGTTTTTGGAAGTCTTCCAAGCTCATTGGCCCCTTTGCTCGTTTAAGCTAATAATACCATAATTGTGCTTCTCCCAACATGTGAAATCCAGCCACTCTAATCTTTTCTGCATCTGCTGTATGTTGATTTTCAAAAAACTTCTCACAACGATATACCCAAATTAGTGGGTCGTTGGTTCCATCATAAGTAGGAAAATCCACCCTTGTATAGCTTGGTATTGTCAAATTGGAATTACACTAGTTTGACGATTATGAACAGTTCATTGAATAGGTCACTGTGTATTGTCTCTAGGAGTCGAATTTGTTGATTTCTCAATTGTCAGGGCATTACTTGATTCTACACCATGGACTACTGGTTTTGTAGAGCCAATTCCCAGGCTAGAAATTTGTTCTTGAATGACTTGGACAATTCTTTCACCGAGACGTTGTTCCATAGCTGCAAGTTTAGAGTCCATTAGTGTTCTATAATCGCACGTTCTTCTTGAAACCTGGAATTGATCTCATCGCGAAATTTGGAACTGATCTCATTGCTCATCGTGTTAGGCTTTGATACCAAATTGTTAGGATTCTTAGAGAGAGATCGAGTCACAGGACGATGAGGTGGAAAATCTAAATCAATTGACTTCGACTTTCCCTTGCCTTTGTTCGAATTACTAGATTGACCTATTTTTGTATATAACTTCAGCTCATTAAAGGGAGCCTGAAACCTTAGAGTTTAATGGAAGAGAGAACTCCGATCTCTTACGTTTTACTTAAATATGACTTAATAATTTATTCATCAAAAGCCCCTTTAAATAGGAGACTTATTACATTAATAGAAAATCTAATTCTTACGAAAGTAGAAGACCTAAATCCTATCTCAATCTAATAACTATAACTTAACTTAATCGTTATAAAACTATGAAATATAAATCCTATTCTAGAATAATAAATAAGCTACTAAATAAATAATTAAATACTTAAATTAACTTCCAACGCATCCACAACATAATGATAATAATGATAATAATAATAAAAAACTGTAACGAGCAGGCAAAAAAACTTTTTTTTTGTCAAAATCTGGAAAAATAGGTTCTTGCTGGAAAAGTAGATCGGATCGCCAAATATTGGTCGGAATCGGGAAAAATTATATGGTCAGCCTCGGAATGAAGAGGCGACCCATATAGAAAAAACAATTATCGAGAAAATGGCCGGAACAGGTGTCACGCGCCTACGCATGGATCTGACAATTCACCGGAGAAATTCTTCCGGCGGCGCGTGTGGCACTGGTTTCCGGCGGGGATGACTGGGTTTCGGTTGCCCTGAAGTTCCGCATCTAGTGGTGGTGTTAATTTTTTATAAATAGTTTTTTCTGGTAATTGCTCTGAGACCATGTGAGAAATATTAGAGAAGAATATTATTGAATTGTTGTTTTAATTATTACATAGAGAACACTATTTATAGACATTACAATACAATTCCTGACCAAAGAGGAGACTATAAACTATTCCTATTCTGTGTAGGATTGTGTATACCTATTCTATTCTAGCAAAAACGATAAAGTATTTTGTAGATTATATAGTTATAATTTTCTCTTGCAATTGCTAGGTGCTATTTGCTTTTCACTAAATTAGCTTTGTCATGTGAGTGCATATTTGACACATGAAAGGAAGATTAATATCTAGAGAAGATTCTGAAACATTTTAATATTTCTGACCTGTAAGCTTCTACATATCCTGCATTATCAAGTATTATATGCTCCATTAACAGATTTTTCTATGTTTGACAAAATATACAGTAAAAACAACATAAATAATCACTAGTCCTTTTTTACGGCACTGTTTGACAAAGATTGCTTCTTTTTGATACTGCAGTGCACATTATGCATGCCTGGAGCCATGACATTATTGGTGCATTAATAATATATGAATATTCTTTTTTTAACATGGAGTAGCATTTATGCTATTTACCTAGCAGTTCTTTTTCCAGTGCGCAGGACAACTTTATGTTGATACCTACATCCTTCATTGTTATCAACCCATCAAGTTTGATAAATGATGACAGTGTTGATGCACACACCTACAAATCTGCTGCTTTGGACTTGGATGGTGGTTCTCCATTCTATGCTAATACTGCATCTCTAATTGCTGATACAGTAAGCTGTTTAGAGACTCAACAAGTGGAGTTCCATTGCAGGGTAACCACAGTTCTTATGCAGATATTAGCTGGGTTAAAATAGGGCGTCTCTGATCGTGTTGCAAAAGAAAACATGTAACCTCTAGAACAACTTATTCACTACCCTAACAACTTTCAAATTCTTCTCTTCTAGTCACTTCTTTAAATTCCTGCTAGGAAATCAATATTCGTTTTGGCCCTAAATATATTATGGAACCAGTTTATCTAGAATAAAAGACACTTTTAACTTGGCCTCCACTGACAATTGAACACCCTAACTTTCATTGTGATCATCAAGGTACTTCAATCTGAAACAGTTGTGTCTCGCGAACACCTTAACTTTGGAAATGCACATCTAGTCACTTTTAAGGTGGTGAATTCTCAAAGTTGGAATGTTATGGAGCCAACTTAAACCAAGTAAAGGTTGTCTAAATGTGCATTTTCACAGTTGGGGTGTTCAGTTGCCAGTTGAGCCAAAGTTAAGGTGTCTTATCTATTTTATCATGCCTATTTTGAAAAGTTAAATAAACCTTCCAACACTTTTGCATAGTCTGCTCCATATTCAATTGGACATTCTGAATTCTGTGCACAGTCAGTATACAAAGCTTTTTATGCTATCAGGTAAATGAAAAGATAAACATGGTAGTTTTATAAAATTTGGATCTAGGTAAAACAAAAGACCTGTAGGGTCCTAGTTGTACTCTATTCAAATCAGTTCTTTCTTTTTTGACAAATATCACATTGATTTCCCTTTCTAACATAAATCAAATTCTAATGTCTGCCATATTTTTCGGAACATATTCATCATAATAAGTCTAAAAATCAAACAATGAAGGACTGGAATTTAAGGTCGAGTAACACTTCAACGTCTCAAATACTGTGAACTTTATCGTCAACAGCTTAACCATTGTTGACCTTCGATCTGGAGAATCTTCAACTTGAAGGGTTTATTGTATCATGTTTAAGATGATTTTCAATGTTATTTTTTACTTGAGAAGCATTTGAACCCCTAGATATCACATAGAACATTGGCATCAAAATCTTATATTGCATTAGGTATTTTTATCACATGAAGAAGATCAGAGGAATATGGGATTAGAAGGACAATCAAAGAAAGAGACCATGGAGGGAGGGTTTGGAGGAGAGATGGAGGGTTTATATTAATTTTAGAAAAAGGAAAAAGAAGTATGGAAAGAATGGGCAAACCTGCAATATCAATTAGCAGGTAAATTTACCTGATACTGTAAAATTTTTGTCCACTGACAGTGCACAAAACTTGAACCCTTTGGGAATACCAACCAAATGGAAAAGAAAACGCAACAATTCTGAATCAAAAAAAGAGAATGGAAATGGTAATGAACAAGACACATACCTAATATTGCATATTGAAAGCTTCCACATGTGCTTCATCTTCTCTATTCCTTGTTTTGTTGATTTCTTCCTGTGGCCAACAATCTTAGATTTTCTTGGGTTAAGTAGTCTCTTTAGGTTGACACTTTTAAATGCTGATAGAAAGAGAAGAAGCTGTTATCTTCTTTACTAACTCTAGTACATTGTTATATAATAGAAAGTAATTGACTGAGTGCTTGCTATTTTAAAAAGTGTGTTTGATCATGAGACCTGGGTGTTCGACATAATTGAAAAGCTTTTAAAGGCCTTCCTATAGGGGTGACAGAAGTGCCCGTCTGAGGCGAAATTAGTTGAAAATACACGAGGTCACAGGAATGAATACTCAAAAGATTAGGGACATCCATTGTATTTTGTCTAAACATTTTCTAGGTACTTGTTGTACTTCTCTTCTCATAGGACATCCTTTTTTTTTTTGGCTCATTTAATATCAGGTTGTGGCTATTTATGTTCTCGTCCTGGAGGACAACACAAAAAACAAAGACCTTCTTCTGTCAAGAACTGAGTCTAAACCTAATTCATTTGCGATTGACATTCCACTTGCTGGTTTTATCCTTGGTATGTTTCTGAATTTAAGTGTTTCAGAGCGTTTGATATATTAAAGAGCTCTACTTTATTTTAACGTGCCATTTTTTAATTCTTCCTTCACTTTTACAGTCATGTAGAATTTATCTTTAAATTTATAGAACAACCAAGTTCTTTTTAAATATTTTTTAAGAAGACTACCAGGTGTTTATATTTAGAACTTTTATGCAGAGATTGCCTCAACTTGTGTGGGACTGAGGCATAGTTGTAATCATCATAGATTTGTACTGTTGTCCTTTTTCCCCCATAGTAAATGAGGTTTCTTTTGCTACTGGGAAAAGCTCACTTGAAGCAGTTAGTTAGATCTTGTCCTAATCTCTGAAAAGTTCCCTGTTCAGCTCTCAAGCTATGCTAGTGTTCCATGATTATTCTCTATGCTTGTGCAGATGACGGTTCATCATCATGCTGTTGCTGGGCTAGTTGGGAGAGGGCAGCAGTTTTTCTGGGGTTATATGATGAAGAACTTAGAGGTGAAGCCTATGCTGAAACATGCAAGAAGTCAAGGAAGACCAGGAAAAAGCAAGCATGTAGCAGTTTAAGGAGTATAATGAAGCGGCATGGCACGGTCACAGTGAGAAACCATGCCTCCACGTTTGATTCAACATGTCAAGATCTTGTTTTTTCGTCCCAGTCTGAGAAGATAATAAGTAGTTTGGATCGAGATTTCTTTCAGTCCCTCATCCTCAAAGCTTGCTGCAACACCCTTGTGGTAAGTTTCATTTGCGCTTAGCAGTCGCATATATTATGACATCTCATCTTATTGTATGGGAATTATACTAGTATGAATATATGCCTATAGATACTAATACATTCCTATGGAATGTATGTATCTATGCATGTGTGTAATGTGTCTTTTATACATATACATGTATGCAGATGTATATATACATTGTACCATGGTGCTCTTGACTTAACTTTCATCTATTGTCTTTTGCTTTTGTCAACCTGTCAGCCAATTCCTGTAATCTCGGAAGCTACTATGTACTGGGTCTGATCTTATTCTCATTTTGAAGGGTAAATTTAAGATGTGCTTTTTGTGGCAGACGGTTGTTGGCAGTTTGATGAATTCAGACGCTATCAGGCAGCTGGAGACTCATTTGACTGAGCTGGATATGGTGATGCTTCCCATGCAGAATATATGGGTTTCGGAAGTTGATCACATGGACAGCCTTGCTCAGGCTAAAAAGATCCTTCAAAGAATTGTTGAAAGCTGAAATTGTTATGTACACGTACGTGTCCATGGATTTTCTTCTTAACCATACATATATATTGATGTCATTTCACAAAAAATATTCTGTTCAAACTCAGTTTCGAGCATAATGATGTTTTGATTGTCAGATGATGTGTTCGATTTGCAATCTCCTTTTTGTTCACATCATCTTGTAATAATGGTCAAGTGCTGGGAGTTTTCGTGTTCTTTGTACTTGTATGTAGAGGGCTTCCAATGTAGAATATCCATCTCTGCAGACGTTTTTGCTCTCAATCATAGATAGTGGATTCATCAATATTTTTCCTCTAGTCATTGCCATCAATTAGGTGTTCGATCTCATAAATCAGGATTGCGGGGAATTTGGATAATTCATCTTAATGTCTATGCAATGTTCCGCATCTATATTTTAATTTTAACAATGGGAAAAATACCTTTTTTTTGTAGGTTGTCCTCATTATTTTTAGGGAGAAGGATAAAAAATGCACTCAGCCATGTAGAAGGAACAAAAATGTCATTTTATTGTTTGGTTTAAAAATGGCCATACTTTTATTAATATGGGTCAAAAATGTCCTTTTTCGAATAAGTATTTTTTGGATTTATTACTTAAGTGGATTTCTTTTAAAAAATAATTACTTATTTTAATATACTCTTTAATTATTATCATTTGTAGCAATATATAGCAATTTTATATATTTCATGATTTGTCTTTCTCTCTCGCCTCATTCTCCCTTTTCTTTCGTGCCTTTTTTATTTTACTTTTATCTCTCTCTCACGCTCTTTCTCCCTTTTGTTCTTTCTCTTCTTTTTTTCTCTCTTTTCTCTGTTGCTTTTTTTTCCTCTTGTTTTTCTGTTTCTCTTTCTCTTGCTTTTTTTCCGTTTCTCTCTATTTTCTTTCATAAGAGTACTTGATGATTCTTAGACTAAAAGCATTGTATAAAAAGTAATTAATTAGGCAAGTAATCTAATTGTAACAAATGAATAAACTTCATAAGTTACAAAATGAATTAAACTTACATTAAAAATGAATTCCACAAATATTAAAGTTGAATTAGAATAGAATTAAATATGAATGCAAAATGTAGCAAACGAAAGACATTCTACGATCTATAAACTGAATGAATTTGTATCAACAATGAATTTTACAAGTAATTCAATCATAACAAATCAATCAATAAATTGCAAAATAAATTAAAATTGTATTACACAAGTATTAAACAAATGAATAAATTAATTTTTCTTTAAAATTGTATTACATGATATTAAAGTCGAATTAGAAGAGAAAATTAAGAATGAATGAAAACATAACTATCAAAAGAAAAGACACCAATCTATAAATCGAATTAAACTTGTATTATTCATGAATAAAACATGTATTATATGTGTCTTATAATTATTTTGGGTTTATATCACTAAGAAAGTAAGTGATGTTTGTAATATGTATTAAAAATGTATTCTGTATATATTATAAGTGTGTACCTAAAATTATTTTTGTTGATATCATGTAAAGGAAGTGAAATTGCAATATGTATTATAAATGTAGGATGTATTGGTCATGATTTTAATATAATTATAAAACATATCTAATACGACTTTAATACAAACCCAATATAGTTCCACGTAGCATTTCTCCTTAAATTAATTCTAAACTTAGCCAAACTTTTTTAAAATTGAGATATAAAACTCCAAAAGATATTTTTAATTATTTGTAGGAACAACCTATCCAAACTAATTGCAAAGTAAATAGCAAACAAGTAAACTAATCAGAACAAATGAAGAAACATAATAAACTGTTGATTGAGTTAAACTTGAATTTAAAATGTATTATACACATATTAAAGTTGAATAAGAAGCGAATCAAACATGAATGTAAATTGTAGCAAACTAAAGAGTATTATATGATTTGTAAACAAAATAAAACTTATATCAATAATGAAATAATCAAGTAATTCAATCGTAGCAAATAAACCAATAAACTCCAAAATGAATTAACTTGTATTAAAATTGAATTACACAAATATCAAAGTTGAATTAGAAGAGAGAATTAAACATGAATAGAAAATTTAACTAATGAAAGACTAGCCAATGATCTACAGAGTGAATTAAACTTATATTAATAATGACTTAAACAAGTTATCCAATAGTAACAAATAATAAACTACAAAATGAATTAAATTTGCATTAAAAATGGATACATAATATTAAAGTTGAATTTGAAGAGAAAATTAAAAATAAATGAAAAATATAACTAACGAAAGACAAGACAATAATCTCTATACTTAATTAAACTTTTATTATTCATGAATAAAACATGTATTATATGTGCCTTATAAATTATTTTGGTTTGTATCACTAAGAACATGAGGTATGTTTGCATATGCATTAAAAATGTAGTGTGCATGTATTATAAATGTATTATTCAGTATTTTACCTAAATCATTTGGATGGTATCAATAATAAGAGAGTAAATTTTGCAATATATATTATAAATGTACTGTTCATGATTTTAATATAACTTTAATACATTTATAAAACATATCTAATTCAACTTTAATACAATTGCGATACAGTTTCATAAACTTTACCATTTTCGAGTTTCAATCTTATATTTCTCCTATAATCAATTATAAACTTAACCAAATCTTCTTAAAATTGAGATATAAACTTCAAAACTGCATTTTCAATTACTTGTAGGATCAATCTATCCAAACTAATCACGAGTTCGTGAGATTCATAAAATGAATTCAAAATTTGAAACTTTATAATGACCATCAATGGTGAATTCTTGCTGCTGTAATTTTAGGGATATGAAAATTCTGTTTGAGAACTTAATATTGTACAAATTTTTTATTTTTCTATTTTTCTTTTCGTTATGTTTTTTGGATAAAAATAGTGAAATATGCAAAAAAAATTATTTGAGAATAATTATTTCAATGAAAATTTTAAATGAAGAAGAATAAAAAAAAGAAGAAGAAGAGGGGGAAGAGAAAGAATAACAAAAAAGAGGAAGAAGAAAAATAAAAAGAAGATGACGAGGAAGAGAAAAAGGACAAAAGAAGCGAAGCGATATGTCACGACCCAAATCGGGTCGCGACTGGCACCCACACTTACCCTCCTATGTGAGCGAACCAACCAATCTAAACCTTAACATTTCAATATAATATCAACAGAAAGTAATGCGGAAGACTTAACTCATTAATAAAAACCAATTCAATAACTTCTAAAATCCAACATCTATTATTCCCCAAAATCTGGAAGTCATCACCACAAGAACATCTATGATCAAATTACTAGACTAAGAGTATTCTAAAAAGCTAAAACAAGTAAAAGCTAGTCCATGCCGGAACTTCAAGGCATCAAGACGTGAAGAGGAAGACCCAGTCCAAGCTAGAAGCATTAGCTCACCCTGAAATCCGGTGTAATTGAAGACTGGCTAGAATTACGGTTGAGTTGAAGACGACGGCACGTTTGCTGCACTCCACAAATAATCAGAAGAAAACATAAAAGTAGGGGTCAGTACAAAACACGGGTACTGAGTAGATATCATCAGCCAACTCAAAATAGGAAACAGTATATACCAAGTAATATCATAAAATCAACTATGATACTCAACATGTAGCAACAACAAGTACTATATCATTAACAATTACCGTCAAGTTCACACATGAGGACTCAAGCCTCAATACCATACTCATTTGGGAATTAGATTCATTAAATTGAGTATATTAACATCTTTCAAGATTCATTATCTTTATTCCTCTTGTGTCGGTACGTGACACTCCGCTCCCTTACTACTATGTGTCGGAACATGACACTCCGATCCCCTAAATCTACGTGTCGGTTCGTGACACCCGATCCCCTAAATCTACGTGTCGGTTCGTGACACCCGATCCCCTAAATCTACGTGTCGGTTCGTGACACCCGATCCCCTAAATCTATGTGTCGGTTCGTGACACCCGATCCCCTAAATCTACGTGTCGGTTCGTGACACCCGATCCCCTAAATCTACGTGTCGGTTCGTGACACTCGATCCCCTAATTCTACATGTTAGTTCATGACACCCGATCCCCTAAATCTACGTGTCGATTCGTGACACCCGATCCCCTAATCTCATTCTATCAATTCATCAAGCCTTCCCTTATACCAAGGCATCATCAATCTCATTACTTTAGTTCATCAAGCCTTCTTTTATACCAAGGCATCATCAATCTCATTACTTTAGTCCATCAAACCTTCTTTTATACCAAGGCATCATCATTAACAAGAGATTGGGTTTTTATCGAGATTTGGGATTCAATAGCTTTATCATGCTTATTTCATCACAATCATATAATCACATTCATGCATGCATACAATTAAGCACATAGAAGGGTTTACAATACTTCCCAATACATATCATTCGCTATTAAGAGTTTACTATGAAAGCATAAAACCATAACCTACCTCCACCGAAGATTAGTGATCAAGCAAGCAAATTTTCTCCAAAGCTTTGTGTTTTCCCCTTCTCGATCGACCCTCTCTCTCTCTTCTTGTTCTTTCTATTTTCTTTATCCAAACCCTCTTTCTTTTACCCTAATTAGCATATAATTAAGAATAAAAGATGGCAATAATAACCCACTAATTAACTTAAGGTTACCTCTTTTAACTCCCAAGTAATTAGACTTATTAACATTAACCCACTAACTTTATAATTAAAGCAGGAATAGTCAAAAACGTCCTGGGATTACGCAACCTGCGATTACGCAACCTGCGACGGCCCGTCGTGCCTGCGACGGTCCGTCCTGCAGGTCGTGGCAAGGTTCAGAGACTCAATTTCCACCAAAGAGTCGGTGACGGTCCGTCACACATGTGATGGTCCGTCCTGCCATTTCGTTATGAAGTTCAGAGAGTCGATTTTCAGTACCCAATTTCAGATTTTCTAAGTGTTTTGAAATGAGACCCTGCGACGGTCCGTCGTGCCCATGACGGTCCATCGTGGGGTGCGTCGTCTCAGCCAGTTTTCCAGAAATAAAATCTGCTGCTCAAAATGACTAAACAGGTCGTTACAATAGATACCAATTTACCCATCGTTCGTCCTCGAACGATCAAGAAGAAGGAAAACAAGGGCGAAAAGGAGTACCTGAATCTGTAAACAGGTGTGGGTATCTTTCTCGCATATCGGCCTCCTTCTCCCAAGTGGCTTCTTCGACTGGTCGATTCTTCCATTGAACTTTGATGGATGCAATCTCCCTTGATCTCAACTTGCGAATTTCTCTATCTAAAATGGCAACAGGATCCTCCTCATAAGACAAATTTTCATCGAACAGAACTGAATCCCAACGGATAATGTAGTTTCCATCCCCATGGTATCTTTTCAACATAGACACATGAAACACCGGATGTACTCCGGACAGCCCTGGAGGCAAGGCTAACTCATAAGCCACCTCCCCTATGCGCTTCAGAACCTCGAAGGGACCAATATACCTTGGGCTTAATTTACCCCTTTTACCAAAACGCATCACCCCTTTCATGGGTGAAACCTTCAACAAGACTTGTTCACCCTCCATGAACTCCAAGTCTCTAACCTTTCGATCTGCATACTCTTTCTGTCTACTTTGCGCCGCTAGAAGCTTTTCTTGAATAGATTTCACTTTATCTAACGATTCTCTCAGAAGGTCAGTACCCCAAGGTCTAACCAGACTTCAACGAGCCCCCTATTCCCCAC
Organism: Solanum chmielewskii; assembly: GCA_027704785.1. Classification (NCBI taxonomy): domain Eukaryota; kingdom Viridiplantae; phylum Streptophyta; class Magnoliopsida; order Solanales; family Solanaceae; genus Solanum; species Solanum chmielewskii. The sequence continues at coordinate 33,526,800 of JAKWIX010000324.1, read as the reverse complement.
GTTCTATCACCTTATTCCTATCCCGATTTCACTTCGTACAATATAATTATTCTATGCTAATCAGGCATGAAATATAAAAATAAGAAAATAAGAGAGATTCAAGTGATAGTCAACAAAAAGCCCAAAATCAAAATAATAAAATTACATTCATGCTGTAGCCACAACCTTAGAACTACGGTATTTAGCTACTCATAATCCACAAATCCATCAAACAATGGTTATGAATCATAACAATGATGGAGGGAAATGATAATGATAAATAACCCTAAAATCTCCAAAATACGTCTTCTAAGTCGCCCTCTTTCAAAATCTAAAACAGAATAATTAATAAAATATAATAAAACATTATTTATACTAAAAGGTGAAAAAACAGATTCTACTCCTCAGGTGCGGGACGCGGATGCCTTCCGAATTCTCGTTCAAGACTTGTTACGCTCTGTGTGTTGCGTGAGCAACAGGGCATTCTGTCCCAAATTTAATTTTCTTTACAAATATTACAGTCCTTCTCAGCGACATGGAGGAAGCACGCAAATGCCTCACATTTTCTTTAGCTTCTTCCTTACTCTCTGTTCACTCGAATCATTGGATTTCTTCATTTGTCCCGTATTGCGCACATTTCTCCCATTAAACTTATCTACACAACTTATCATGTTTGTTAGCGCTTAAATACACAACTTAATTAATACGACACTAAACACATACATATAGAATTCAAACTAGGCACAAATGTGGACATACTTAGCCTTATTGGAATATAAATATGCCAAAGATGAAATTTATACTTAAATAAAATACTATTTGATCAATTACACATTTTAATGCTACTTTATATTTATTAGCAACCTTTATTTATGTTATTTTGTCCCTTTTTTCTTCTTTATTATTACTCATTAATCATTTTTTGGGCACTCAACAACAACCACCCTTTTCTTAGAGATTTTACTCTAGTTTAGGTGAACATTGCCCTTTTTAGGGCGAGGGCCATCATCGATGTATATTACTAAGTTAGACACCTTCAACTCCGATTTCCCTTTGTTCAAGTGCACAATGTCCTATGGACTAGGGCGAACTCATATTTCTACTTCTGATGCATTGCTTTACCTTTTTCTTTAACTCTTCCCAGACAACCATTCTTTATCACCCTATCTACTTTTTGCTTTGCTTCTACCTTTCGTCCTAACATAGTGCATTAGGGGTTGAGATTATACTATGGTATCAATGAAAGGTATTGGCTGATCATGTGGGCTAGAACAAAATCAAGGCAATAAAAAACTCAATTGGGCTCGACTAGGGATATTACTTCGAAATAGGGTCAACCATCTTCAAAGGAATGCATGTTGGCATCTCTCAAGAAAAATAATACTTAAATTTCATTTCAATAATAACCTCAAGAAGTTCTTGACACAGAAACATGTCATGTATATCATAGAAAAGCTCACCCCTCATAACACAAGTTGTTTTCGAAAAGGATCAAATTCAGTACAGAATCATGTTTCGTAGAAGGTTCAATAAATCTTAAGTTGCACGTTTAAATCACACACAAACATGTCACTGCATTTATACATCACTTCAATTATGATTGTGATAAAATTTCTTTTAAAAGAATTACAACTTCGACACAATCCAACCTAAGACTCAAATGAATAAATTTCCCTTATGACGGTTGTCATCCATCTATCATTGGGCAACTTGACTAAATCTATAACTACAAATTTAATACTATTAAAAAAATCTTTTTGTATTTTTGCTGGCTTCAAACGGTCTATTGAAGGAGAAAGAACCGAAAACAATTACCAAATAACAAAAAATCAAAACAAAATAAAAGAACTATTCCAACATACAATATGTCAAATCAGATATGTTGTTCACACCCCCACCCACACTTGTACAATAGCAATGCCCTTAGTGCATTTCAAAAAGTGAATAAAGTTTGAACAATAAGGTAAAGTAGCTCTCTTATAAATATTCTATATCATTGCCCTCTACCTCGTCGCCTACTTGGTCTTGGTCAATCTTCTCCTCATAATTGAAGTCCACATCGGAGCCCGTGTGCAGGATCTCCTCATTAATTGAGATGTCATTCTTAATAGGCTCCCAAAAATCAGGACAAATTCCAAAAATTTCTTTTTCATCATCATTCAGTGGGTATCGCGTGTGCGCCTCTCCAATCTATAGTTAGTAGAAGACCTACAACCAATTGTGTATTCGAGTATCTCTCTTTCATATATTATTTCCTTGATTAAATCATCCTTCCTATGATGTTGAAAAGTGGTGAGAATTTGTCCTAAATTAGTGTCATGCCCCTTTGTACGGGTAATATTGATTGTTGTTGGATATAATGGAGCCATGCTATCCATGTTCTTCTTCGCGACCCCTGCAAGACGACGTATTTTTGTGACGAGACCACGGACCGCATACTTGTTACCCTTGTGGACACGATACTTCCACATCGTTTATTTAATGATGTCTCCTATATTTAGATTTATATCCGTCATCTATGCATACAATAAACACACATAATCTTGAATGATGTATGTTTAATGTTGGCGTGCTACTAGATAGTTCATCACTACCTTTAACGACGCCCGAGTTTCTTAATAATGTGAGAATATGAAAGATATTTGTGAAATCTCTTCCTATTGTGATTTTTCCACTAGGCTATGGACTCCGGTCCATATAGTAAATGTTAAATGGCTTGGTGGGGGGACCTGATATTCAGCCTAGCCAACACCAAAATATAAATGTTCTCCACAGTACCCAGAATATCATTGATTCTCGTGGGTATAATAGGGACATTCTTACCTCAGACAATAAAATATTGAGTGCGGGTTTTCGGCACCCAGTTGTCATAGAACTCACATAGTATGCGGAGGTTGCATTCATCCGGCTGAAAAGATTCAAAATCCATTATAAGAGCTCTCATCCTCATGAAGATATTCAGGAACTCACAATATAGGCTATCCCACTTAATACGGACCTTGGAGAATTAAGAAGCCTCAGTATTCTTCTTGTACCAACTTTTTCCTTCCTTCAACACGACCTTTGCTATATTTCCCTTGGTTTTCCCTTTATGAATTGAGGTACTATTGGTACATTTCCGCTTCTTAGCCAGTTCCGTTGGGATGGCTGAGCAACAGATTTGCAAGGACGTTGTGATGTAGACATGGTACCTACAAGATAAGTGTAAACCCAAGAGCAACATCAAAAATCAATATATGGGTGGTGTGTGCAATACCACACACTTAGTCCAAGGTAATTCTAACTTTTGTACTCAGCGTCCCCAACAAGTTAATGCATAACATATTTAAGCAGGCACCAGGTTCGTCAACAGGGATCAACCACACATAGAAATAAGGAAAAATTACCTATATACACATCTATATTTTCCTTATTTTCCATTATTCCCTACAATTTAAAAATATTTCGGAAATCCCTTATTTTCCCGATTCTTAAGTTAACATATGCATTTCACCTAACAAAACAAACACATGTTTCCTTTCCTATTTTTGCTCCATAAATCTCTCTTTTATTTAACTAACTCCCTTAATATGATCCTCAATACTTATTTGAATTTTAAAAGGTTTCTCTCTCTAGTTACATTAAATTTCAAATCACGTTTTCATCTACTCCATTCAACTGTTCTTCAATTTGCTTTGAAGTTTTTATGTTCTTCATCTTATATTGATTAAATTAATTTCATCTAAGATTAACAATGCTAGTGCTTATGAGAACACCGTCCTTTCTAATTAATTATCTGTCATTACTGATTATAATCCATAATATAAGTCTTATTTTTCCATCGAGGTGAATTTTTCTAATTTATTTTAGGTATGGGTGTGTTTGAATATTCTTCCAATGGTACAAGAGCGATAGAAAGGAGTGATCGTCAATTAAAGATAAACAATAATAATTCAACAAGTTTTAATGAGTATTATATATAAAATTTTGTCAGATTTTTGGTATTTTCCTTTGTTCGTTGTTTTTAAAATCTGACATATTGATGAAAAAGTGTTGTTCTCGTATTGAAATGTATAATAAGATAAATCATTATATAGAAACGTAAAACTCTAATTTTGTTCTCATTTTGAATAGGTATTATGAATATATGAAGTTATAAAGTTCACATTCTAGAAAATGCTATAGTTTGTAGAATGTTGTATCATATATAATATAATTATACAGGATACACATGTGAAGTTCAGTTCATATTTTACATAATCTTTTGACACATTAACACTTTCTTAAGTTGTAATGAGTATCTTTATAAAATAAACAATTAAAATACTTTATATTTGCTATTATGTATACTTAAATTTAGATATCAAATTCCAAAATTTGTTGAAATGTATCACATGCACATATATGTTAACATTACAAGTTACTAATTTTACTGTTTGTCATTTTGTTTAGATTATCTGCGTACATGATAAGCAATCCTATTGTAAAAAAATGGCACTAAATAGGCTAATATGTAGGTGAAAATGAGAATTCACCACGGCCTAAGAGTGAATTCACAAACTAGCTCAAGACGGTTTGGTTAATGTTGAATAAAGATTATCTAAGCAGTTGTCAGACATTTTTTACAATGTTATGATACATTAACTCTAGTTTTAGAGTTCTTTTATATATTGTTTCAATATATTGGAACTCAAGTTTTAGAGTCTATGTAACAATTATTAATTTGACTTTAACTTTACTAATTTTTAGTTGTTATTTACTGTACGAATTGTCATGCACATTTGTCTTATATAAACTAATACAAAATTAGATAAAATGAAGTATATATTAATTAATACATTAACACATAATATTATTTCTTCTATTAGTTTTAGTTAATTGTTGATACATTTTTACACATAACCAATGTAATGTAATTTATAAATTCATTTCTGACTCAATTATGTATTTACTTGATAATTTATTTACATAGTTGCGTATTGATTTGTGTTAGTACATTGAATGATTAGTATTCGTTTTTTCTTGATTCATTCATGCATCTAATGGAAAAATTAATTCTAATGTATTGTGATACATTTTTTTCCTTTTACTTACTACTTTTCGCAATCTTATTGTATCATATACATTTTCTACTAGATCAAATAAAAATTTACTTGAATCAGAAACGTTATTATAACAACATACTGACTCACCTCTATAATAATCCGTTACATATACATCAAACTAGAACAAGTTGAAATCAATAATGAGTCGTGATTGATATGTGCATATTCAAATTCAGAAATAAAAAAGAAATTCACATATGTCTGATAGTTCATATTCACAGTATAGTAACTCACACATCTGCAAAGTCATAACATTTATATCAAAGTTTAAATATATCAAGTTCTAATAAGTAATGTAAGGCTTAGAGCCCTTTTCGCTAGGTCCAAAAGCTTCCCAAAAGATCTGATCCAACAAAAATCCCGCATTGAGCGTAGCTGATATGCGGCTATGGCTAGCCGATCATATCATTCCATAAAATCAATCTATATGTATAGAGAGATCCCCTAGATATACAGATAGAATAGATGTTCATGGATAGACAGACATTCCATGGATTCTTAGTTTTTGTCCTGAAAAAGCTCGTCGATCCAAATGAATCATTCTTCCGGTCTCTCTTCGCTCCCCACCCCGAAACTGACCCACGGCACAGCGCGCATTCGCTTCGCGCGCAGGAAGGCAACGAAGTTCAGTTCATGAGACTGCAGCGCAGCGAAGTGGAGCAGCCGCGACACTTCCTTACTGGATCTCGCTGGTTGCCACCTAAACGGTAGGTAGGCGGCGGATGTGTGACGTTTGGAGTTGTCGTTAACTTATCAAATATACAATTTAATAAATGTAAAATAATGATTAAATCACATGAATATGTGTTGCATATTTATTTTTATCATATTTTTAACTCAAAAATTGAAGTTATGGCAAATAAACATAACAATTTTTGCCCAAGTTAATTATAAATTAACAACTTTAACTTACCTTCATATTTGAGATCTGCCACCACACAATGAAAGAAACCACCAATAAAAAAATAAACATACCAATAAAGTTGAAAAATAATAAATAAGCCACGTCTTTACAAATAATATAGAAGTCATCTAATATTCATGTTGCTAATTAGCTAACTAGACTTCATACACTCGCAGAACGAACAAGAACTAGAGTAGAAACAAACAAGTAAAAAACTTGTCATCATCTCTGAAATAGATATATTATTGGTATATTATAATAATATAAGTAGTCCCAGAGCCTAAATTATAATTTACAAACTTAGGCCTCCAATTCATTTGTACCTCAACTAAAGATGGATATAATGTTTGTTGAACTATTCTTTTACTGTAACATGAAAAACAAGTTAAAAATTTCGTAATCCTTCAGTTACTTGAGACATCAACAATATCCATCTTCAAATCTACTTCATGAAGATCTTCTCAAGACCTGGTGTTCACCTACCCTCAACATTTTTTTCTCCCCTATTATACCTAATATCTGAATGTTGATAGTGAGATTTATGTAGAATTCGAAGAACTCAAAAGCTATGGTCTTCGATTTTTTCCTTCGAAAGTATCAATAGAAATTCAAAATATTCATTATGTAAATTACCAAAAAAAATTTCAAAAAAAATTGAATCGTACCTGAGAGTTCTTCGTTGAAATAGAGACAAAGATGAACATGAATTTTTAATTTTGAATTGATCTGTTATTTTATGATATATGTATCTATGATTAGCAAAGTAAAAAGGAACTGAAGAGCATAAATTATGGAATTTTAATTAGACTATCTATTATTTTCACCTTTTTAAGCTTAATAATCATATATGTATGTACATATATATATATATATATATATATATATATATTTATATTTATAATGTATGTGGAAAAAATTAATTATGTATCCGGATGACGAATATTTTAATGGGTTTTTGGAAAATTGAAAAGAGTAGGAATAAGATGTAATTTAGATTTTATACTATGGGATTTATGTAAATTATACAAATAAATAATGCCCAAGCAATCAGTTAAGCATTGCTACTAAAAAATCCACAGCTACACCAATGACCCAAGAATGCACGTAATCTCCAAGAAACTACCAACCATGCACACTTTAAGCACGTCATTTTGTGTCCACTAAAAACTTCAATACTAGTAAGGAACGGAATCTCTTCTCAGAATTTTAGCAAACAGTTACAAGAAGGAGGACTATATTCTGTGCAACTACAGTTCTACTCAAGACTTCAAACTAGCAATCATACTTACATGATGCCACAAATATAATCATCCTAATAAACAGAACAAACCACATTGCATGTTCCTACTCAAGAATTCAAAACACGATATGCATATCCACTCTTCATTTCAGCATAACAACATATTATTTCAGCTCACCCACATAATAAACACAAATAATTCAATGTGCAAATTTAGACCTTATATCTCCAAAACTTAGCCTAATCAACAATTTCAATTTAACCAACAACAACAAAATGAGTGTGGGCTACTCAAGAATTCAAAACACATGTGATTTCTCATGAAATTATCAGTATTATAGAAACAATTTCATACCCACACCCCTAAAATAAATTAAATCATAAATCTATGTGCTTTTAACTTCACCCACGCTCACAATACAAAAACATAATAAAAAAAATATCTTGGGTGATAGATAATTGAAGAAAAAAGAAGGTGATGAACCCCACATGCTGCGCGACAAGCGAAGAGGAGGAGAAATTGTTAGGGAGAATGTAAAGGGGTAAAATAATTAGAAAATTAGGGGAAGAATGAAGGAAAATAGGGTAAAATTGAGCATTAAGAGGGTTGGGAAAGGGTTGAGTCGGGTTATTTCTTATTAGAAATGGGTAAAACCCATTTAATTAAATGAAAGTGGAAAAAAATTACCTGGGCACAAGACGCGGGGCTTACACGGTTTCTCCTGGTATTTTGATTAAGTTGACCCAAAATTTTCACCTACTCGTGCGACACCTGTTTTTATTGATTTAAAACTAATTAACCATCAAACTCTAATTTTGACACCCTTTTGTAATGCGAGACCTACTCAATGCTCTTTTCCCCAAATAAGAATTTCACGTCCAATTTTTAAACATACCAGCGCGACGCGAGCTTGTCACTTAGATACATTGAACATGAAATACAAGACTCCTTCACATATTAGACAAACAACTCGTTAGTTTAAACGTTTCCTCCCAGCAAGCTCAATAGTTTTAGTTGTGACAGTATTTAGGTTTCCTCCCATCCAGCTCCTTAGTTTTTGCTGTGACACGATTCAATTTTTAGTATTTTATGCATATATTTTTTCTTTTTTTAAAGAAAAATTATTATGAGCTAAAATTAAACAAACAAAACAATTAAATCCTAACTATTACAATGGTTCATGGGTCGCCTCCCGTCTAGCGGCTGATTTAACATAACGGCACGACCTATCTCAAGACCTACTCGTCGTACAATGTTAGCCCTTCAAGCTATCCACATCCTTAAAAAAGTAGTGCTGGACTCTTTTTCCATTAATCAGAAAATAGAGTTATTATCCTTGTTTAACAATTCCACAACACCATATTGCGTCATTCTCACCACCTCAAATGGAACACTCCACTGAGACAAATGTTTTCTTGGGAACAACATCAAATCTAGAATTGAACAGTAACAATAATTGACCAGGATCAAAGGTGTGTGGCACAATGTTCTTCTCAACCCACCCTTTGGTCTTATATTTACATAGCTTAAGTTTTGATACGCATAGAGCATAAACTTCTTTAGTTCATGCTATTGTGTGATCTTTTTTCTACCCGCTAACTCCACATCTTGATTCAGCATCTTAATAGCCCAATACTTTGTATGTTCTAAGTAAGACAGAAAGTGAGAAGTTTTTTCAAACACCATTCGATATGGAGAAGTTCCTATCGGTGTTTTGTAAGAAATTTGATATCCCATTAGGAATCATATTGATTTTCAGCCAAATCTTTTCTTTGGGCATTCACAATATTTTTGAGGATCTGCTTAACCACTTTGTTTGATACTTAAACCTTCCCACTAGTTTGGAATGATATGATGTAGACATTTTACACCTCGTCCCATGCTTAGCTAAAAGACTTCTCTCTGAGTCATTGATAAAGTGCGTACGACCATCACTGATTATGGCCCTTGGTGTTGCAAACCTACTGAAGATGTGATTTGGGATGAATTTAATTACAACTTTTCCATCATTATTTGGTAATGAAAAAACCTCTGTCCACAAGGATACATAGTCCACAACAAGTATTATGTAATGATTACCTTGGGACGATGCGAAAGGTCCCACGAAGTCTATCCCCCACATGTCAAAGATCTCACCTCTAATATGATATTCAACAACACCTCATGCCTCCTTTAATTGCTACCAATTCTCTTGCACTGATCACAATATTTCACAAACAAAGTAGCGTCATTAAATAAGATATGCCAAAAGAAACCAAATTGCAGAACCTAATGTGAAGTTATATCGCCTCCATGATTTCCAACATATGATGACGCGTGGACTCTCAAACTTTATGACTTCCCTGCTCAACTATACACCTTCTTATCATATTATACGACCCCTGCTTGAACAAATAGGACTCATCCCATTTAAAGAAGCGTGCATCATACTTCAACTTCTGATTTTGGTATGTTCATGCCCCTAGTTAAATTAAACCACTCACCTGAATGTTCACAATATTTTCATACCACGGTACCTAAGTAATATCCGGAGCAAGAAACTGCTCATCAGGAAACTCTTAACAAGTACGTCCCTCATTTTTCATGTGCAAACAAAAGTCTTCCGATCGGAACATATGATATGTTATTCGGTTCTCTGTTCCCTTCCTATCTTTGATTTCTAGATCAATGTCTTACAGTAATAGGATGGACCTTATCGGCCTAGATTTGGAATTCTTCTTGTTGAATAAGTATCAAATAACCACACGATCAGTGTAGACTATCACTTTAGTTCACACCAAATATGATCTAAATTTGTGAAACGCACACAACGAAACCAACATCTTCTTCTCAGTCAATCTATAGTTATATTGGTTGGATCAAGGGTTCTGCTCAAATAATGCATAAAGTAGAACACCTTGTCTTTTCTCTCTCAAAGAAGTGACCCTACTGCAATATCACAAACATCACACATCAGCTCGAATGTAAGCTCCCAGTATGGAGTAGTAAGAATCAGAGATTCAATCAACTTTTGCTTGAAGAATTCAGACGTATGCAAGTATTTCTCATCAAATAGAACCTTCATCTCCGAACATAGGTCTTTTAATTTAGATAGGTTTTTCAAGAACCTCTTATAAAATCAAGCATGGCCAAGGAAGATCCGCACTTCCTTCATAGATATTGAATATGGAAACTTCTCAATCACTTTCACCTTCGCTTAGTCGACTTCAAGTCCACCTTCAGTGATTTTTTTGACCAAAGACAATGCCTTGTCTAACCAAAAAGTTGCACATCGCCTAGTTAAGCACCATATTGGTGTCCTCACACCTAGCAAGGACTCTTTGAAGATTATTAGGAATAGCTAAAAATACTCAGCATACATCGAGAATTCTTCCACAAATACTTCAACAAAGTCTTCCACTATATCATGAAACAATGCCATCATACAACTATGAAATGTAACCGCGTCACTCTACAATTCAAATGGAATGTGTTTGAATGCATATGTTCCATATGCATAAGTGAATGTGGTCTTCTCCTGATCCTCGGGTGCATTGTTCATCTGACTATACCCTTAATAATCATCAAGGAAACAATAATGCTCATGTCCAGCCAACCTATTTAGCATTTTATCAATGAAATGTATAAGATAGAGGCCCTTCCTAAGGCTATATTATACCCTTAATATGATGTAGACATTTCGTGCCTCGTCCCATGCTTGGGTAAAAGACTTTTCACTGAGTTATTAATTTAGTAAGCACGACCATCACTTATTATGGACCTCGGTGTCACACCCCGAGATACCCTGGAGATGCGGACACGAAACCTAGGACCACAATATGGGGAATACCCCGATGAGCATACTAAAGATTATAAAATGAATACGGAGAAGCTAAATCATAATTTATACTAAAAACATGGGGAATACCCATGCTCAATAACTGAGATAAATAAAATATTGATTAAATTCATACAAAGAAGTTATTAACTCAATACTAAGCTGAAATTAACTATGTCAGAAAATAGCCTTTAAACTGAGTAAAAATGTTGGGACAGACCCCAAATAAGTCTAGCAAAATTGTAACTAAAACACTAAATACTGAAACGAAACTCATGAATACTGTTCTATGAGAATGAGCACTCACCACTAAATCTGCTGAACAGGAGATCGCAGATCGATCTAAGCCGGATCTGGACGCTAAGAACCTGAACCTACGTCACGGGAATATGTAACACACGTATGACTCAGTACTTCAAGGTTCTGAGCATGTAGGATAGAGTAAAGCTTAAACAAAACATAACTTAATAAGCACAAAAGCAAGTATAATAATAAGAACATGATATACTAAATTTTGAGCTAACCAAATGCAATGAGCAATTTATAACATGCTGAAACTTAATAATAGATATACAGATAAATGGTCCATGTGGAGAGTTTGACTTAACTGTAGGAGCTTCTAATAACCGATAATAAAACCACATGAGCTAAATGTAGAGTCTGATATATATGCCCCACAGAGAGGACCCAATATGCACTGCCAAACGTATAAAGACATGTAGGCGTGATCACTAGATTGATGCCCACATAGGGGACTTACAACCTAGTGAGCTACTAGTTCTGATACTATTGGGTACGCTTAATCCTAGTCCAACTCGATTTTATGTTACTCCCAATGAATTATGTAAATTAACGTATTAAGACTGATTTTTCGTAAATACTGGATATCTAGAAACTGAACATGCAAACTGTGAATGTAACTCCCAATGATGCATTAAAAACAAAAGCATGTATAATTGCATAACTCAAATATCTGACCTAGCATGTGTAATTCAAGAAATAAAGAAATACAAAGCTAGGGATTTGAAATTAATGCGTTAATCTAGTAATAACGTGATAAGCTAAAATTCTTGGAACTCTAGGTTTTATATTGATAAGAGAATCAAGAGCTGACTAAAACTAGAGACTTAATGGGTGAAAGGAACCCACCAGTGAAATTCCAAATACCTGGTGATGAAATCCACGAAAAATATTCATTTTTCGAGGCTGGAACTGAGGGAATATTGATGTGTTCTTCAAGTAGGGTTCTTGACCCTTTTCTCCTTTCTTTCTTCTAATTTTCTATGGTTTTATTTTATGATTTGACTTAAGTAAGTTTTAGTTATGTTTATAGTCTTAAACTAACTAAAATGTAATGATTTAGTGTAAAAATTATGTATATTAGAGTTTAAACAATGTGGGAGAAGACCAAATGACCTCTGTGTTAGTTCCTGTTAGAACAAACGACGACAAGGAATGATGGTCTGTTGTTAGGTACGTAGGTGGGATCTGTTCGATAGGTCATTAATAAAATAGGCATAACGTTTTACTCGGAGGTCTAACTTTTGCAAAGTTAGTGTTTATGGTAAGCTAATTCAATTATCTAGCAGTGGGTATGTCATGAAACACATAATTCATTTTTCCAAGAGTTAAGACCATTTAAAGTTTACCGTACTACATTTCACCCTTAAATATCTGCTTATTCCCACCTACGGACCGTGGGTCTACCTACGGATCAGGATGGTCATCCGTGGCTCTTGTCTGAGAGTGGGTTAATGAGGTCTCGATCGACATTATTGTACAATAGATCATAGGTCTTTTGGTCGATCATGACTTTACAAAATTTCCTGAACTGAGATTTTGGGAGTTTCAGACCTCATTGACGGATGTGTAGGATGGACCGTGTGTCATTCTACGGTCTGTCGATAGCCCCGTTAGTTGCACCTACAAGTTTTTCTGAAAAGCTAGTTTTTGGTCTATTTTGCATACGGGGTGTTACATTATCTCCCCCTTGGGTATATTCGTCCTTGAATGAAGACTAAACTGGTTGGAATAGAAGGAGAGAGATGCAAACAATACTACTAAACACTTACAATAGAGTTTCTGACAGAATTGAATTTCGAGAACATGCAAATACGTTGAAAATGCCAGTACAAATTGAGGGAATATGATTCTAAGACAGAAGTTACGCATGAATGACTTGAAAATTCAAGAGGAACTATTACCTTAAGCTTGAGTGGAATCGGAAGGAAAGATGTGAGGATACTTGGCTTTCATTGCTGCTTCTGCTTCCTATGTAGCTCCCTGTATGGACTAACTACTCTAAAAAATCTTGAGTGAAGAAACTTATTTGTTTCTCAACCTTCTAACCTGACGATCAAGAATCTCAACAGGTACATCCTCATAAGAAAGATTATCTTTCACCTCCATACGCAGTAATGCTACTTAGATCCTTGATACCCTCACATTTCTTTAAGATTTAGATGTGGAAGACCGAATGCGCTGCTGCTAATTATGCTAGAAACTCTCACTCATATACCACATTTCTGACCCTTTTCAAGATCTTGTAAGGGCACATAACTAGAACTCAACTTCTCCTTCCTTCCAAATCTCATCACTCCATTCATAGGTTACACTTTCAGAAAAACGCAATCATCAACTTGGATCTCTAGTTCACTTCTCCTTACATCTGCTTAACATTTCTGACGAATTTAGGTTGTCTTCAGTCTATCGCTAATGAGTTTCACTTTCTCCATAGCATAAAGGATTCAATCTATCCTTAAAAAAACTGTTTCATCTACCTCAGACCAACCAATAGGAGATCTATATGTATGCCTATAAAAGGCTTCATAGCCATCTGAATGCTTGAATGGTAGTTATTATTATAGGAAAACTCAATAAGATGAAGGTGATCATCCCAACTACCCTTGAAATAAATCTCACATGATCTCAACATATCATCTAGTTATTGAATGGTACGCTCTGCCTGTCCTTCTGTCTATGGATTAAATGTTGTGCTAAGGTTAAATTGAGTACCTAGAACTGAGAGGTAAACAGAGGACCTCTATCTAAGATGATAGACAAAGGAACCCCATGAAATCTCACAATTTGGATTAATGAAGAGCTTTGCATAATCTTCTTCCAATTATGTAGAGTTGATCTCTAAAAAGCGAGAAGATATAGTCATTCTATCAACTATCACCCAAATGGAGTCATGATGTCTACGAGTACGAGGTAACCCTAAAGTGGTCAAACAATTCATCAATCCTTTGATATAATACTTATTATTGATTGTGACCTTGTTGAACATTCTATAGTCAATGCACATTCTGAGAGAACAATCTTTCTTCTTTACGAATAACACTGGAGCATCCGATAAGGATATACTAAGCCTAATGAAGCCCTTATATAGAAGATATTTGAACTACTTTTTCAATTTCGCAAGCTATGCTGGAGCCATTCTGTAAGGAGGAAAAGAAATATATTAGGTATCTAGAAGGAGGTCAATTCCAAAGTTGATATGCATTTCGGGAGAAACTCCGGGAAGGTCTTCTTGAAAAACATCTTGAAACTCAATAACTACTAGAACTGACTAAAGAGTTGGGGTTTCAGAGATAGAATCCTTAACCCATAGTAGATGATACAGATAACCCTTAGAGATCATCTTTCTAGCCTCAAGGTAAGAAATAAATCAATCTATAGGAGCTAAGATACTACCTTTCCACTCTAAGATTGGTTCATTTGGAAACTCAAAACTAACAATCCTATTTCTACAATTGACTGAGGCAGTACATGAGTGTAACCAATCCATGCCTACAATGACATCGAAGTCTACCATTTCTAACTCTACTAGATCTGTTGAGTTGACTTTCTTATAGACTATGATAGGGCAATTTATATATACCCGTCTAGCTATAACTGGGTCAACAACTTGAGTAGAGATGGAGAAAGGTTTTGAGAGAGTTTCTGGACAAACACTGAATTGCACTGCTATGTAAGGAATTACAAAAGAAAGAGTAGCCCCTTGATCTAACAATATATAAACATCAAGGTCAAACACAAGTAACGTACCATTGACTAAATTAGGAGAACCATCCTGATCCTGGCGATCCTAAAAAGCATATAATCTATTCTGACAGCTAACCGCCACCTATACCTTATGAGTAACCCTGATGAGTCAGGCGACTTTCTGGTGCTTATAAAGTTGTAGACACAGCTCTACTATTTCCACCTGCTTGACCCGATCTAGAAAGACAATTCCTCAACCTGTGACCAGAGTGACCAAACCCAAAACATATTTCTTCTCCTTTTATACACTAATCCAAATAGTTCTTACAATACTTAGTAAAAGGGGGGGTAAGTCTTGGTGCCTGAAACACTTCCATGAGACTTAGAGCCTGGTGCTCTACTTTTCTAGTCATACGTGTTCTTGGAGAATGGAACACTCGATAATGAAGGGACTGGGACTGAAAAATTCTAGTGACTCTGCGAGTGTTTTCCACCACCCAAAGTTTGCTGGGAATAGTCATAGTTCCCAGTCCTAGCCGTCTTACTCTTCTTAGCCTATTCCATAAACTTATCACCCTCAACCTGCTGAGCATGAGTCATAATCCTAGAGATTTTCATATCTATAAGTAACATAGCATTTCTTCACTCAGTTTTCACCAAATCTTTCACTCCATACAACAACTTATTCATCTAAGATTTGGAGTCAGCAACCATGTGAAGGGCTTTCCTGGAGAGTTGGATAAACTTCAGTCCATACTCTTTTTACTGTCATGTTATCCTGACGTAGAGTTCATGAATTCTCAGGCATTTGCTTCTCTCAACTCTATTTGTAAAAACCTATCGAGAAAAGTCTCACTAAAGTAATTCCAAGTGATAGGTTTCACTCCTATTATCCTTCTACTGAGTGTTCCACATATAAACCACACCTTTCAATTGGTATGATGCAAACTAAACTCAATCATTCCCAGTGACTTTCATTACCTCAAAGATCTTCTGGATCTCATCCATGAAATTATGAGGATCCTCATTAGTCTATGATCCTAAAAACTCAGGCGGATTCATCCTAAAAAGTCATGGAACCTTATTGTTGCTGATCCACCATTTCAATTCACATGAGCATGAACCCGATTATTCTGGTTGTTCATACTATGAGCCAACATCTATATAGCATTCCTGAACTCAACATTGGAGACTTTTTGAAGTGCGCTAGAGGAGATGCATTTGCATTTCTGACATTCGCATTCTTAGTGTTAGCTCTATGAGGAGGCATGATCTGAAACGTACAACGTCAAGTTAGAATGAAATAAGATCACACCTAAAGCACAATATTAGTAACAAAAAAAGGAAGTATTTCCTAAAACACTTCATAGCCTCCCTCTCATCAGATGTGATGCACTTTACACCCATAAAAAAGACTCTACATTGTGAGACTTTCCACACATCCAAAAAATCCTTAACCTAGTGCTTTGATAGCATAATTTTTCACGCCCTGAGCAACCCCCGAGACGCGGACAAGGAACCTAGGACCATAGGTAATCCCAAGCTAACCCTGATGGAATGATCATTAGCATAATAAAGATAATAATATGAATAATAACATAGAAATTTGATTTGGAACATGTATTTTAATTAAATCACGAAGTTCTGTTGAAATTCTAGGAAAACTATGTTTAATTATGTTAAGAAAATGAAGAACTGAATGAAAACAGGAACCCAATGGGTAAAAGGAACCCACCACTGAAATACCATTTCTTGGTGATGAAATACACTGAAAAATATTCTGATTTTGAGGCTGGAACTATTGGAATATTTTTGCGTTCTTGAACAAGGGTTCTTGAGAATTTTCTCCTTTCTTTCTTTTAATTTTCTATGTTTTGATTTAATTATTTGGCTTAGGTAAGTTTTAGTTATCTTTCTAGGCTTAAAGTGATTAAAATATGATTATTTAGGGTCACAATGACATATCTTAGAGTTTAAACAAAATGGGAATAGTCCAAAATACCCCTGGGTTAGTTGTTGTCAGACAAAACGACGACCAGAACTGACGGTCTGTTGTTTAGTCTGTAGGTTGGAAATTTTTGATAGAACTTTACTAAAACGGGCATAACTCTTTAATCGAAGGATTAAGGTCTGTCGATGGCCCCATTGGTTGCACGTGCAGATTTTTTCTCAAAAGGTTGTTTTTGGTCTGTTTTTGTTACGGGGTGTTACACTTGGTTTCCAAACCTTGTAAATATGATGTTTCAGATACATTTTATTACAACTTTTGCATCATTTGCTGCTAATGCAACAACCTCTACCCACTTGGAGACATAGTCCACAACAAGTAGTATGTATTGATTACCTTGGGACGATGGGAAACGTCCCTCAAAGTCTATCCCCCGTATGTCGAAGAACTCACCTCTAATATTATGTTCAACGGGAACTCATGCCTCCTTTAAATGGTGACAACTCTCTGGCACTGATCAAAATATTTCACAAACAAAGTAGCATCATTAAATAAAATAGGCAAAAAGAAACTAGATTGCAATAGCTAATGTGCATTTATGTCAACTCCATTATGTCCACCATATGGTATAACTCTCAAACCTTGTGATGCCTCCTTCTCATGTTTAAACCTTCTTTTCATATTATCTGACACCTTCTTGAACAAATAGATCTCATCCCTTATAAATAAGTGTGCATCATTAAGTTATGTCGACACCATTATGTCCACCATATGGTGACGTGTGGTAACTCTCAAACCTTGTGACGCCTCCAGCTCATCTTTACACCTTATTTTCATATTATCTGACCCCTTCTTTAACAAAAAGGGCTCATCCCATATAAAGAAGCGTGCATCATACTTCAATTTTTAATATTGGTGTGTTCATGCCTCAAGTGAAATCAAACCACTCATAAAAAAGTTCACAATATCTTCATACCACGGTACCTGATTAATATCAAGAGAAAGCAACTGGTCATCAAGAAACTCTTAACAAATATTTCTTTCATTTTTCATGTGCGATAAGTCTTTTAGTTGGGACATATGATAAATTATTTGGTTCTATGTTCCCTTTCAATCACGTATTTCCAGATCAAAAACTTCGAGTAATAGGATCCACCTAATCAGCCTAGGTTTCGAATTCTTCTTGTTGAATAAGTATCAAATAACCACATTATCAATTTATACTTTAACTTTTGTTCACACCAAATATGGTCTAAATTTGTCAAATGCATACACAAAGGTTGATCTTCCTTTCACTCAGTCTATAGTGTTATTTGTTGCATCAAGTCTTTTTCTAGATAGTAGATGTAGTGGAACACCTTGACTTTTCTCTCTCAACGAAATGTCCCTACTGCAATATCACCAACGTCACACATCAGCTTGACGAGAAGCTCTTAGTTTGGAGCAGTAAGAATCAGAGCTTCCATCAATGTAACAACCCATTTAGTCGGTTTGAGCAGTAGAATTATTTTTGATAAATACTTACTGGGTCGACGGACCATGCAACGGATCATCATGGTCACGACGGACCGTCATGGACTCCGTCGTCCCATACTTGTGAAATTTCTCCTGCTGCTCCCTTCACTACCCTCGACGGCAAGTATGACGAACCGTCATAGGCACAACGGTCCGTCGAGCATTTTCGTTCCAAAACACTTCAACTCTTGGAATCTGGGTACTGAAACTAATTCTCTGAACTTCGTGACGGACCTACAGGACGGACCGTCACAGGTACGACGGACCGTCACAATCTGCGCAACCCCACTAGGACTAATTCTTTGAACTTCGGGACGGACCTGCAGGACGGACAGTCAGAGGTACGACGGACCGTCACAATCTGCGTAACCCTACACGGTGTCAGACTTTCGCTAAATTTTAAGGGGGTGTTACGGACTATTCATGTTTATAATTATGAAATTAGTGGGGTAAGTTTAATAATTTATTTATTTGGGGTTAAAGTAGATAGTAGGGAAATAAATGGTGGGTTACTCTTATCATATATTTTTATAAAATTGATTATATGATAATTAGGGTAAAAGGAATCTGTAGAAGAAAAATAATAAAAAAAAGAGCAGAGAGGAGAACGAGCGAGAGAGAGAACGAAAGAAGAAAGCAAGCGACTTAGACTGCAGATCAAGAAGATTAATAGGCACTGAGGAAGGCAAGGGAATTAGAGAGGTAGCTTGCTTGGTTTCGATTCTTCGGTGGAGGTAGGTTATGGTTTAATTCTATGTGATAGATAATCTCTTAATAGCGATCGATATGTATTAAGTGATGTCATAAAATCTCCTATATACTTGATTGTGTGGTTGAATGTTTGGTTGTGTGGTTTTTGGTTTGTCTAATATAAGGAGACTATTGGATTTCTAATCTTGAAACCTCTCTATTAAACTGACGCCTTGAATAAAGAAGGCTTACTGAAATAAAATAATGAGATTCTTGGATCAGAGTGTCACGTTCCAACACGGTATTCTTGGATCGGAGTGTCACATTCCGACACAGCATATGGGATCGGAGTGTCACGTTCTGACACGGTATATGGGATCGGAGTGTCACGTTCCGGCACAATAACATAAAAATAAAGAAATCCTTAATTATCTTAATATACTCAAATTCAAAGAACATAATTCCAAAATAAGTATGGAGTGGAGGCATGAGTCCTCATAGGTGTGCTTAATATGGTGAATGATGGGGCTTAGAATTGTTGGTTTGCTCACCTAGTAGGTTAAGGGTGGGTGCCACTCACCACTTATTTTGGGTCGTGACAAACTTGGTATCAGAGCATTAGGTTCAATGATCTCATCACACAAGGACAGGTCTTGTAGAGTCTTGCAGAACGGTACGGGGACGCCTTTACTTTTCTTCAAGAGGCTGTAGGACTTTAGGAAAACTCCATTCTTTCCTTCTCTCGTGCTATTACTTGGATCCAATTTGTATCTAGGTGATACAAATTGGTATCTAACATCCTCACTCTATTTCGCAGAATGTTAGAACTAGAGCAACAACTGTGCCAACACCAACACTGGCAAGACAGGTGCCGTCTGAGCCAACCATTGGAACTGTAACTCGAGGAGGAGCAGTACCAAGAGGCCGTGGTAGATGTCGCAGGAGGACGCCCACTAGGGGTAGAGGGCAGACACCTGGTCTAGCGAGGAATAGAGCAGTGACACCTCCACCGACTGATGAGGTAGTATGAGAGGGTGAGGAAGGGGAAAATGAGCAGGTTCAAGATGAGGAATTACCACCCCAGCCTACCCTAGAGATGATTAATCAGGTTCTTACTTATCTTAGCGGGTTATCTGATCCGGGCCAGACACCTCCAGTGTTTTCTGCACCAGCACCTCAGGTTCCGGGAGTACAACATGCAGCTTCTGTGGCTCCCCGCATGGATGCATCAGTGGAAGTAGGCACATTTACTCGATTGACTACAGGGTCTATAATGACAGGTGATCAACATGACCTTTTAACTAAGTTCTTAAAGCTGAAACCTCCAGTCTTCAAGGGTGCTGAATCTGAAGATGCCTATGATTTCCTTGTTGATTGTCATGAGCTGTTACATAAGATGGACATAGTAGAACGATTCGGTGTTGAGTTTGTGACCTATCAGTTTCAGGGGGATGCCAAAATGTGGTGGTGGTCATATGTCGAGTGTCAACCAGCGCAGGCACCACCCATGACTTGGGGATCAATTTCTATCTTATTTATGGAGAAGTATATACCCCAGACTTTGAGGGATAGGAGGAGAGATGTGTTCCTGAGCCTAGAGGTAGGAAGTATGTCTGTTGCTGCTTATGAGGCTAAATTTCGTGCACTATCCAAGTATGCAACTCAGGTCTGCTTCAGTCCACAAGAGAGGATTCGTCGCTTTGTGAAAGGGTTGAGGTCAGATTTACAAATTTCAGCCTTACAGGTAGCTGCTGCAGCAAAATCCTTTCAGGAAGTGGTTGATTTTATGTTAGAGGTAGAGGGGGTGAAGCCAAACGACTTCACCACAACATCGACATTTAAGAAGTTCCGTAATGGAGGTGAGTTTAGTGGTTCTTACTCCAAAGGGCAGAGTTCAGGAGGTTACCCAGCCCGTCCTATTCAGTCTTCACTGCAGGCTGTAGTTGGGGTTCCATCGCAGAGCGGTCAACATTTTTCTGTGTTTAGAGGTTATCCCCAGACTTTGTCATTCTCACAAAGACCTATGCTTGACTCCAAAAATTGTTATGGATGTGGAGAGACTGGATATATTAGGAAATATTGTCCAAAACAGAGTTACAGACCCCAATAGCTAGAGGTAGAGGTGGTCATGGTAGACGCCACCATTCTGGAGGACGTGGTGGCCAAGGAAATGGTGGTCACCAAATCAGTCGGGGTGGCGGGCATGTTGGGACTACTGCATCGCACCCTAGTAGGGACAATTGACAGACAGGTGATACGGCCCATTGTTATGCTTTCCCCGGGAGGTCTGAAGCAGAGGCATCTGATGTTGTTATCACAGGTACTCTTTTAGTCTGTGATTGCATGGCTTCTGTATTATTTGATCCTGGATCCACATTTTCATATGTATCTTCCTCATTTTTTACTGGTCTTGAATTACATTGTGATTTGCTTGAAATGCCTATTAGTGTCTCTACTCCTGTGGGTGAGTCCGTGGTAGTTGAGAAGGTGTATAGGTCTTGCCTTGTGACTTTTGTGGGGAGCAATACTTATGTAGATTTGATTATTCTAGAGATGGTTGATTTTGATGTAATTCTGGGTATGACTTGGCTTTCTCCAAATTTTGCAATCTTAGATTGTAATGCTAAAACTGTGACATTGGCCAATCCTGGGACAGATCCGCTTGTGTGGGAGGGTGACTATATTTCCACTCCAGTTCGTATTATCTCTTTTCTTCGTGCTAGGAGGATGGTGAGTAAGGGTTGTTTAACTTTCCTAGCACATCTCAGGGATGATACTTCCAAAGTACCATCGATTGAGTCTGTTTCGATAGTCCGTGAGTTTATGGATGTGTTTTCTGCAGATCTTCCGGGTATGACACCGGATAGGGATATTGATTTTTGTATTGATCTAGAGCCGGGTACTCGCCCCATTTCCATTCCCCCTTATAGAATAACTCCATCTGAGTTAAGGGAGTTAAAGGCCCAACTTCACGAGTTGTTAGGTAAAGGTTTTATTAGACCGAGTGCATCCCCTTGGGGTGCTCCTGTTTTATTTGTGAAGAAGAAAGATGGAAGTTTTCGAATGTGCATAGACTACAGGCAGCTGAATAAGGTAACTATTAAGAACAAGTATCCCATTCCTCGCATTGATGATTTGTTCGATCAGTTACAAGGTGCTTGTGTCTTCTCTAAAATTGATTTGAGGTCCGGTTATCACCAATTGAAAATACGGGCAGCAGATGTGCCAAAGACTCCTTTTCGAACCAGGTATAGGCATTATGAATTCTTAGTAATGTCTTTTGGGCTTACGAATTCCCCTGCTGCTTTCATGAGCCTGATGAACGGGATTTTTAAGCCATATCTGGATCTCTTTGTTATTGTATTTATTGATGATATACTGATATACTCAAAGAGCAGGAAAGAACATGAGGAGCATTTGAGAATTGTATTGGAGTTGTTGAGGGAGAAAAGGCTTTATGCCTAATTCTCCAAGTGTGAGTTTTGGCTAGATTCAGTGTCCTTCTTGGGGCACGTGGTTTCTAAGGATGGAGTGATGGTGGATCCTTCTAAGATTGAAGAAGTGAAGAGCTGGGTAAGACCTACTAATGTTTCAGAGGTAAGGAGCTTTGTTGGTTTAGCTAGCTACTACCGTCGATTTGTCAAGGGATTTTCTTCTATTGCTTCCCAGCTCACAAATTTGACTAAGCAGAATGTTCCATTTGTATGGTCGGACGAATGTGAAGAAAGCTTCCAAAAACTCAAGACCTTGTTGACTATTGCACCAATTATTACCTTTCCAGTGGACGGTAAGAATTTTATTATTTATTGTGATGCATCTTATTCTGGTTTGGGTGCAGTGCTAATGCATGAGAGGAGTGTAGTTGCTTATGCTTCGAGGCAATTAAAAGTGCATGAACGTAACTATCCGACCCATGATTTGGAGTTGGCTGCAGTTGTATTTGCATTAATGCAATGGAGACATTACCTATGTGGGGTCAAGTATGAAGTTTATACAGATCATCGTAGTTTACAATATGTCTTTACTCAGAAAGATTTGAATTTGAGGCAGAGGAGGTGGATGGAACTATTGAAGGACTATGATATTACTATTTTGTATCACCCAGGAAGAGCTAATGTTGTGGCAGATGCCTTAAGTAGAAAAGCAGGGAGCATGGGTAGTTTAGCCCACTTACAGGTTTCTAGACGCCCATTGGCTAGAGAGGTGCAGACTTTGGCTAATGACTTTATGAGGCTGAAAGTACTAGAAAAGGAGGATTTTTGGCCTGTATGGAGGCAAGATCTTCTTTTCTTGACAAGATTAAGGGAAAGCAGTTTGCTGATGAAAAGCTGAGCCGAATTCGAGATATGGTATTGTGAGGAGAGTCTAAAGAGGCAATAATTGATGAGGAAGGCATTTTGAGAATTAAGGGAAGAGTATGTGTGCCCCATGTTGATGATTTGATTCACACTATTCTTACAGAGGCTCATAGTTCAAGGTATTCTATATACCTTGGTGCAACCAAGATGTATCGTGACCTAAAGCAACATTTTTGGTAGAGTAGAATGAAGCGTGACATTGTTGATTTTGTTGCCCAATGCCCGAATTGTCAGCAGGTAAAGTATGAACACCAGAGGCCCGGAGGGACACTTCAGAGAATGCCCATTCCTAAATGGAAGTGGGAAAGAATTGCAATGGATTTCGTGGTTGGTCTTCCAAAGACATTGGGTAATTTTGATTCTATTTGGGTAATTGTTGACAGGTTAACTAAGTCTGCTCACTTCATTCCTGTCAAGATGACTTATAATGCAGAGAAGTTAGCCAAACTCTATATCTCGGAAATTGTTCGATTGCATGGAGTTCCACTTTCCATCATATCAAATAGAGGTACGCAGTTTACTTCTAAGTTTTGGAGAACATTACATGCTGAATTAGGGACTAGGTTGGATCTTAGTACTGAATTTCACCCTGAGACCGATAGTCAGTCTGAGCGAACGATTCAGGTTTTGGAGGATATGCTTCGTGCATGTGTGATAGAATTTGGTGGTCATTGGGATAAATTCTTACCCTTAGCAGAGTTTTCATACAATAATAGCTATCACTCAAGTATTGATATGGCCCCATTTGAGGCACTGTATGGGAGGAGATGTATGTCTCCCATTGGTTGGTTTGATGCATTTAAGGTGAGACCTTGGGGTACCGATCTTTTGAGGGAATCGTTAGATAAAGTAAAATTCATTCAGGAGAAGCTTCTAGAAGCTTAGGGTAGGCAGAAAGAATATGCAGACCGAAAGGTTAGGGACTTGGATTTTATGGAGGGTGAACAAGTCTTGCTGAAGGTTTCACCCATGAAAGGTGTGATGTGGTTTAGTAAGTGAGGTAAGCTTAGTCCGAGGTATATTGGTCCATTTGAAGTTCTGAAGCGCGTTGGGGATATGGACTATGAAGTGGCATTGCCTCCAAGGTTATCAGGAGTGCACCCGGTATTTTATGTGTGTATGCTGAAAAAATACCATGATGATGGAAATTATATTATTCGTTGGGATTCAATTCTTCCTGATGGGAATCTGTCTTATGAGGAGGAGCCTATTGCTATTCTAGATAGGGAGGTCCGCAAGTTGAGATCAAAGGAGATTGCATCTTTCAAGGTTCAGTGGAAGGATCGTCCAGTTGAAGAGTCCACATGGGAGAGCGAGGTCGATAAGAAAGAAAGATATCCACGTCTTTTTACAAATTCAGATACTCTTTCTCGTCCTCCCTTTTTCTTTCTGTGATCGTTCGAGGACGAACGATGGGTAAATTGGTATCTATTGTAACAACCCATTTAGTCGGTTTGAGCAGTAGAATTATTTCTGATAAATACTTACTGGGTCGACGGACCATGCGACGGATCGTCATGGTCACGACGGACCGTCATGGACTCCATCATCCCATACTTGTGAAATTTCTCCTGCTGCTCCCTTCACTACCCTCGACGGCAAGTATGACGAACCGTCGTAGGCACAACGGTCCGTCGAGCGTCTTCGTTCCGAAACACTTCAACCCTTGGAATCTGGGTAATGGGACTAATTCTCTGAACATCGTGACGGACCTACAGGATGGATCGTCACAATCTGCGAAACCCCACACGGTGTCAGACTTTCGCTAAATATTAAAGGGGTTTTACGGACTATTCATGTTTATAATTATGAAATTAGTGGGGTAAGTTTAATAATTTATTTATTTGGGGGTTAAAGTAGATAGTAGGGAAATAAATGGTGGGTTACTTTTATCATATATTTTTATAAAATTGATTATATGATAATTAGGTTAAAATGAATCTGTAGAAGTAAAATAAAAAAAAAAGAGCAGAGAGGAGAACGAGCGAGAGAGAGAGAACGAAAGAAGAAAGCAAGCGACTAAGACTGCAGATCAAGAAGATTCATAGGAACTGAGGAAGGCAAGGGCATTGGAGAGGTAGCTTGCTTGGTTTCGGTTCTTCGGTGGAGGTAGGTTATGGTTTAATTCTATGTGATAGATAAACTCTTAATAGCGATCGATATGTATTGAGTGATGTTATAAAATCTCCTATATACTTGATTGTGTGGTTGAATGTTACGTTGTGTGGTTTGTGGTTGGTCTAATATAAGGAGACTATTGGATTTCTAATCTTGAAACCTCTCTATTAAATTTACGCCTTTAATAAAGAAGGCTTACTGAAATAAAATAATGAGATTCTTGGATCGGAGTGTCACGTTCCGACACAGCATATGGAATTGGAGTGTCACGTTCCGACACGGTATATGGGTACAGAGTGTCACGTTCCGGCACAATAACATTAAAGGAAAGGAATCCTGAATTATCTTAATATACTCAAATTCAAAGAACCTAATTCCCAAATTAGTATGGAGTGGAGGCATGAGTCCTCATAGGTGTGCTTAATATGGTGAATGTTGGGGTTTAGAATTGTTTGTTCGCTCACCTAGTAGGTTAAGGGTGGGTTCCACTCACGACTCATTTTGGGTCGTGAGAATCAACTTCTTCTTCAACAAATCAAAAGCATACAAGCATTTCTCATCAAACACAAGTTTCATCTCTTTCTCTGATAAGTTGCACAAAGATCTTGTAGTTTTAGAGATGTCCTTCATGAACCTCCTGTAATATCAAGCATGGCATAGGAAGCTATGTACTACCTTCACATATCTTGGAGGTGGGAACCTCTCAATCACTTCCACCTTCGCTTTCTCTACCTTAAGCCCATATTTAGAGACTTTTTGGTCAAACACAATGCCTTATCTAACCAAAAAGTGGCACTTCTCCCAGTGAAGCACAAGATTAGTGTACTCACACCTAGCAAGAACTCTGTTAAGGTTTATTAGGAAAATATCAAAAGACTCACCATATATCGTGTAGTCGTCCACGAACAATTCAATAAAGTCATCCACTATAATATGAAAGATTGACATCATACATCTCTGAAATATAATTGGGGCATCCTACAAGCCAAACAGAATGAATTTAAATGCATATGTGCGATAAGTACAAGTTAAAGTGGCCTTCTCCTATTCCTCGGGATCAATGGATCTCTGATTATACTATAAATAATCATCAATGAAACAATAATACTCTTGTATAGCACACCAATGTAGCTGGGACCTTCCTGTGGTTCATTGAGTTTCCTATAGTCCATACATATCCTCTGTCTAATGAAAATTCATATGGAGATTAACTTCCTATTTTCAATCTTCACCACTGTCTTCCGCCTTCTCAGGTACACATTACAGTGGACTTACGCACTTGTTGTCAAATATTGGCTACACAATCCCTATATCCAGCCACATGATTACTTCTTTCATCACAACATCCTTTATCAATGGATTTTGTCTCTGCATATATTGATCACTTGCCTTTTACCCTTCTTCCATGTATATTTTGTGCATACACAGAGGGGAACTAATGCAAAGGATGTCACACATTTGTCTTCTAGAGCTCCTTTCCTCTTTTTCTAATTCAGTAACGCAACCTCTATCTGTTAGTCAAATAATGTTGCAGACAAAAAAACTAGTAAAGATTTATCTTAATCTTAAAATGAATACATGAGGTGTGCTGGCAGTGCTTTTAACTCCATCATAACTGCTTCTTCAATGGAGGGTGTTGGTGGAGTACCCCGTACCCTATTCAAAAGCTCCCAACGTTCTCCACCAGAAACTATCACTAACACATCTACGAATCACACAATTTCATTAGCCTCATCATCTCCATACAAGTCATCACCCACTAATAATCTCAATAAGATCCTTTTCAATAATATTCTTGGCATCTACCACAAGATTTGACATTGCAATGGCAGAGAACTCCTCATATACAATTGAATTATTAGGGCGTTGTGCTTGTGAAAAACCTCATATTAAGCTGCCCCCCTGCCACATCTATCATCACACTACCAGTATCCAAGAGAGGTCTACCTAAGATGAAAGGGACCTCCGGATTAGGCGCAAAAATCAACACTACAAAGTCTACTACAAAAATGAGAGATCACACTTTTACTAACACATCTTCCCAACACCCTAAGGTCTAGTTACAAATCTATCTGCCAACTTTCAAATTATGCTAGTTTATTTAGCACTACCTAACCCCACATCTTATACAAAGAATTTTGCATCAAATTAATGCTCATTCCAAGATCAGACAACCCTCATGCATAGATGCCCTGACCTATAGTAATCTTTACTGGAAAGCTATCCAGATCATTAATTTTAATGGGCAGCCTAAATTGGATTTTAAAGTTGCATTCTTCACTGAGTGCAACAATCTCATAGTCGGTCACCCTTTTTTTATTAGACACATTCTCCTTAAAATATTTTCCTATATAGGTATACCCTGCAAACAATCCACCAATAGCAAGTTAATGTGAACTTCTTTCAAAAGAAATATAAACTTACCAAAACATTAATCCTCCTTATGTTTCTTGAACTATTGAGGGAATGGAGGATGTGGTCTCACTATTGGTTGCATTTTTTTCTTGTGCAAATACTTCATTCTTTTTTTGGGCAATCTCTTTAGGTTCAATTTCTTTGCCTCCCAAATAACTCCTCCAACTACAAACCACATCGTTTACTTACCACGTTCAACGGTCTAGGATTTAGGTCGATATATCCAGGCAGACCTTCTTGTGAGTATGAATTCTAGGAACTAATGAACTTCACATATTGCTTCTCTAGGTTCTATGTAACTAAATTATTTTTCTTATATCAATAGGTAACTAGGGCTGATATGATATTATCCTTTTAAGTGTCTCCTCCATACTCATGCTTCAGGATTATTGTTTGGGTTGTTCCCTCTACATCTGCGGTTCGTAAAGTTTTGAATTACAGTCGGGCAGTACCAATTTTTCTCTAGGGTTTGATTCTAATTTTCACCCATAGAAAAGTTTGGGTGGTTTCCCCAACTTGGGTTATATATGTTACCATAGTTTTGTTGGCCTCCTTATACCTGGGCATTTCCTACATAATTTAAAAAGTTTGTATTAGCAGTGGATATCTATACATTATGATCACTTTCTCTTAAGATCTCAAACCAAGATATTTGTTGTTGAGCTGCATTAACTTGGGAGGGTTGTTGTCCCAATATTAGGCTACTGAAACATTTGCTCATCATATTCTATATTGCAGAGATCTGTGCAATTAAAACAAAAATCACATCTATTTGTAATATAGTCATAGTTTTTTGAACCACGTGTTGCAATCCGCCTCGGTTCCACTATGGATTACCCTAAGAGATCTGGTCCAGCAAGGTGTTTAGTTCAACATAAGTCTTCCACTCTAAATTAACCTAGAGATCAGGTCCAGCAAGGTGTATAGTTCAAAATAGGTCTTCTCTAAGATCTTTCCTCCTGCAGCTGAATCAAGCAAAATCCTAGTGTCGGGCTCCAAACATTAGATGAAGGTATGGACAAGTACATCATTATATTGATGATTATAAGGGAAACTCATCACCAACGATTTGAACTTTTCCCAAACTTGTTTCAAGTCTTCACTACCATTCTCCCTCAAGCTTAAATATCACTCCTCAACTTAGCCGTTTTTCTAGAGTAAATGAATCAAATGAGGAACTTATTTGCAAGATTGTCCGGGGTGGTGATTGAATTTGTAGGCTCTTAGCTCAGCAATCAATCTGCATCCACAAGAAGATAGGAAGGGAATAGAGCGATCCTTACATAATGTTTATTCACTCCAGTAAGATTATAGGTATCACTGATCTTCTGGTTGTTCTTAATGTGAACTCTGGGATCCCCTTGCGAGAGACCAATAAATTGCCCATTCGAGTGCAAGATTTGCACCATACTTCGCTTCAATTCAAACCTCCCACCATCTTCAGGTGTTTGAATGCAACACTTTACAATGGTAGGGCGTTGGATAGCCACCTCTAAGACTTTCATCACATGCCATTGTTTCAGGTTCTTCTTCTATCTCCTCAGTTTTTTGTGATTGGACATAGTAATTAAAAATTAACCATAGGAATTGAATATTAATCTAGTGTCCTCCTTCTCTGTACGAGTCTTTCATGTTCCGAGAGAAGCAACAAGAATATTTGATCATTTTTCAGTTTGGACTTTTAAGCAACCTGAAACAGTGAAATGTTAAGATCAGATTGTCAACACTAGTGTTTTTTACATTAAAAAAAATATATTTACCAATTCTTAAGTCATCAGCTGCAGTTCCAAAAACTAGTTGGTGTCAAATCGCACAAACAAGTTCACGTGATAGTTAAAGCAATAGAGAGGATATTTTTTAGATTGAGGTATCATTACCGACAAGGACATACGATTACAATTGATCAATTCTCTTAAATTGTAATTCCACACAAATGTAATTTCCATATTTAAAAAAAAATTTAGTATCTACTTCTAACTTAAAATGAAATGTAAATAATATGATTCAGTTTCAGGGGTTTAAAAAATGACATGGGAAATATCAAAGGCTGCAACTTTTATCTGGAATCATAAAATCAATATCATTTCAATGGGTAATTATTAATGACGAATCACTGAATCACAAGGTTAGATAAATTGTCATGGTCTGTCGACCTCTAATCTTCTACAATACTTAACACTATAACTACATCGTTGAGCGGAGATAGAGTGATTAAATATCGAGAATTAAGATAAATTTCTACATGGTTACCTAAGCAAGGTCTCTAGGTATATCCTTATCCTATAGGTAACTAAACCCTATCTATTTAGAGTTTAAGAACGCTCCCTCTACCCCACGTTCTATCCTTTTATTCCTATCCCGAGTTCAATTTGAAAAATATATTTATTTCTATGGTGATCAGGCATGAAATACAAAAATAAGAACATAAGAGAGATTAAAGTGATAGTCAACAATAAACCTAAAATAAAACTCAAAATATTAAATTCATCTTGTATCCACAAAGCTAGAACTTGGGCATTAGCTACACATTGTCCACTAATCAATCATACCATGTTAATAACTTATAACAATAATTGAAGAGAAAAGAGAATGAGAAACAATCCTAAAAGATCCAAAATATGTCGTCCAAGTCGTCCTCTTTAAAAATAAGAAAAAGAATATTTAATAAATTAAAATAAAACTATATCTACACTAAAAGGAAAAACGACCGATTTTTGCCTTCTAGCGGTCGACGAGGATGCCTTCCAGATTATCTTTCACGACTTGTTGCCTTTTGCGCAATGCACGAGCAATATTATGCTCCTTCTCCGTGGCGCAGAGGGTGCACACAAATTCCTTGGCGCATTCTCGAATCTTTTAATTTCTTCCTTCTTCCCTTATTGTGTGTGTTTCTGTCATTAACATTACCTACACAACTAATCATTTTTGTTAGCTCGTAAATACACAATAGACTCAAAACAACTCTAAACATATACATATTGAATTCAAACTAGGCATAAATGTTGACATTCTTCGCATTATGGGTTATAAATATGACCAAGATCAAATATATACTTAAATAATATACTATTTTGATTAATTACACTTTGTAATACTATTTGATACTTATTACCATTTGTTGCATCACTAGGTTTAATAACCATTTTATATATTTTTGTGTGTGTGTATGTATATATATATGTATATATATATATATATATGTATGTATAAAGTATACAAAACTATCCCTCATTCACCTATTGTATCTCAAATTCCCTCATCATACACCTATTATCTCACAAATACCCATTTCATCCACCCTTGAGTATAACTTTTACCACATAATTAACGGAGTACCATTTAAAATAATTGAATAATCTTTTAAATTATGTGGCGCTCAACCATTGATTTCAATTTAATAATTTAATATTATTTTAAATGCAACCCTTACTCACCAATTTTAAAATAAACCCGCCTGACCCAATACAAAGAACCCATCTAATTAAAATAACCCAAAAACCTTGTCCACACATATACACTCAAATACCCCAATCAAGTTCTTCAACCAGAAATGGCTATGTAATTATGCGTATAAGTTAGTGGTTAATGGTATTTATTCAAACTTTAGTTTGCTATGTTAGATTTTAAAACATGTGAATTGAAGATAAATAGTTGCATATGAAAAGGTGCAACTATTATAAAGAATTGCAATTTTTATGAAAATTTGCGCTTTTTATGAAAAGTTGTGTATTTTATAAAAAGTTGTGACTCTAATGTAATGTTGTAATCTTTCTGAATGATTGTGGCTTTACAGAGGTTTGTGACTTTTCATGTAAGGAAAAATAAGAACCTTTTCACACTACCTAGTTTTCTAATATTCAGGGATTTCCTCGAATTTTTAAATAGAACAAATTTCTGGACTTGTTCTACTACTACTAAATCTAGTATTCAAAGTGAACATTACTATTGTTAAGATGCTTGCTGAAACAAGCATTTTGGGTACTAATACGCTAATGATTAAGATCATTCTATCTTGAGAGGACATATTCCAAATATAACCTCTGATACTATAGGGGAATAAATCCCTTAAGGTGACATTATGCATTCAGTGAGCTTGATTTTCTTCCTATTTTTTTTGAAAAATTCTTATATGTGTTTGTGAATTAACTTTTGTTCTTCAGTTCTTCTGTTCTGCACTAGTTCATTAAACTTTGGTAACTTTGTATTTCTTCAATGTCATTTCAATTAATAAGATTTATTAAACATCGATTGACAACAATCATAAGGAAAATAGTATACTATTGGTGTTTCTTGTATTCTATTGATTAGGAGAAACAAATCATGGAAGTAGAAGATAAGTGCATCACTTCTCCATAATTTTTTGCTTTGTTTGGGAAGCTCAAGATGAGAATGTACTATTTCACTTACAGATTATACCAGATAACTGTCTTATTATTTATCTAAGGAGGAAAATATATTTTTAAGGTTATAAAATTTTATATTTATCATGCGTGTCTTGGTAAGTAGAACGAGATATGCATATTTTTATTTAATAAAATAGTGTGTCAAAATGTTACACTTCAAAGATTATTTGAAAATAAAAAACATTTCTATGTGATAATCTAAAAAAATATTTTAATTGTTGGTGAAAAAACATTTGTAGTTTTTAACTCCTTGTGAACGTGATTGTGTATGATTGTTGTAGACTGAAATTTTTTATTGTTTACTACTCTGGATAAATTTGACTATGCAATTGGTTTGAACAATATGAAAACATCACATAATAATTCAGTGTTGTAGCTTTGATTATCTTAAACTCAATGTTATATAGAAATAAATTGTACAATTTTTTGTCATTATTGTTAGTATTCTAAATACTAAATGGAATGTCTATTTTCTATAGAGGAAAAATTCTAGTGACATAGTGTTTATGATTCTTTTGCCTTTATGGAATGAACTTTGATATTTTGTAAAGATTTTCAAAGAAAATTGAAGAACTATAATTCTTTCATAGAATATTGTATTTAAATGAAGTTTCATATTGCCGATGAGAATTTGATATTATCCAAATAATATGTGAAAAAAATATTTTCAAATACATGAAAAATATTTTTGAAATCACATTTAAAATATGGGGGTTCTTTGCTTCAGAAAAAGATAAAATTAGACCCACAAAATTCTTCGAGTATATTTGATATTGTGGTGATGGAGTTTCTCATTTACTTATATATGATGTGACTAGTATGAAACTACAAAATTAAATATATACTTTTTCCAACTAACTGTGATCTTTTATGGAAATGTGTCACTTAAAATTTTGTGATTTTTCATGGAAAAATATGTCTTTTAAATATAACTATATTCATAGACATGAATCTTGGTAAATTATCATTCGCAATGTTTTGTAAAAAACGTATTTGGACTTTTTTTACCTTTATTGGAATTAATGAAACATTGTTAATCGGTAGTTCTACAACAATCTAGTTGAGAGTTATGGAAAGGCTCTTCTGAAAGTACCATTTGACAAGGTGATGACTCCAAACATTGTTCGTATGACACAAATAAATTCTATGAAGTTGGAATAAAATAATTGTTAGAAATAGCTACTTCGCATAGAGATTTTCAAACTCAATATTATTATTTGTGCTTACTTGCTTGAGTAAAATTGTCTGTGACATGAACACTTGTGACATTTCAATTACAAAACCTTTTAAGAAAAACTGATCAATTTAGAAATTTTGTCTAACTTTGAGTGCAATAAATAAAAAAGTCGAGTCTGTGTGGAGTCGAAGTATGTTGAGAATTCTTATAAATATGTTGTGAGGAATTCTCATTATTTAGAATTGAGTTACACTGACATTTTTATATGATGTAAACAGCTTCTCGTGGTCAGAAAAGTATTGAGAATTTCGTTAGCAATGACTACGTGTATTTACTATGTGATAAGGATGAAGCAATAAAAACATCGATAAAATATGATATTGAACTTGAATATATGTTGGGAAAAAGATAAGAAGTAAAGAGAGTATAATTATCATTTTGCAAAAATATGTTTGAAAAGTGGAATTATTCACCAAACTGCTACTCTATTCACCTCCATATAATGTTAAAATACACTTCGAAGGAAATGATGGTTGCACAACTTATTAGTTAAGGTTTAGCACAAAACATGTGTCGAAGAACTATCCTTACTACAAAAGCAAACAACAAAAGATTTTGTCTTTTCAGAAAGAAAGCAATAAAAAGTTTTGTTTTCTCAGGGCACAACCTATTTTTCATATAAGCCTTGGAAAGGAATGAAATTAAACTTGAATTATTTCAAACAGTGGTAATGTATAACTTTAACACCCCGTAGACAAAACAAACCAAAAGCCAACATTTAAAAAAAATTGTACGTGCAATCAATGGTGGTATCGGAGGACCGTAGTATGACACACGATCATCCTGCACAACTGTCGATGGGATCAGAACTCCCAAAAATTTCATCCCAAAAAATTTGTTCTTGGACTACGGACGGACTTACGGTCTGTGGTCCATGACCATTGATTAATACTCCATTAACCCACTATTTGACAATAGTTGTGGATGATCAGCACGGTACGTAGGTGGACGTATGGACCGTAGGTGGAAAATTTGCAGACAATAAAGGGGAAATGCAGTTGGGTTAACTTCAAATGGTTATAACTCTTAGCACAAAATGAATTAGGTTTCACATGATCTAGCCATAAATAGATTATTGGATTAGATTTCCATAGCCACCGACCTTGCTAAAATCATACACTCGTGTAATAAGTTATGCCAATTTTAGTAAAGTACTATAGAACAGGACTTGTCGACCAACCCAACGATGGGGCATCGGTAAGACGATGGACCGTCAGTCCTGGCCGTCGCTTGGTCCGACAACTACTTTCCAGGGGTGTTTTTGGCCTTTCCCACTTTGTTTAAACCCTAAGTTACATCATTTTAAACCTAAATCATCATATTGTAATCAGTTTAAGCCAAGAAATACAACTAAAACATATTCATGTTAAATCATAAATCAAAACTTAGAAAACTAGAAGCAAGATAGGAGAAAAATCTCACAAACCCTAGTTCAAGAACGCAACAAGCTCCATCGGTTCTACCCACAAAACGTAAGTATTTTTCCGTGGATTTCATCACTAGGTATGTGGGATTTCACTAGTGTGTGCCATTCACCCGTTGGGTCCTAAGGTTTCAATCAGATTCTTGATTTCTATATCATTATTAGACCTAGGGTTTCTAAAACTTCAAGAGAACTTCATGAACTTATTAGTTTTATGTTCCAAATAAGTTTATCATGTTATTATTCATTTTATTCAATGAATTTCAGAACCCTAGTTATGTATTTCTTTAATTCATGAATTACACATGGTAGGTCAGATATTTCAGACACTTAAGATATAATGCCTCAGTTATAAATGCATAATTACAAGATTAATTGGTGGAATCTCAGTTTACATATTTATTTTCGAGCTATACATTATTTACATAAACTCAAATATACTCAGCTAATTTACAGAATTCATTGGGAGTAGCATAATACCGAGTTGAACTAGGGTTTAGTGTACCTTATAGTCCTAGAACTACTAGAAAAGTAGGCTGTCAGTCCCCTCTGTGCGCAATCAAATTAGTCATCACACCATCATGCCTTTATACCTTTAGCAATGTATATTGGGTCCTCTCGATGCGGCATATACATCAGACTCCATATTTAGCTCATGTGGTTTTATTATCGGTTATTAGTAGCTCCCACATATCAGTCTGATTCTCTGCATTTACCATTTATATGTATATTCAGTATTATGTTTTAGCATCTTATAAATTGGTCGTTGCATCCAGTTAACTGAGAATTCAATTTATATGTTAGATTATTGCTTGCGATGATGCTTGTTCAGTTATGTTTTATTTATGTTTTACTCTATCCTACATGCTTAGTACCTTTCAAGTACTTACGCATACGTGCTCTACTTATTCTCCTGATGTAGGTTCAGGTTCTCAGCATCCACATCATGCATAGATCGACTTTCAATCTCCAGTTCAGCAGATTCAGTGGTGAGTCCTCATTTTCGGGGGACAGCAATCATGAGTGTAATTTTAGTGTCTAGTCATTTAGTTTAAGTTATTGCTAGATTTAGATGGGGGCTTCTCCCAGTATTTCTAATCTAATTTAGAGGCTTATTTCATACATAGTTAAATTCAACTTAGTATTGAGTTAATATTTCTTTGTATTAAACTCATTGTGTTCCAATATCTCAATTATAGAATATTTGTATTCCTCATATTTTGAGTTAAATTTATGATTTAGCTTCCCCAACAGTATATATTCTTTAGTATGCTCATGCACATGGTAGGAGGGTTATCTTGGGATAACTTGTTGTCCTGGGTTTCGTGTCCGCATCTCGAGGGTAGCTCGGGGCGTGACAATACAAAAAGTCTAAGTTCCTATTACTAAAAGGATTATAATAGGACCTAAGATTGTGGACTGTAAGCTTATTCTTGAATAGCCTAGTTAAAAGTCTAAATCACCTTTGGAAGAACAAAAGGAGAATGTACTAAATATACAGATTCAGAGGCGTAGTAAATTTCAAAGGACATCTACTCTCTTTGAATATGATTTTGTAACATTTCTTGTGCCTTCTGTAAACTCATGGTCTTAATAGATGGTGTGAATGCTGAGATTGATTAAATCTTGAGCAATGTTAGTTGAAGTTGGTTCATCTTCCTCAAGCAAATAAGACTTTGGGTTCAAAGTGAATCCTCTAAAGGAACATAAATGTCAATGGAACTGTTTACAAATATAAAGCAAGATTTTTTGTCAATGTTTTAAGACAAAAACAAGGTCTTGATATTTTCGACAAATACTCGCCAGTAACTAGAATTACATTCATTTGGGTATTGATTGAGTTAGATGTGGTACATGACTTTAAAACTTATCAAATGAATGTGAAAACAATTCTCTTTAACACAGAATTGGTGAAAGAAATTTACATGAAAAACCTGAGGGTTTTGTAGTTTCTGGTAAATAAAAGAACGTGTGCGAACTTGTTAAGTCACATTATGCACTAAAATAAACACCAAAACAATGACATAAGAAAGTTTAACAAACCATGTTTGCAAATGGATTGAAGAATGATGGATGTCATTAAGGTGTTCACATTAAAATCACAAATCATTGTTTGTTTGTATATTGGTGATATGCTGATCATCAATAGAGACACTTATTACACAAATGCTACTACATGTGTCCTTCAGAGCAGGTTTCAAATAAAAAATATTGGAGTTGTTGATGCGATCTTAGGTATAAGAATCCTTAGAACTCCATTATGTTTAGCATTTTCCACGGTCTCATTTTATTGATAAGGTAATTGACTAGTTGAAATATTTTGATTCCAATATTTTCGAGTATACAATAAATGTGAGCTTTGAATTCCAAAATAGTGAAGAACAAAGTGATTCACAATAGCGTATTTTGTTATATAATGTATATTACAAAGTGTGCGCGATCAGATATAGAATTTTCTATTAATGAAGTTAGTCAATTCACAAGTCATCTTAATCGAACTCATTTGATTTTAATAGAAAGAGTTTTGGAGTATTCAAGAAATACTTAAAACAATGTCTTACAATATAACAATATCTAGCAATATTGAAACGATATAGAAATGCAAAATGAATCACTAGACAATTGAAGTAAAATTCACTAGTTGACATGTATTTACTCTTTGTAGGGGAGCACTCTCTTGAAAATATTTCAAAGGAGACATATATTACTAGCTCTATAATGATCTCTGAGGTAGGTTTTCAAGAAAAGGTTAGTACATAAGTTGAAAAACTGTATAATTGCTTGATAGATATTAATTTTACGACAAAACAATTGGCATTAGTATGCATACACTTTGATAGTGAAGATTCAATATGTAGGTCATGGTTTATGTTGTATAACATAAATACTCGTCATATAGAACATAGATATGATACCGTTAGAAAATTACTCTCTAGTTCAATTATCGAAATTGACTATTTAAAGTCAATGGATTATGTGTCAGGCCCGCTTACACAAAGTTTTAAATAAAGAAAAAGTTGAAAGATCATCTAAGGGAATGAGTTTAACGGTTAGGACAAGTCATTATGACAGTAAATCTATCTAGCAAACTGGAGATCCCAAGACCTAGATTTAAGGGGAAAAAAGAAGTTATGACTGACGTTTGAACATTGTCAACAAACTCAATCAATTCTTATGATGAATATAATGTTTATGAACAAAATACAACATTAAGTCTTGTTAATATGTTAATAAAGCTTAATGATTTGCTAAGTTTTGCATATTTGATGAAATAGTGTATCTACAAGATAACACGGTTAGAGATCACCTATGTGTGTGAAGTGTAAACTGCTTCAACAAAAATTATGGTCAAATAAATTTTCGCTATACACTCATGAAACAAGGTGGTGTTCATTGGTAAAACAATCTGTATAAACCTTAATTGGTAAAGGGTTAATTGTGTGACATAAAGTTATCTAGGTATATAACAAAGATAGACGGTTCAAAGATACCGTATATATTAAGTTACCCAGTATATCCGACAGATGTTCCCTACGGAAAATACAAAGAAAACCTACTTATGGAGATGTCATTAGTTCTTGCTTGGAAAGTACATATACTTTTGTGTTTATTTCTCTTGGAGTTAGTCCCCATTCATGCGAGAGATTGTTGGTTAAAATGTGTGAATTGAAAATTAAGAGTTCCGAATTATATGAAATGTTGTGACTTTTATGAAAATTAACGAATTCTATATAGAGTTGCAATTTTTATGAAAAGTGATGACTTTTATAAAAAGTTGTGTCTTTCATGAAAAGTTGAAAGTTTTATGAAAGGTTGTGATCTTTATAAATGATTGTGAATTTTCAAAGGTTTGTTAGCTTTCATGAAAGGAACAATAAGAACCCTTTAACACTACCCTTTTCTTTCTATAATTTGATGGGTTTCCTCTCAGTTTTAAATAGATTCATAATGTGGACATCTTCTACTAGTATTAAATCTTATATTCTAAGTGTAATTTACTGTTATTCAGTGGCTTGTTGACACCAACATTTAATATATCGATATACACTGGTGATAAATATTATTCTATTATGGGAGGATATATTCAATATTAAACCTCGAATATTAGGAGAAATAATTTCCTTAAGGGGACACTATGCATTAAGTGGTCTTGTTCTTCTTTTTTTCAAGATTCTAGTATGTGTTATATATTATAGTTTTGTCAATTAATTTTTGTTCTTCTATTCTTCAGGGGTTATTCAAATTATAGTTATTTCATTGTTGTGCATAATTTTTTGAATCAATAAGATTCTTTAAACACATATTGAGAACATGTTAACTATTTAACTAGTAAATGTTGACTTATTCACTTAATTTATTTACTTCTTTCGTCATGCCCAATACATATATTTTCGTCCAACTATGACAACTAAGTCCAAGTCCATCTAAATTAACTACTTAAGGCTTTATCCACCCTACATCACATAAGGTAATGATATTGTCTCTTAATTGAATCACTTTGTTTGCGTAATAACAACTAGTGTAACTTAATAGTTTGATATAATCGACAATACTCTTCTCTTGATTCTTCATGTATAAGTTGTGAGTTTATCGAGAAACCTATGTCCTAAAAAAATTATTACTTTCAAAGTGAAAGAACCTAAAGTCCCGAACTAGATCGACAATAACCAAATACACAATTTTTTTTTGATATGTTTCATTTTAGAAATTTACAACCAACTAAATTAATTTGATTTTAACCAATAAACAATTTAAATTGAACCATGAATACCCCTAATTACTACTGTAATCAATTATTATACTATGATGATATATGTTACACTTAATAGATGAAAATAATTAATACATTTAGATTAAAATATGATCTCATGTACCAGTTGGATATGAAATCTTATTGTTTTATTTTTTATTTGCTGTACACGATAAGAATTTAATTAAGTCATACCTACTGATGATAATAAAATAATCGTATTTTGACAAAATTCAAAATTGTATTACAAAGATCACTTGTAATTACCTTACATGTAATCCGATTGTATATATATATTTCAACCTTACACATATCGTCATATATAGAACTTAAAATGGTTAAGGATTTAAGAAAGGAGCATAAATTCTCCTAAAATTGACCAATACAAACATTATGGTAATAAATAGATTCTGAGCCTAACGCAACCTTGAAAGTTAGCTCATAAGAAGTAGATAGTCGAAGATCATATATGGAAACCATATATCCCTATTTAATCCAATGTTAAACTCTTCAACAATTAGATATTAAAAAATATATGTACTAATAAAATTCAGGATTAGGTCATGAAAAATATACGTACTACTAGAATTATTGATTAGGTTTGGAACATTATAACTTTTTATACATTAATATTTAATGATTGTAACAACTTCAAGACCCAAAAAACCGCAAAAGAATAAAAATTAAATTGAAAAATAGCACGTACTAATAAAAATAGAGTCCAAGTCTTCCAAAAATGTAACTTCTAAAAAATTATTGTTTAGATCTTTTGTACATGCAAGACCTAAAAATTCAATACAATGAACTTGAAAATATATGTACTAATAAATTTAGAATTCAAGTCTTAAAATAATATAACTTCTAACAAATAAGGGCTTATGTATTGTAACTTCAAGACTTAAAACACCAAAAAAATTAAGTTTGGAAAAAATATTCGTACAAAAAGAATTCGGATTTATGTCTTAGTAAAATGTATTTTCTAAAAAATTAAGAATAAAGTATTGTAACTTCAAGTCATAAAACACCATCAAATAAAAATGAAATTTAAAAAAAATTACATACTAATAAAATAGTAAAACTTAGGTCTGGAAAGATGTAACTTCTAAAAAATTGTTATCGAGGTCTCGCAAACGAATAACAAATCTAAAGTATAAAATTTTAAATTTAAACATTGCATGTAAAAGACATTTTTGTTTTATCAGCATGGATTCTGACATTCATCCAAGATCCATACTATCTAACTAACAATATTTTAATAAATAAATTTCAAATCTACAAAATTAAATGTCTTGTAATTTACTATCTATTGTATAAATTCTGAATCTGTCTTCTACATTTTAGTTAAAATTGAGATCATATTGATATAGATAAAGCCATGAGGATAGTCTAGTCATTCAACATAAAACTTATTCAAATTGCCTTCTTAGAATAAAATCTTTTCTAATATTCTAAGTATGATAAATAAATCTTTTGTTTCCCAAAATTCTAACTTACCATATCTTTCCTATATGTATAATCAAATGTAGAAGTAATCCCCAGGGTTAACTTTTGATTGCTCTCAATCCACAACAATCTCCAATGACATAAATCCACATAAATCATGTAAATAGATTTTCCTCTTCCTACTATCTTCCTTTGAACTATCTTTAAGGGTTCAAATTTTTACTCATAGTTTTAATGGATTTTTATGTGGAGAATTTGATGTTGTGTTTGGAATTGATGAGTTTAACTTCTTTGATATTCTTTAATTGATTCAAGAGTGTTTCTAAAAATAAGATTTTTTATATGCACAAAGTACAGGTAAGGTTTGGGTATGTTGTTGTCATTAGATCGACGAAGTTAACGTTTTTCAGAAACAATTCTAGTGCTTAGGCTTTCTCTAAGCCAAGGGTTTATCAAAAGAGTCTCTCGTGGTTAAGGACACAAATAACCTATGAAATTCAAATAAAATTATTTATAAAATTTTACTTTTGGATAAAACAATATGTGTTTTGTCTTGTATTTCTTTGAAGGACTTCTTTGACAAACACATGAATGTTAAAAGGAGTATTTTTTTGTACGTTTAGCCTAGAAGAAGAGTGTAGATATATAGGCTACGAGAAACGTAAGAATTCCTATTCTTCCAAGCTTTCAATTTTTTTTAAATTTCATTGATTACGTCTATCGAGAAAGCAACAATTGTAAATGGAATATATTTCAATTATTTAAATGAAAGAGTACAGAGATTTTGCTTGTCTTAATTGTTTATCATTAACGAATCTCCTAATTTGAATAATAAATTAATTTTTTTATCATCACAGAATATGACCAAAAACATAAAAGGTATATTAGCTACAACAATACCAACATACCAGATGTTATCCCTTAAATGGGATGTGGGAGACTACAATTGTGCCTTACTCAAGACAGAACTTAAGTTGTTGTTTGCACTACTTTCTTTATCCCGTTCACATTCTTTTACCCTATGTTGTTTATCCTTTTATCTTCAATATTCTCATATGTGGTCCCTCTCGTTGTCATCATTTGCCTAACACATCAACCTAGATTCATCATTTCAATGTTTTTGTTTTCTCTTTATTATATTTTGCAGTTCATACTCATTTTTTGTAAAGAGATCCAAAGGTTGTAGAAACTTGTAATCTTAATCCGTATCAGTTTCATTCTGCATTATTTAGGTATTATTGGTAGGTTTAACATTATTAAAAGATCTAAACTTCAGATACAAAAATCAGAATATCAAAATGGTTGCATTACATATTGCTCCAATTTGTTATTAGTTCAAGATAATGAATACCCTTAGGTACAAAAGGTAACAAGAGCACCAATCGAGAGGATAAAAATATAATTCCTCCTAGTTCACAAATGGAAAAATGTAATGTTAACATTTTTTTGAAACAATTCTAGGGCTTAAACTTTCTTTAAGCCAATGATTTGTCAAAACAGTATCTCGTTGTTAAGGACGCAAATAATTTAAGCAATTTAAATTAAATAATTTAGTAAGACTACTTTAGGAGAAACAATTTTTTTTTTGTGTTATGTGTGTTCAAAGAACATTTTTTTCCCAAACACCTTCAAATTATATAGGAGAATCTTTTTGTTTTTGTGATTTTCGCCTCCAAGAAAAATCTAGCCAAATAGGCTACTAGAAACATAAGAATTCTTATTCCTTCAAAACACACTCAAACAACCTAAAAGACTAAAAAAGGTAACAAAATAATGATTATCGGAAATTCCATCCCTCACCTTCCTATCAAGGTCTAGCATATAGGAAGAAATCACCTAATGATTTTTGTCCTTTTTAGGATTTAAAGTCTAGCATTTCATTGTTCCTACTTTATGGCCTTGGGTGCATTGGTCCTGACTTACCTGTTTATTTTTTTATTTTTTTCTGGTACAATATTGAGGCGCACTTAAGCCCTTAAAATTGGGTGAGCGCTTTGGCTTGCTGGATG
Source organism: Solanum chmielewskii (assembly GCA_027704785.1). Classification (NCBI taxonomy): domain Eukaryota; kingdom Viridiplantae; phylum Streptophyta; class Magnoliopsida; order Solanales; family Solanaceae; genus Solanum; species Solanum chmielewskii. The sequence goes on along the minus strand of JAKWIX010000324.1, from coordinate 33,483,479 downwards.
TGCGTACATAAGGGGAAAAGTAGGTCAGTAAAAATATAACAAACAAATATTACAAGTAAGCATACATCTAAACTTGTGGAAATAATCATACTTACAATTATAATTAGGAATGAAGCACATATATATTATTTTTCTCCAATTGTGATTTCACTTAAAGTCAGAAAGGAACTTTAAAAACCCAAAAGTTGAGTTTAAATTATAGAATGATTGCAATCTAGTCTTTATCCCCTTGCGAATAAAAATAATCTTGAGAGACATAACTTTAATTTAACAGTCGAGGAAATGGATTGTTTGTGTGTAATGATACCAAAAAGGAATCGAATATATTGCACCTAACCTTTTGGTTTTATGATCTTACTTTTATTGTTTTATTATGTGTCTATGTAGTGGTTCATTTTATGCTACAGAACCCATGGCATGTTGAACGAGGGAGTCTTCTTATTAGCTTAAATTCTCACACGTAGTGCAGGCGAACACATAATGTCTAATATAATTAAGGCATTCTTAATAAATAAGCTCAAAGGTGATCACCTTGTTAATGGTTTGTTTACTTTTACTCAGTTGAACTATGAATTAGTGTTATCAAAGGATATCAACTTTGATGAATAGTGAGGCGAAGAGCAGATTTTGTGCCTATTACTGGCAAGGTGAGGTGACCTCCCAATGGCAAGAAAACGCTAGGGAATGGCGAATTATGAGTGGGAGGTCAGGTGAGCCAATAAAGGCATTAACCTTTAAAAAAAATAGTTGTTCGGGTTGTCTTTGCTTGTGTTGGTTGTTGTTTTTATTATATTCTTTAGTCTTAGAATTCTCAACCTCTTTACTTATCATGTTGGCTTCTGTAAGAGCAGTAGGACATCACCATCCTTTGTCATATTAACCTTGGAAGGATTAATCATTGAACTTATCACTTTGGAAACATAAATTATGTTATGTTTTGGTACTTAAAGTTTTGAAGTAGAAGCAATAGTGTTATCAATGGTATTGTCTAAAGTATCATGAAAATCAGAAACATTAGTCCCCTTATCCGTTATGGTCCCATTATCTGTAGAAAATATACCATTTTCCTTAATAGGATTTTCCCTGTTCTTCAACTCATTTTTCCTCACCAGTGCTCTACATTGAAGGTCTGAATGCCCCAAAAGTTAACAATACTTTTGCAAGTTGGGTTATTGGAATAAGGAAATTCTAATCCTTATTTTGAAAGGGAAGTTTGGTTTTTTCCTTCCCCTTTTATTTTAGTTGATCATTGAAAATTACTTGAAGGTCTAAACTGAACTTAGTCTTTTTACGATGTTAGAAACAGAGTTAGAGTTTCTTAAAGAACAGACAAGAGGAGGGGAAAAGAGGAGAAAGGAGAAGAACGTTATACATTCGTTTAAATCATCATAATTAGGGTGTGGATTTTGTATGGTGTGATCCGTATATGATATGTTAGAGCACATTGACATAGGTTACTTCACCCAAGCACCAATAGTGATTGAATTTCAGAGAAGTTATTAGCATTGAAAGGTAATCCATGAGTTCTAGATGAAATGCGTTTAAAGTCTTGTGGGTTGTGTTGTTGGAATTTTATTTAGGTTTATTTAGTAAAAATATGATGTTTATTGATGGTATAAATGATTCCATGTTTTTGTAGAACGAATCATTTAACATTAAAGGGCTGAGAGATGAAAAACAATCAACAAATGTCGTCAAACACCTAGGGTTAGGGTAGGGGCGCCAGCCAGCACACCTAAAAAGGGGCTCTGAATTTTGGGCTCTGTTGCTTCGCACCATACTGGACACCCTAGAAAGACCTTTAAACTTTGGGGGCTGGCGCCCGTGCCTCTTAGATCTTCAAAGAGGCAAGTTCTCCCCATTCGCTCCCTACCTTGTAGTACTTGTTCCTTATGAATGTGCCTATGTTGTAATGTTTATTTCAAGACTATAATGTAAATATAAACATAATTAAACAATAAATAAACATGAGGCTATGAACCCTGAATAAATAATCCAATTCAAGGATAATTAGGATCAAAGTCAACAGAATTTAAGAGTCAACTGTAGAAGTTGAGAAGCAAATCAAAGTAAAGTTTATAACGTTTTCAGAAGTCTTTAACAAAATTTAACTCTCTTTTAAGACTTAAGTTTCAAGTTAAACAAAGATTAAAGAGTTGATTTCATTTCTCAAAAATCTATAAGGAACTAAGTATTCCCAAAGAGGTTTTTAATGTATTCACATTTGAGCAAAAAAAGGGAACATCGAATTGCAAAGAGATTTTAAGGCTATATTTTGAGTAATTTTTTCAAACCAAAAAAAGAATTATTTTTCTTAAAAAACCGATGAGCTATGTATATTTTGTGAATAGTATTGAGCAACGTTATAAGGATGCAATTTCATATTTTAACTCAAGTCTCCATAAACCATGTATCTATCATGGGTAGTAAAGGATCATAATTTATAGATGAATCCTTAAGATTCTAGCATAGACTAGTGGATCAGCAAAATTAAGTGTCATTTATGAAGGAAAAGTATAGGAGAGTTCTAGTAGCGTGGGCTAGAAATTTTATCATTTCTTAGTCGCATAGTGTTGGTTATCTGTTAAATAATTTTCCACAAAAACTATATTACTATATTAATGAGTTAAGTTTAATTTGTTATTGAATTTCCTTTAACGAATTATATTGTTTTTACTGTTGTATAAAGCTTTTCATATATTGCGTATGTTTCTTTGATTTTTTATGAGTTAAGTTATTCATAAGTTATGAATAGACAAGGTAAGTGTTTCTTTCATAATATTTTCAAGCCTATCTTATGTTTCACATTCCAAATTGATTGATCATATACAAAATGTATTGATGCAGTTATCATATATCATCTTATGATACAAGAACACGTAACCAAGATTAGCACAAGCACCTTGTTGATCAGGTTTAGCACTCATAGCCAGTTGGTGAGCCTCCTTGCATTCTGGAGGACTCTATGTGTTCACATTTTCTTTCTATGTTTTACTTATTATGATGATCGGGGGTCTCGTCCCAACATCTCTATTTGTCTTAGAGGCTTTATAGATAGATAATTATACTTCTTTAGTCTTATTTATTTTAGTTTTATTCGTTTAAGAATTGTTTTGCCATTTTTTTTATATATTATTAATTAATTAATTTCATGAGTTATAAATATTGTGTTTAAATCTACCGATGAGTAATAAACACATTCAAGTTTCGTCAACGCCCAAGGTACAGGCTCGGGGCATAACAAATATGGTATCAAAGCACAGAGTTAAAGAGTACTAGGGATTCTATGAAGTGTTGTCCTTAGATTCCTAGTAATCGGTATGAAGCGCACCACATCAATAATTAGAAGGCTGCAAAATATAGGGAATATTCTCATTTCGTTCATACTCGTTTTGTGAGTTAGAGATAAATATTCAAAAAATTTCATTCTAATTCATCTTTTACATACTTCTATATAATAACGCCTCCATGAAGAGCTTTCAGAGGTGGTCCTCCTAGACTTAAGGTGTTGGAGTAAGGGATATTCAATGCACCTGAGGTGCAACCCCAAGGAGAAGTTACAATTGCTCAGTCCTGTGAGACTATGCAGCTGCAGAGCCAAGAAGTGACTAATAAGGTTGGGAGATAGAGAGGAGAAAAATAGGAAGTTACTCATACATCGAGGATCAAAGAGTTCTTGAGGATGAATCCTTCAAACATCATTGGTTTAGGCACTAATTAGGATACAAAGAACTTAATGGAAAATATGAAAATTGTATTTGATGTTAAGCTTGTTGTCGACATCGAGCGAGTTGAAATTTATGTATATCATTTGAATAGTGTAGCTAGGACTTGGTTTGACCACTTGAAAGGGTCCATAGATAGCTGATGAGGACTAGGATGAGTTCATTTGTTCCTACAACGTCCCATTTATAAAGCAAAGAAGGTACGACAACTATGTTAATTGGGGGCATGGACATTTCAATGTTGATGTTCTATGTGCAGATGGTTGAGGAAAAGAAGTTAAGGGATAAGGACGAATTCAGAAATAAGAAAGCAAAGATAGGAAAGAAGTTCGCCTGCAAAAAGTTAGTGTAAATCGTTTCCCCTTATAGGAAAAGGAAAAAGGGGTCTGCTCCATCATCTTGTGGTGCACCTACACCCTTGATCAAAGATGAGTATATTTTTCATAATTCCTAGCACATCAGAGCTAAACTGACATTGTCTTAAGATATTGTGGATAAAAGAGGTAATTGGGCTCCTGTGTGTGCTAGGTGTGGTAGAAAACTTCTAAGTAAGTGTCCATGGCAAGCCATCTTTCAAGTGTGGGAAATAGAGGTTACTTCATAAAAGAGTTCACTATAAACAGGAAGGGTAGTGTAAATCTTGGAAATAGAGCCCAATCATCATTAGTTACTCCACTAATCAGGGTTGCACATAGAGGAGCAACTTCCGGTACCGCTAGAGGAACAAATCATCCTTATGCTATCACTAATCGCCAAGAGCAAAAGAACTCAACAAATGTTGTCACTGGTATGATTATAATTTTTGCATTTGATGTTTATTATTTGTGATAACAAAGAGAAATTTTTTCTTTTGTAACGTCTTATGTTGCAAATCAGTTTGATATTATTCTTGAGAAACATTGTGAACTCTTTTGTGCTTCTGCACGTGTTGGAGAGTCTATTCTAGTTGAGCAAGTATATAGTGATTGTGTAATTTCCATCAATCAGAAAGACACCATGGCTGATTGATTGAGTTATACATCATAGATTTGATGTCAACCTTTGTATGGACTGACTTCATGCCATTTATTCCTCAATTTATTGTAGAACTCTAGTAAAATTTTGGGTTTCCAAAAGAGTCAATCTTAGATTGAAAATGCAGTTCAGAAGTGCCTAAGGGTCGTTTAATTTCATGCCTTAAGAAAAGGAAGTAAGTTTTTAAGGGTTGTTTTTTCACTTGTTCAGAGTTAATGAATAAAGTGTTGAGGTACCTCCTTTTCACTTAGTTCTAGTAGTAAAAGAGTTTCCAGAAGTCTTACCTGATAATCTTCCTATAGTATTTCCTGAGAGAGAGATACACTTCAATATAAATCTTCTTCAAGATACTCATCTGATATATATTCCGGCCATATGGAATGTCACTAGGAGAGTTGAAAAGGGTAAAAGAGAAGTGGAATGATTTATTCTATAAAGGATTTATTCGACCACGTGTATCTCAGCTTGGGGAGTTCCGGTCTAATTTGTAAGGAAGAAGGATTGTTCCCTTAGGATGTGTATAGACTATCCTCTTCAAAAGATTGATGATATTTTTTATCAGCTTGAGGATGCTTTTTATTTTTCGAAAATTTACCTGAGATAAGGCTACAATTAGTTAAGAGTAAGGGAATGTGGTATTCCAAAGAAAATTTCATAACATTATATGGTCATCATGAGTTTTTGGTCATTTCCTTTTTTTTGACTAATGCAACAACAATGTTAATGGACTTTACAAATAGTCTTTAAACCTTATTTATATATTTATGTTGTCGTATTCATTAATGACATAATAATCTTTTTAAGGATAATAAAGATCATGCTAGTCATCTCAGAATAGTAATTAAAACTTTTAAAGAAAAAAAGTTATATGCAAGGTCCTCCAAAGGTGAGTTTTTGATTGACTCTGAGTCATTCTTGCGTCACATAATTTGTGACGACGAAATTAATGTGTACAATCAGGAAATGGAATCAATGCGAAAATTGGCCTAGACCAACCTATCAAACTGATAAAAGGAGTTTCTTAGGTTTGCCTGACTAATATAAAAGGTTTGAGAGGGTTTCTGTAATGCCCCAAAGGTACCCCTAGGACGTTACCGGCATATGAGATAAAAAAAGTCACACAAAAGCCTATTGTATTAATCATCTCATAATATACACTATAATATGAGTAAGAATGTAAAACTATTCACACACGAAGAATACTTTCATTAATAAGATATCGAAAGGCTTTATTTAAAAACATATTTCTTTACAATGTCCATTTAAACCATCTAATACTTTGAATATAAAATACATGGGACTAAACCCATAAAAGACTCAAAACAATAACTAAAGACATAATAGGAGCATGTCGGTTTTGTCCTAGAATCAATAAGGAATCACTAATACTACACCTTCAACCGTTAGAAACCTATCCGTATTCCATGGAATATCAAGATTCAAATTCCCTAGGATAAAACAAAGGGTTAGCACATTGAATGCACTAAGAATGGAAGTCATGCAAAAACCATGAAAAAAGGAAATTTAGTATAGAAACATGCTTTCGTGAATTTTTCATAAAAACCTTCATAAAATATTTTAGGAGACACAATCCAAGAAACCAATAACAAGTACAATATATTCAATTAAAATCAATCACATAACCATATTCACATAGACCCTCTGCCAAAGGATATCCTAAGACCAACCTGAGTAAGTTATGAAGCGGTCGCCCATACAACACTTACACACACCTAGATGATCCTCAATACTACCTCAAGTAAGTTATTCCATTTCATCGCACTTCACATTGTTCCATATTCAATAAGATAACACTTTACATCAATTTGACTGGCTACCTAAGGCTACTCTAAGACTCACATAAGTAAATCATGAAGAGACTGACCAAACAACCTCCTCAAGCGTACTTAAGCAATACTCATAACTACCCTAGATAAGAAACTTTTTACTGAACGTACTTCATTAAGAAAACATACCTTCATTAAATCCTTTTTGAGAGAGAACTATACATTTAGAGGACTTGACATATTGGTCTTGAAGAAGACCTAAGGAACCTCATGCTAGTATCTTATAAGCCTACACGTGCAATGTATAGATAGTGTTACATACCAGTACCTACACATTGTAGAAAATTTACAATTCAAGAATGGATCCCACATGATGAAAATAGGCTTTAGTACACATAGACTATACTAGCTACGCATGGAATCAAGAGACTACCCTACATTGATGGAGGTTGTTCAACTTGTCAAGGGTAGAACTAGGACACATCCATGTATGCACATAGTTAAAGAACCAAGGGTTTCTTTGTCCACTAGTCTTAACATTAGTATAGTCACTCCCTAAGCATATTCACTAGGCCCTAGACATGTTCACATAGAGTAAGTTCAATGACATAAGACGCATATGAAGAAGAGGTACCATATTTTAGGAATTACCAAATCATATACACCTACATAAGATGGGTCCACTAAGGATGCCATTAAATGGTCAAAAAGTATAGCTTAATGACATTATTAGAGATGGTTTCACGTTTGTCCAGCCGATCTATCTCTAAGTTTATCATTTACATGCGAAGGATACCATTATGACTTTCAACATCAAGGATATCATAGCCTTCTTTCTACATTAAAGGTTTCACATTAGTCATTCTTAGAAGTTCACACTCACAGGTCTACTAATCTCCGACATTCATTCATCAATCATCCATACACATACATGAAAATTTTTCTTTAACTTACAAAGTCAAGGGATCTTTCACGCCCTGAGCTACCCCTAAGATGAGGACACGGAACCTAGGACCACAAGTGATCCCAAGCTAACCCTGTTGGCATGATCATGAACATACTAAAGCTAATAAACAGTTGCGGAAGGTAAATTATGCTCAAAATGAAAAGATCGGGAATACCCATATTCTATAACTCACATATTTGAAAACAATGAGTTTAATACAAAAGAAATATTAATTTAATACTAAGCTGAATCTGTCAATGTTTGAATATACCCTCTAAACTAGACTAGAAATACAGGGACAAGCCCCAGCTAAATCTAGCGAAAACTGAAACTAAATGACTAAAGATTGAAATGAAACTCATCATTGTTGTCCTCAAAGAATGAGGACTCACCACTAAATCTGCTGAACAAGAGATCGTGAAATCAATCAATGCATGATATGGATGTTGAGAACCTGAACCTACATTACGAGAAGATGTATCACACGTATGCGTCAGTACTTGAAAGGTACTGAGCATGTAGGATAGAGTAAGGCTCAAATAAGACATTATTGAACAAGCACAAAAACAAGTATAATAATCTGAACGTGATGTGCTGATTTCTAAGCTAATTAGATGCAATGAACATTTTATAACATGCTGAAACTGAATACTAAATATACTGATAAATGGTCAATGCAGAGAGTCTGACTGATGTATGGGATCTACTAATAACCAATAATAAAACCACGCGAGCTAAACATAGTGTCAGATGTATACGACCCATCGATAGGACCCAATATACTGTACCAAAGGTATAAAGGCATGCTGGCGTGATCACTAAACTGATTGCCCACAGAGGGGACTTACAACCTACTCATCTAGTAGTTCTGGGAATATTGGGTAACGCTAAAACCTAGTCCAACTCGATATTATGCTACTCCCATGAATTTTCTAAAATTTAGTGATTATGTTTGAGTTTCTGTAAATACTTGATAGCTCGAAACTGAACATGCAAACTGAGAATGCAAAAATAAATCTAGTAATTATGTATTTATAACTGAGGCATGTATATATGAAGTGTATGAAATATATGACCTAGCATGTGTAATTAAAGAACTAAAGAAATACAATGCTAGGATTATGAAATTAATGCGATAATCTGAATAATACTATGATAATCTAATTTGGAACATATATTTAATAAATTCATGACGTTATATAAAAGTTCTAGAAACTCTAGATTAAATCATTATAAGAGAATCAAGAACTAACTGAAAACAAGGGACATATTAAGTGAAAGGAACCCACTAGTGAAATTCCATATACCTGGTGATGAAATCCTTGGAAAAATACTTATGTTTTGGGGCTGGAACTGCTGGAGATTGTGGAGTTCTTGAACTAGGGTTCATGATCTTTTTTCTCCTCTCTTGCTTCTAATTTTCTAAGTTTTGAGTTAATGAATTGACCTGGATATGTTTTAATTATGTTTATAAGCTTAAACTAACTAAAATGTGATGATTTAGGGTATAAATGACGTAACTTATGTTTTAAATGGCGAGGGAAAGGTCAAAAAGACCGTTGTGAAGGTTGTAGTCGATCCTCACGACGACCAGGACTGACGGTTTGTCGTTCGACCGATGCCCCGTCGTTGGGTCCGTCGTGAGGGCCTGTTCGACAGGTCTTTACTAAAATGGGCATAACTTTTTATTTGGAGGTATGATTTTAGCAAGGTCGGTGGCTACGGACAGATAATTCAAGTATGTATCTGTGGATAGGTCAAACTACATTTCCCTTAACTGGATGCAAATTTTCCCCTTACATTCAAAACTACGGACCGTAGGTCTAACTACGAACTATGCTGGTCATTCATACCTCATGTAAGAGAGTGGTTAAAGGGAGTCTTGATCGACGGTCACAGACTACGGACCGTCGTTTGATCTATGGACCTATTGATCATCCGTCGTCCAAGACTTAACCAATTTTTCTAGGCTGAATTTTTTGGGATTTTCTAATCCCATCGACAGTTGTGCAAGACGGACCATGGTTAAGGGTACGGTCTATCGATGCTACCATTGGTAGCACCTACAGATTTTTCTGAAAAACTAATTTTTGGTATGTTTGGCTACGGGGTGTTACATAATCTCCCCCTTGGGAACATTCCTCCTCGAATGAATACTAAACTAGTTGAATTAGAGGGAGAGAGATGCAAAACCCACTACTAACAACTAAAACCTAAGTTCTGAGTACATACAATTATGCTAAAAATGAAAGTACAAACTGAGGGAACATGATTCTGAAACTAAATTTATGCATGAATGACTTTAAAACTGAAGAGGAACTATTACCTAAAGCTGGAGTGGAATCGGAAGGAAAAAGGTAAGGATACTTGGCTTTCTTGGCTGCCTCTGCTTCCCAAGAGTCTCCCTCCACGGATTGACTCCTCCACAAAACCTTGACTGAAGCAACTTCTTTGTTTCTCAACCTTCTAACCTGACGGTCAAGAATCTCAACTGGTACATCCTCATAAGAAAGACTATCTTTCACCGCCACACTCTCTAACGGCACTATAGAGGCTAGGTCACCTACACACTTCTTCAAGAGTGAGATGTGTAAGATCGGATGCACTACTACTAATTTTGCTTGAAACTCTAAATCATATTCCACCTTGCCAATCCTTTTAAAGATCTTGTAAGGTCCTTGATATCTATAACTGATCTTCCCTTTCTTTCCAAATCTGATCAACCCTTTGATAGGTGAGACTTTAAGAAAAACCTAATCATCAACTTGGAACTCTAGTTCCCTTCTCCTTACATCTGCATAAGATTTCTAACGACTTTGGATTGTATTAAGTCTATGTATAAGGAGTTGCACTTTACTGAATCTGACCCTATCAAAGCTGCTTCACCTACTTCAAACCAACCAACAGGAGATCTACATCTACGCCCATATAAGGACTCATAAGGGGCCATTTGAATGCTGGAATGATATATATTATTGTAGGCAAACTCAATAAGAGGAAGGTGATCATCCTAACTACCTTTGAAATCGATCACACAAGCTCTCAACATTTTCTCTAAGTCCTGAATGGTACGCTATGCGTTCCCATACGTGTGTGGATGAAATGTTGTACTAAAGTTCACTTGAGTACCAAGACTTTTCTGATATGACTTCCATAAACGAGAGGTAAACTGAGGACCTCTATCTGAGATGATAGACAAAGGAAACCTATGTAACCTCACAATTTCAGTAAGTTAAATCTTGGCTTAGTCTTCTGCAGAATATGTATTCTTGACCGCCTAAAAGCGAGAAAACTTAATCATCCTATCAACTATCACCGAAATTGAGTCATGTTGTCTGCGAGTATAAGGTAACCCTGTAATGAAATCCATATTGATCACATTTATCTTCCAAGTAGGAATATCGATCTCTTGAGTCATACCTCCTTGTTTCTGATGTTCTACCTTAACATGCTGGCAATTGGGGCAATTACTCAAAAAGTCTGCTATATCTCTCTTCATGCCATTCCACCAATAGTCTTCCCGCAGATCGCGGTACATCTTAGTGGCACCTGGATGAATAGAATACCTGGAATTATAACTTCTGCAAGAATATGCTGCCTCTTCTCTCCCACATCAGGAATACACAATCTACCTTGGTAGCGAAGTACACCATCACCCCCTTGGGAGAAATCTCCACTCTATGATTGTTGGTTGCACCCTTTAGTTCAACCAAGATCGGATCACTCTCTTGCTTTTCCTTAACCTCCTCTACCAAAGATGATTCTGCCCCATTCTAATTATCACCGCTGTATGATATGCTCATAAGGCGAACTCCCAAGCGAGCAAGCCTGTGAACATCCTTCAGTAGCTCATTTCTTTTTTTCCATAACATGGGCTACACTACCCTTAGATAATCTACTAAGAGCATCGGCCAAAACAATTGCCTTTCAAGAATGATAATGCACACTCGTATCATAATCCTCAAGGAACTCAAGCCATCTCCTCTAGCGAAGATTCAACTCTTTCTGGGTGAAGAGTTGAATAGTGGACATGCAAATACTTGATAGCTCGAAACTGAACATGCAAACTGTGAATGCAACAAATAATCTAGTAATTATGCATTTATAACTGAGGCATGCATATGTGAAGTATCTAAAAAAAATGACCTAGCATGGGTAATTAAAGAACTAATAAATACAAAGCTAAGGTTTTGAAATTCATGTGATAATCTGAGTTATAACATGATAATCTGATTTCGAACATATATTTAATATATTCATGAAGTTATATAAAAGTTCTAGAAACCCTAGGTTTCATCATGATAGGAGAATCAAGAACTGACTGAAAACTAGGGACCTAATTGGTGAAAGAAACCCACTAATTAAATCCCAGAAAAATACTTAAGTTTCAGGGCTGGAACTGCTGGAGCTTATGGCGTTCTTGAACTAGGGTTCTTGAGCTTTATTCTCCTCTCTTGCTTCTAGTTTTCTAAGTTTTGATTTAATGATTTGACTTGGATATATTTTAATTATGTTTCTAGGCTTAAACAGACTAAAATTTGATGATTTAGGGTAAAAACGACGTAACATAGGGTTTACACGGAGTGGGAAAGGTCAAAAAGTCCCTTGGGAAGGTTGCTCTCGAGCCTAACGACAGGAAGGACTGACGGTCCATCGTGCGCCCAACGCCCCGTTGCAAGGTCCTGTTCGACATGCCTTTACTAAAATGAGCATAAATTTTTACTCTCAGGTATGATTTTAGTAAGGTCGGTTGCTATGCAAGTATAATTCAATTATATCTGTAGGTAGGCCATGGGAGACCTAATTCATTTTGTTCTAAGAGTTATGATCATTTTAAGTTGACCCATTTGCATTTCCCCTTAACTGACTGCAAATTTTCCCCCCACGGACCGTAGGTCTAACTACGAACCATGATGGTCATACATAGCTCTTGTAAGAGAGTAGTTGAAGGGAGTCTTGATCGACGATCACGGACTACGAACTGTCGTTTGACATACGTACTGTAACTCCGTCCATCGTCCAAGACTTAACCAATTTTTTTAGGCTGAATTTTTTTGGAGTTTTTGATCCCATCGAATGTTGTGTAGGACAGATTGTGGATAAGGCTATGGTCCGTTGATGACACTGTTGGTAGCACCTGCAGATTTTTCTAGAAAAAATATTTTTTGGTCTATTTTGGCTACGGGGTATTACAGGATCACATATTAACATATCTCTAATTATTCAAGAAAAGGGACTTAGGTTTTCCGAATCAAGACAAAACATTTATCATATCCTTTATACAATATCATTTAAGTACAAAGTAGAGAGACTAAGTCTACCACAAATATACCCTATCAACACATATGGAAACTCACGTAGTCTACCATATTCACATACAATCTTTCAAGAAAAACATGATTTAACATCACACGTCCATACACATTATCATCACATACGACACCTCTTAGCCTTCTGTAATCATATACTTTCACTAAAATAAGAATCATAACATTATTATTCAGAGAAGATTAGATAAGCATTACAAGAGTACTTCTCATAAATATCTACAAATTATACCTTCATACAAGCCCTAGCATGATACTGCTACAATTTGAATAAATAATGGCGAGAAGGCTATGATAATCACATTATCAAAACATAAACACAGCCGCTATAAGTGGACCATACCATTAAATACAATTCATTAGAAATTATACATAAATTCTAAACAATATAGAGAGATCAAGTCTACTTACGACCTTTCTATCATCATCATCAAAATTCCATAGGCATTTCAATTAATTCAATTCAAAAAGGCTCTTACCAATAATAATAACCACAAATCTAAAAAAACAACCAAACAATACCAATGATTCAACAGTATGCAATATTATTTTCATCAACTAAGGCAGCTTATATGCAATTCAATCATAGTCTATACACAATAAAATAGTCCAATACAGTCAACACATGAATTCACTAGTATCAAGTGATGATGAAATCACCCATATTATAGCCAAAATTAGAGGATTAGAGAAGGTCAAGGGATCACAGAGAGATTTTCAATGTAAAACATCAATTATGAATCAATAAAATCATATATTAATATTTGAAAAAGTTTCATGCAAAAAGCCATGACTTAGAGTAGAAATCAAACTTTTTCAATAAACTTTGAAATCTTAAAAATCACTTTTAAAGTGGCTCTAAGGTGATAGAAAGCATTATATAAAAAGATCGCATTCCTTATTAGAAGTATCCAATGATAATTGAAGAAAATCCATTGAAATCCATCATCCACACTCCTTCTTCACCTTGAACTTTCATGGAGGTTTTTCGATAGAATTTGGGAGTGGAAGGTTTTTTACTGAGGTGTTACGGTATAAATGAGTGTTAAATCACTTAAATACTTTTAAAATACAAAAATACAACTAATTCAACGGTCCTACTAATTAATAATATTTGTGGTGAATTTCCCAAAACACCCCAAAGCCAAGCCATGTTGTAGGAAAAAATGCCGGCAGAAACGATACCCTAGAAATAGTAGACCCACATCGTATCTACGTTCCGTCGATGGTGCTTCATATGTTGATTTAGATGCTCAAAGACTGGAAGACTTGCATTCTCCATAAACACCCCAAGTCGACAATCCATTGTTTGAATGCTGGTGGTTATTTGTGTCGTCATTTGGCACTGCATGCAAGCTGCTACGCAGATTCAAGCCTTGAGTTGGGGTTCTCCTATAGGCTGTTTGTGGCTATTAGGTTGAGTCATACCCGTACGTTAAAACAATAAACATGTACATCTAGGACTTAGGAATCTCCCCTATCAATTTAGAAATCAAAAGAGTCACGTCACGTGCAAAGGCACACTAGAACACATGCAAGCACATAAGGACTAGTCGTCAAATGTCTTGGTCATTCTTGACGTTTGACTTCAAACACAACAAGAATGATTTCAAACTCATTTGCACATTATTAAGATATTTAAAATAATTTTAAGAAGAAGTGGAGCTCAAGATAAGCCTAGGGTCGTCACATTCTCCCCCACGTGTAAATATACGTCCTCGAATGACACTTAAACACCTTAAAGGGAAAATAACCAAAGAAACATCCCATGTTAAGGCAAATAATATCTGAAACCAGACACATATCAAGAAGGAACATCACTCAACATAAAAGACGTCAAACCACTTTATGCAATTCAAGCAAATAGAACTACATGTATCAACTCCTTATGCATCATTCTTTGCTATTTCTCATGTTATATAAGGATTTCCCTTCTCATAGTTACATCATGCCTGTTTAATCATTAATAACCGCATCATGCAATTTTTCATCAAAGCATATTAATGCAACAATTTCAATAACGCACATTTAACCAATTTTTCTCATAAAGGATCAACATGCAACTTTATAAACAACATAATGGCATGCTCAATAAATCAATCTCATCTAACAATTTAGGTATGTTCACTATTTTACCTCATGAAGTAATTAGACAATCTACACTAAATACACATGAACGAGAGGAAATACCATGTATGAAAACTCATTTCCTCATTTAATTAAACTTTAACTAAAACATACTTATCATAAGGAGAATATTTGGAAACTCATTTTTCAAAATGGACTAGAACAAAAACCAAGTTACTAGGAACTCTTAGTTTTAGGATTGAATAAGCACATAACGAAACGATAAGGATATCTCACACCCAACTTCCTTACTATCACCTTTTCTCTCCCACATAGGAGAAACTAATCTAAGCTCAACATAAGCACATTACATGGATCTCCCTTAAGGAAACATCAACCTTACAAATACCAATCTAACATTCTCTTCAAATCACTAAACCTCATGAATAACATCCCTTACTAGTAAAAACTCACCTTTACTCTTTTAACAAAACCTTCTGCCTTACTAAGGTCGGATATAAACAACTTCGAACAATCTCGACAACCACTACTCCGCAATGTAACATTCTACTTCACAATTTCTTCTACCAATACTCTCATTCATAATGTAACTTAACCCCCCTAAAGATCTTCAAGACAACCTTCCATATCCCATCTCACAAGTCACACTCAATCTTCTTCTCTTGCTCAACCCAAACTTCTCCAACGTCACACTGTAAGGACCATCATAGAATAAATAAGGGAAAGACATCATACAACAAAGCTCTTAGGGACTATTAGAATAATGAAGAAAGGAAACTTTCATAGCACCCAATATCTTCCTATTCATAGTATGGTGCACTTCACATTATGAATAAGACTCTACTAGATGTGGTTTTTCACAAACCTAATACTCTACCGAAACATATGCTACTATACAAGTTATGCAAAAGTCCAAACGTACCCCTTGGAGGTTACTGGAGTATAAGACAAAGGAAGTCCCACAAAAACCTCTTGTATCAATAATCGCATAATATACACTCTTAATGAGTAAGAATTTAAAACTTTCTTCACAATCGAAGAATACTTTCATTTATACTCAAGTGGAAGACTTTATTTAAAAACATATATTTTTACAATGTCCCTTTGAACCATCTAATACATGGAATGTATAACACTTGGAACTATGCCCATACCAAAATCTAAACAATAAGTAAAGATATAAAAGGAACATGTGGGTCTTGTGCTCAAATCAATGAGGACTCACCAATAGTTTATCTTCAACCCTTAGAAATCTATTGATCATCCATGGAATATCAATGCTTCCAATTTCCTACTTTTTAGTGGAAAAAGGAATAGAAGGGGTTACCACATTGAATGCACCAAGTATGGATGTTGTGCAAAAACCATTTAAAAAGGAAATTTAGTATAGAAACATTCTTTCATGAAATTTGGACATAAACCTTCATAAAAGAGTTAAGAGACATAATACAATTCAACAATCACATATAGAAGATATTCAAGTCACGTTTATTGCATATACATATTAACATAGACCCTCTACCAAAGGTTATCCGAAGAACCACCACAGTATATTATGAAGGTGTCGCCCACACAACCATTTCACACACAACTAGATGATCCACAAGACTAACTCAAGTAAGTTATTACATTTCATCACATATCACATAGTTTCATATGCAATTAGATAAACCTTTACATCAATTTGACTCCCTACCTAAGGCTTCTCTAAGACTCATCAAAGTAAAACTTGAAAAGACAGCCCATACACCCATTTTAAGCCTACCAAAGCAACCATCATAGCTACCCTATAGAAGAGTCCTTAAATTATAATTCATTAAGAAACCATTCTTTCATTAGATACATTTTGAGAGAAAACCATACATTTGGAAGACTTCACATATTGGTCTTGGAAAGACCTACGGAACCCTCATCCTAGTATCTTCAAAGCCTACTCATGCAATGAATAAATATCATTATATTATAGTACCTCTACGTTGTAGAACTTCTTCAATACAAGAATGCATCCCATATGTGAAAGACACTGGCCTTGATGTCCCCTCAAGCCACTAACGCCCCATTGACCCTTCTATCAAATCACTTTAACACACTAGAATCCTTATGAAACTCTTTCTTGACGTTATGGGTGTTCTTGAGTGACTTGCTCCTTAAACATCTAGCATGACCTAAATTCATTTGGATTGACTTAGAAACAGTGTTAAGACTCTGGTACATAATTTTTGAGCTTCATGACACGTCAAGAATTTTCGAAGTGTTACAGCCTTAACAGGTTGTATGCTCTTCAGGGTCGCTAAGATCAGGAAGGTTCTCGCATGTATTCGATGGTACGTTACAAGTATTTGACCTTGAAGTTTATGCATTATTAGATCCAGGGGATACTCTTTCTTTGGTAACACCTTACATAGTAGTTCAATTTACTGTCAGTTCAGAAAAACTCTAAGAACCCTTCTCAGGGTCTACTCCTGTTAGTGACCCAGTTATAGCTAGAAGGGTATACACCAATTGCGTTGTCACAGTATATACGAAAGTCACCTCAGCAGATCTAGTAAAGTTAGAAATGGTATACTTAGATATCATTATAAGAATTGATTGGTTACGTTCAGGTTATGCCTCAATCGATTTTAGAACTAGGATTGTTTCTTTTCAATTTCCAGTCAAAACTATCATAGAATGTGAGGGAAGTAGCTTAGCACCTATGGGAAGATTTATTCTTACCTTAAGGCATGAAATACGATATCTAAAGGTGATCTCTATCATCTAATTTGGGTTAAGGATTCTAGCCTTGAAACCACAACTATTGAGTCACTTCTAGTAGTTTGTGAGTTTCCAGAAGTGTTTCTACAAGATCTTCCCAAAGTCATTCTCGAAAGGGAAATCAACTTTGGAATTGATCTCCTTGCAGATATCCTCCTGTTTATATTCCTCCTTACAGAATGGCTGTAACAGAGCTTACAAAATTGAATGAGCAGTTGAAAGACCTTCTAGATAAAGGGTTTTATCAGACCTAATATTTCATTGTGGGGTGCACCAATGTTGTTCGCAAAGAATAAAGATGGTTCTCTCATAATTTGCAGTGACTATAGACAGTTGAACAAGGTCAGAATCAAGAATAAGTATCCCATACCCATGATTGATTACTTGTTTGAC
The DNA here is from genome assembly GCA_027704785.1 of Solanum chmielewskii. NCBI lineage: Eukaryota > Viridiplantae > Streptophyta > Magnoliopsida > Solanales > Solanaceae > Solanum > Solanum chmielewskii. Next base: position 33,465,445 of record JAKWIX010000324.1, on the reverse strand, counting down.
TAACTTGAGGGTTCTAGCCATTTCTCAAATATACACCTCAGATCGAGTTATCATCATCTTAGAGTCAGCGATAGTGACATTTCAAAAACAGCCTTCAGAACTTTGCATGGTCAATATGAGTTTGTAGTTATATCGTTTAGACTAACTATTGCTCTTGCAGTTTTGATGGATTTGATGAACAGTGTGTTCAAACAATACATGGACTTTTTCGTTATTGTCTTTATTGATGATATCCTCATTTGCGCTATGAATGAGGAAGAACATGCAATTCATTTTATAATTGTTATGGAGACTCTCAAGGATCACCAGTTATTTTCTAAGTTTAGTAAATGTGAGTTTTGCTTGGAATATGTTGCTTTTCTTGGTTACATTGTATCTAGCGAAGGGATCCAAGTAGATTCACAAAAGATTGAAGCAGTGAAACAAAGACCCATACCTACCTCAGCTATAGATATCAAAAGTTTCTTAGGTCTAGTGACTTATTAAAGAAGGTTCGTGGAAGGATTTTCATCCATAGCCTCACCATTGACTAGGTTGACTCAGAAGATTGTCGAGTTTCAATGGTCAAATGATTATGAGAAAAGTTTTGTAGGTGTGAAACTACATTGACTATTGCTCCTGTATTGACTCTACCAGAGGGTTCAGACGGTTATGTGATATATCATGATGCATGCAGAGTTTGCCTAGGTTGTGTGTTGATGCAGCGATATAAGTTTATAGTGTATGCCTCTAGACGACTTAAGGTGCATGAGAAGAACTATCCAACTCATGACCTCGAGCTTGTGGGAGTGGTGTTTTAACTAAATTTATGGATACACTACTTGTATGGTGTTCATGTAGATTCGTTAACTGAACGTAAGATCCTTCAGTATGTGTTCACCCAGAAAGAGTTGAATCTTTGATAGAGGAGATGGCTTGAGATCCTTAAGGATTTTTATATGAGTTCGAATTATCATCCTGGTAAGGTGAATGTAGTAGCCGATGCGCTTAGTATATTATCTATCGATAGTGTATCTCATGTCGAGGAAGAAAAGAAGTGTTTAGTGAAGGATGTTCACATGCTTGATCGCTTGGGACTTCGCTTTATGAGCATATAAGACATCGGTGTAACGGTTCAGAATGCGGCAGAATCTTCTTTGGTAGTAGAGGTTAAAGAAAAGATAGACAGTGACCCGGTCCTACTTTAAATTATGGGTGCAGTCTACAATCAGAGATTAGAGATTTTCTCCCAAGGGGTAGATGGTGTACTTCATTACGAGAGTAAATTGTGTGTTCCTGATGTGGGCGAGTTGAGACCACATAGTCTTTCATAATCCCATAACTCTTGGTATTCTATTCATCTAGGTACCACTAAGATGTAGTGATATTTGCGGGAAGTCTACTAGTGGAACAACATGAAGAGTGATATAGCAGACTTTATGACTAAGTGCCGCAATTGCTAGCAAGTCAATGTAGAACATCAGAAACCAGGGGGTATGACTCAAGATATCAATACTTCTACTTGGAAGTGGGATGTGATCAATATGGCATTCATTACAGGATTACTATGTACTCGAAGACAGCATGACTCCATTTGGATGATAGTCGATAAGATGGTTAAGCCTTCTAACTTTTTGGCGGTCAAGACTACAGATTCGGCAGATTACTATGCCAAGCTTTACATTAATGAGATTTTGAGGTTACATAGGGTTCCTTTTTCTATCATCTCAGATAGAGGTCCTCAATTTAACCCTCATGTGCTGAAGCTATTTCATAAGTGTCGTGGTACTCAAGTTAACCTTTGTACAACATTTCATCCACAGACGGATGGATGGGAATAGTTTACCATTTAGACCGTAAAGTATATGTTAAGAGCTTGTGTGATCAATTTCAAGGGTAGTTGGGATAATCACCTTCCTCTTATTGAGTTTGCTTACAACAATAGCTACAATAGCAACATTCAGATGGCCCCTTATGAGGCTTTATATAGGCATAGATGTAGATGTCAGGTTTGTTGGTTTGAAGTAGGTGAAGAAGCTTTGATAGGGATAGATTTAGTACTTTATGCGATGGAGAAAGGTCTAATTATTAGAGATAGACTTAAAACAACACAAAGTCGTCAGAAATAATATGCAGATATAAGGAGAATGGAACTAGAGTTCCAAGTTGATGATTGGATTTTTCTTAAAGTCTCACCTATGAAAGAGGTGATGAGATTTGGAAATAAAGGAAAGCTCAACCCTAGATATGTAGGCACTTACAGGATTATGAAAAGGGTTGGAAAGGTGTCATATGAGGTACAGTTACTAGCAGACTTAGCAACAGTGCATCCGCTTTTCCACATCTCACTCTTGAAAAGGGTTTTGGGTGACCAAGCCTCTATATTGAAATTAGAGAGTGTGGCGGTGAAAGATAGTCTTTCCTATGAGGATGTACTAGTTGAGATTCTTGACCGTCAGATAGAAGGTTGAGAAACAAAGAAGTTGCTTCAGTCAAGGTTTTGTGGAGGAGTCACTCCGTAGAGGGAGCTACTTGGGAAACAGAAGCAGCCATGAAAGCCAAGTATCCTCACCTATTTCCTTAATATTCAACTCCAGCTCGAGCCAATAGTTCCTCTTCAACTTTATAGTCATTCATGCATAAATTCAGTCTTACAATCATGTTCCTTCAGTTTGTATTTGCATTTTAAGCGTATTTACATGTAGCCGAAACTCAATTCAGTTAAAAACTCAATTCTTTGAGTTTTGTAGTAGGGTTTGCAGCTCTCCCTCTCTATTTCAGCTTGTTTATCTGCATTCGAGGATGAATGATCCCAAGGGGGAGATAATGTAACACACCGTAACAAAATAGACCAAAAATAACTTTTTTCAGAAAAATCTGCCGGTGCAAATGACGTGACAATCGACAGATAATGTAACACCCCATAGCCTAAACAGACAAAAAATTAGTTTTTCCGAAAAATCTACAGGTGCAACTAATGTGACCATCGACAGACCGTAAACTAACCAACGGTCAGTCCTGCACAACTGTCGATGGATAAGAAACTGCCAAAAATTTCTGCTTAGGAAAATTCGTTATGTGTGGGCGACGGATGGACTTACTATCTATAGGTTAGACTACAGTGCGTAGTCAATGACCGTCGAACGAGACCCCCTTCACCCACTCTCCGACAAGATCCATGGATGACCATTACGGTCCATTGATGGACCCACGGTCCGTAGGTCTGTCCGTCGGTGGAAACTGGTTGACAGTTAAGTGGGAAATACAGTTGGGTAGACTTCAAATGGTCATAACTCTTAGCACAAAATGAATTAGGTTTCCCTTGACCTACCAACATATAGATAATTGAATTACATATCCACCGACCTTGCTAAAATCATACCTCCGAGTAAAAAATTATGCCCAATTTACTAAAGGTCTGTCGAACAGGCACAATCGACAGACCAAGAAACGGGGCGTGGATCCACTGACCGTCTTTCCTAGCCGTAGGTAGGTCCGAAAAAAAATTCCAGTGGTCTTTTGATCCTTTCCCACACTGTTTAAACCCTAATATACGTTGGTTTGATCGTAAATCATCATATTTTAATCATTTTAAGCCTAGAAACATAATTAAAACATATCTAAGTCAAATTATTAAATCAAAACTTAGAAAATTAGAACCAAGAGAGGATAAAAAGCTCAAGAACCCTAGTTCAAGAAAGCCACTATCTCCGGCAGTTCAAGCCACAAAAATTAAGTATTTTTTTGTGGATTTCATCACAAGATATGTGGGATTTCTTTAGTGGGTTCCTTCACCCACTGGATCCCTACTTTTCAGTCAGATCTTGATTCTTTTATCATGATTCAACCTAGGGTTTCTAGAACTTTGATAGAACTTCATGAATTAATTAAATATACGTTACAAATCATGTTATCATGTTATTACTCAGTTTATCGCATGAGCTTCAGAAACCTCGCTTTGTATTTTTTTATTTCTTGAGTTACATATTTCAGGTACTTAAGATATACATGTCTCACTTAAAAATACATAATTACCTGATTAACTGTTGCATTATCGGTTTGCATGTTAAATTTTTAGCTATCCAGTATTTACAGAAACTCAGACATAATCAATTAATTTATATAATTCATTAGGAGTAGCATAACACCTTGTTGGACGAGGGTTTAGCGTAATAGTCCCAAAACTACTAGCATTGTATTCAGTATTCAATTTCAGCATGTTATAAATTGGTCATTGCACTCAGTTAGCTCAAAAATTTAGTATATCATGTTCTGATTATTCATGATTATTATACATTCTTTTGTGCTTGTTCACTTATGTTTTATTTTAGCTTTACTACATCCTACAGGCTCAATACCTTTAAGTAGTCATGCATACGTGCACTATATCTTCTTGTGGTGTAGTGTTAGGTTCTCAGCATCCAGATCATGCATAGATAGATTTCTGATCTGTAGTTCAACAGATTAAGTCATGAGTCCTCATTCTCCGAAGACAACAGTCATGAGTTTCATTTAAGTCTTTAGTCATTTAGTTTTAATTTTTGCTAGATTTAGCTGGGGCTTGTCCTGGTTTTTTTAGTCTAGTTTAGAGTCTTATTTCAGACATAGTAGTTTCAGCTTAGTGTTGGGTCAATGACTTCATTGTAAGAAACTCACCAATGTTAATATTATATAAGTTTTAGCATATGCTTATTCCCCATCTTTTTATTATAAGTTATTATTTATCTTCCGCATTAGTTTATTATCTATAGTATGCTCAGATCATGCCGGCAGGGTTAGCTTGGATCACCCGCATCTCAGGGGTAGCTCGGGGCGTGGCATTTTCTCTCTACTTTTGATCTCCCAAAGAAACTCCATAGAAGACCAAAGTTAAATAGGGTTATAAGGAAGCACAATGACTACATCTATCCATCAATCATTAACAATTAACAAGGTATGGCATCCTTTAACCTTTGGGATTCTTTTCCCCAAAGGTTTCCTTCAAAATTTGTTTTTCAAAAGATTAATTTTTATGAGTTTCTTTCTATTAAGAAATTGTTCTTCAAAATTTCATTGTCTATGGTTTTTTTTTGATTATTATGCTTAGATTATGATGTATTAGTATTCAAATATGTTAATTCTTGATTTATTGATCTAGTTTGTTGAAGATGATCTTTTCCCTTAATCCTAAGTTATGAACTTGGGATGAATTGATGTGTAGTGATTCAATTGACTCCATTATTGTAATTATTACAATATTGTGATGATATGACTCCCATTTTTGGGTTGAATTGGATGTTTAGTTATAAAACCTTTGATTATGGCTTGTGAAGGAGATTGAGTAAATTTTGTGATCTCAAACCATTATTTCAATTATGATGCCTTTTGTTTTGTAATAAAGTTATATTGAAGTGTACCTTATGATGATATTGATTAGGGATGGTATGATGTCAAACTAAAATGTCTTCATTATGTGATTATAAGATTATGCTTGAGATCCAATGATATAAGGATCATGATTAAGTACCTATGTTTCTTAATATGATATAATGATGTTTATGTGCTAACCTTACATATGAGCGTTTTAATGTAATGTATTCTCTTGCAATTCCTATTGAGCTATGCCTATGCATATAAATGGGGAAGATCCTATGACCTAAACTAAGTTATGATTGTTAATGAAAGGCATTTAAAAAGGGACTCTAGCTTAGCACCGAGGGAACTACTAGTGAGGAATGTCCCTTCTCATCAAGGGAAGGTAGGTTCACTAATTTATTTATGATACTGGAGATTATAATGTATGTAGCATAATGAGGGTCCCAAACACATCCGTTAGTTCTTGAACTATGTTGCTCCAGTAGGAATATTACCTAGTGGATCCACATAGATGTTATGTCTTGTTCTGGTACTACCTTGAAAAGTAATGCACCTTCTTTCAGTATAGGGCTTTATTACACCGGATTCCACATTGGCTCATGTGGTCTATACCTGTTAAGGTAAGATGTTCTTAAAAGTAAACTGATGTAACAAAATGAACATTAACTAGTCATACTTGAGGTGTTTGACTTAGTCTAGGTAGGGGCATGAGACCTTATTTATACATTTTACTAGTAAGTCTTGAGGGAAGTCTTCGAAGGATGTTTTTATGTGCTGATCTGTTTATAAATGTAAATGATATGTATATGTTTATATTACATGTTACTGATACTATGTGATATTGCTTTCACTTGTGAACATGTGGTTGGTCTCTATTGCTAAAGTATGATGATTTCTACTCTTAATTATAAAGTATCTAAAGTTGGACATTTTTTTATAATTCTTATTGGATTTACTTGGTTGAGTAAGGTTATGGGGTCTTAATTAGTCTTTGCACCAGTGGACTTAAAGGGAGTGTATGAGTGATGGTCTTGCTTAGGTTATGATGTTATGAACTCCTATTAATGCTTGTTTATATTGTAACTTGATGATAGAGTTGTACTGATTATGTGCTCTGTGTTGATATGCATGTTGACTTGACTAGACTTGGTATTGTTGGCCTTGTGATGTACATAGTCTTGACTTATATAATGTGTGATTATTGACTTGTCTTTGTTCTTGAATGTGCATAAGGTATTTTCAAAGTGACTTTGCATGCTTTGGGTAAATTTCCCTTTTTCGCATGATTTCTATATTTATGTGCATATGATCCTATACTTAGTGCAATTGATGTTCTAACACTATTTCTCCCTTTCCCCCAAAAATTTTATGTTCTAGTCGTTGAAGAGTGTGTGACTACTTTAGAAGCAAGGCTTGGATTATTTCTCCGAGAGTGGGTATTCCCTCATGTTCCGAGGATGATTATAACTCTACATATGTTACATTGTTATAGTCTAAAGAGACTCATTTAACTCATGTTGTTTCTCAACAATGTTATAAGCCCTAAGTGCCACTTTAACATTTGTGTAAGGGCAATGACCATATTGTTCTATTCCCTTTAGATGTTTAATATAAGACATCCCTTTTAAGAGTTATTAAGTGTGTTGTCTATATGTTCCATAAAAGTGCAAGACAATGTAATCTTTTTATACGAGAAATCTATGTATACTCACTATAAATATACTATGTGTAAGGGAGAGGTCAAAGTAAACCTCATGAAGTATATATATATCAAGGAATTTTGATTTTCCGCAGTTTTAACCTATGAATGTAATAATGAATGCTAATAGGATAGTCTTAGTCCTATCAGAGGACGACGACAGCGGTTACGTCTTGGGGGTACTTCCCGCATGTGAAAAACTTGGTATCCGAGCATGAGGTTGAATATACCTATAATATATGTCTCATTAGCCACACTTATCAATGAGGAAATATGTGATTCTTATAAACTCCCATCTTCTTAAACTTCTACGTCGTGCCTCTAAAGACTTACTATATGCATTCACCTAAACCTTTTACTGTAGTTAAAGGTATGGATACTCAAAAGGCAGTGGCACGAAGGGAGGAAGAAGAAATTGATAATGTGGGTGTTCATGACAGCGAATATCCTCCCCAAGATAATCAAGTCCCTCCAACAGAAGAAGTTTCTATGGGCGATCAAGTTCTGGTTGTTCCTCCACCGATGACCGATGGTGACATAAGGGCAACTTTTCTCATTTTGGCCAATGACATGACCTCCCAAGTTAATTTCGTCACTTCTCAAGTCAAAGCTATAATGAACCTAATTAATACGGAGGTTGGACTTCGAGTGCCTCAACATGCTAACATTGTGTCATCTTGTTAGAGAGACTTTACTAGAATGAATTCACCTACATTTTTCGGGTCAAAGTTGGATGAGAACCCTAAATATTTCCTCAATGAGGTCTAGAAGATTATCTATGCGATTGGTATAGCCTCAATTGAGAAGGCCAAGTTAGCGTCCTATCAACTAAAAGATGTGGCCTAAACTTGGTAAGTGCAATGGAGGGATAATAAGGCACTAAGGGGTAGTCCGGTGACTTGGGAGATCTTCAAGATGGCTTTCCTTAATAGTTTCTTTCCTACACAGATAAGGTAAGATAAGGTGGAAGATTCATCATCATTCGTCAATTTGGTATGAGTGTACTTGACTACTTTTTGAAGTTCAGTAAGTTCTACAAGTATGCTACATCCTTTTTTGTAATCCCAAGGGATGAGATGAGTCATTTTCTTATGAGGGTGTCCGATGACGTGGTGGAAGAATTTTATTCGTCTATGATTCATGATAATATTAATATCACTTGTCTCATAGTTCATGATTAACCATTGGAAGAAACTATGTTAAGGAGGAAGAATAGGGAATCAAAGAAGGCAAAATCTTATGAAGGTTGTTCTTCTATGGTTAGGCTTTACATTCAATATAAGACTATATTAAAGAAGAGGTTTTCTAATAAAGTTACTTCCAATTTCCCAACTCCCATGATGATAGGGTGTCTAACCCTAAGTCTCAAAAGGGAAGATGTACTAGTTCACCAAGCAAGAAGTCAACCAGTAGAAAGTCTGGCGAGAAGCATTCAGGTGATTGCCTTGTTGTGATGAACAACTGATTTGGGCGTGTAAAGAGTGGACACAAGGTTAGGGATAGCCTTAATGTGAAGGGTAAATACAAAGGAAGTAGGCAAGCTCAAGATAGTGGTTCTAATGTGCATTCTCAAATGAAGAATAACTTTTATGCACTTCGCTCAAGGGGTGAAGAAAAGAGTTCTCCCGATGTGTTGACTAGTATGTTACAAGTGTTCTCTATTGAAGTTGATGCTTTATCTGATCCATGTTCTACATTATATTTTTTACTACTTTTATAGATAGGAAGTGTGATTATTTGCCCCATATCCTAAATGAACCTTTCATATAACTACCCTGGTAGGTGAGTCTGTGGTTGGAAACACGATATATAGAAATTGTACTATAATGTTGCCCAATAGAGTTACATATGTGAATTAGAAGAATTTGATATGGTCAATTTTGATGTCATCTTGGGGATGGACTGGCTGAATTATTTTTTTGCTTCCATTGATTTTAGAAAAAGAATTTTCAAGTTTGATTTATCAAATGAACCTATCTTAGTGTGGAAGAGGGGAAATTATGTTCCTTGAGGTCGTATTATCTCTTTAAACCTTATAAAATAATCTCAAAAGGGTGTTTATACCATGTGTAAGATTCAAATATTTAGAATATTAAAATGCTCCCATTGAGTTAGTCCCCGTAGTAAGGGAATATCCGGAGGTCTTTCCTAATGATCATCCTAGGATCCCTCCCGAACGGGAAATTAATTTTGGTATTGACATGCTATTGGATACCAACCCCATTTCAATTACCCCTTATCATATGGCTCCAAATGAATTGAATAAGTTGAAAGTTCAACTCAAAGCTTTTCTATACAAAGACTTAAATTAATCTGGTATTTCTCCATGGGGTGCACCGGTATTGTTTGTGAAGAAGGATGGGTCCCTTAGAATGTGCATTAATTATCGCCAATTCTATAAAGTCACTATTAATAATAAGTATCCTCTCCCTCTTATTGGCGACTTTATTTGATCAACTCCAAGGGGAATGGTACTTTTCTAAGATTACTTGAGATAAGGGAATGACCAACTTAGGGTGAGAGGTGAGGATATAAAATAATGTCATTTCGGACTATATATAGTAAGTATGAGTTCTTAGTAATTTTCTTTGGTCTCACTAATTCCCCAGTGGTGTTTACGGATCTCACAGATTGGTGTTTTGATTTTACCTATATTTTTTGTGATTTTCTTCATTGACGACATCTTGTTATATTCAAAAAATGAGGGTGAACACATTTACCATTTGATGGTGGTGTTACAAGTGCTTAAGAAGAATAAACTATTTTCCAATTCTAGTAAATGTGTGTTTTAGTTGTGGTCGGTGGCTTTTAGTGGTTATATCATCTCTAGTAAGGGAGTTGAGGTTGATCAAAGGAAAATCAATGTGGTAAAGAATTTGTCTACACCATTGACTCCAACCAACATTAGAAGCTTTTTTTGTCTAGCGGTATATTTTAGGGGGTTTGTGGATAATTTTGCATCCATTGCATCTCCCTTGAATACATTGACCCAAAAGATTATGTAATTTGAGTGGTCTGAGGCATGTGAAAGAAGCTTACTAATTTTTAAAGAGAGGATAAACTCCGGTCTGGTGTTGACTCTACCGGCGGGTTCCAAGGGCTTCGTTGTATTTTGTAATGCATCCCAAATTGGCTTAGTATGTGTCCTTATGCCACAAGGGAATGTAGTAGCTTATTCTTCTAAACAACTTAAGGTACATGAGACAAATTATCCAATTCATGATCATGAGTTCGGGGTCGTTTTATTTTCCTTATTAATATATAGGCGTAATTTGTAAGGTATCCATGTTTATGTGTATACCCACCATAAATCTTCAATATGTGTTTACTCAAAAAGGAGTTAAATCTATGACAAAAAATGTTGTTGGAGTTATAGAAGGATTACAACATAAGCATTCTCTCCATATGGTGTTTTATGGTTCATCATAACTCTAAATCGTCTTTTGTGGTTGAAGTGAAGTCTAAGCAACACCTTGATCAATTATCGATGGATTTAAAGGAGTCAGTTCTTGGTAAACTTAATGAGACATTCTCCTTTAGGGGGATGGTTTCTTGAGGTATCAAAGAAGTTAAAGTGTGCCCAATGTTTATGACTTGAGAATCGGAATCTTGAGAATACTCATGGTTCTCATTATTCCATTAATCCGAGATCTACAAAAATGTAGCATCACCTTAGAGAAGTGTTTGGGTGGGAAAGATTAAAAAGGGACATAGCGAAACTTTTTGCAAAATATCCAAATTGCAAAAAAGTGAAATTCGAGAACCAAAAGCCAAGTGGTTTACTTCAATAAATAAAAGTTCCAACTTTGAAGTGGGAAGATATTAATGTGGACTCGTGGTAGGTTTTCATTAGACTCAAAAGCAACATGATTTCAAATGTGTTGTTGTGGATTGGTTAACCAAAACCGATCATTTACTTCAAGTCAACTCACATACTCGGGGGAAGGATTATGCAAGGATCTTCATAGATGAGAGTGTGTGTCAATATATTATCCCTCATATTTGATAGGGGTGAACAATTCACATCTAGGTTTGGAGGTCATTCAAAAAAAGGTTTAGGTACCAAGGTGATGCTAAACACAACTTTTCATCCCCAAACGGATGGTCAAGCCGAGCGTACTATTCAAACCCTTGAGGATATGCTTAGATCATGTGTTATTGACTTCAAGGGAAATTTTGAAAGATAATGTCCTTTTGTTAAGTTTTCATAATAAATAGTTAGCATTCATCTTTATCTATGGCTCCCTACGAGGCATTGTATGGTAGGAGATGTAGATATCCAATTGGATTGTTTCAAGTGGGAGAGTCTTCATTCATGGATCCCAAAATAATTTATAATACTTTCTGAGATAGTTCATATGATAAGGAACCGATTGAAAAGAACAAATAGCCGGAACAAGTATTATGCTGACCATAGGAGAAGGGATTTAGAATTTGAAGAGGGGGAAAAGTGTATCTAAATATATCACCCATGAAGGCAGTGGTGAGATGTGTAAAGAAGGGGAACTAGAGTCCTTGTTTTGTGGGCCCTTATTAATTTTGTAAAGGTTTGGCAAGGTTGTGTACGAGTTGAGATTACCTAGTGAATTGGCTTTGGTTCATATGGTGTTCCATGTCTCCTTTCTTAAGAAATGTAACGGTGATATAAAGTCCATTATTCCTATTGAAGGTCTAGTCGTGGAAGAGAGCCTCTCCTATGAAGAGTTTGTGGTTAAAATCTTTGATAGACAGGTTAAAGGGTTAAGGAACACGGAGGTGCCTTTTTGAATGGTGTTATGGATGAACCACCTAGATGAGGGAGCAACATGGGAGGACGAGCCCAACATGAAGGCCCTTTACCTTCATCTCTTTGTTGATTATGGTTAGTTGTTCCTATTAATAATGAAAATAATGAATAAATTGAATTTGAATTATTTTTTAAAAGACGTGCATGTTTATGGAAATATTTTTTTTGCTAAAAACGATGTTTTATGTAAAAGTGTTCATTTGCTTGATTTGCCATTATTTAAGTATTTGGTATGTGTTGTCTCCATGAATGATATTGAGCATGTTGAAATGTAGCAAAAATGAATATTTTGCATAACTGACTCTTTAATGATGTGTTCAGCTCATGTAATTGTGAAAAGAAGATTCCTCATGTTGTATTCTTTATCTCTTATGTGTAGTAATTAAAGTTATTAATTTCTATGTGTAAATTCTACATTGAGTTTTAAATATTTTTTTGATTTGTTATTGTTGGTGGGCCGGTATTCTTGAGTCTATTCTCTTCCTTCAAAAGTTTTTTAGTGTAATTCCAGGACGAATGTACCAAGCGGGGAGGGATAATCTAAAACACTGAAATTCTAAAGCCTGATTTAGAGCGGGGAGGGATAATCTAAAACACTGAAATTCCAAAGCCTAATTTAGAGCCTCACATGAGTGTCTAAGAGTTGTAACACTATTTTAAGGTCTATATTTCAATATAAAAGTCATTAAAAATTTTCGACTAAAAACAGCAAGGAATGTCTATGACGTCTGTAGACTACAACAAAAGATGCTAGTGTGCCTTAGCCTTTTTGACAAGGTTGTAGGAGTCAGAATTTATTGAAATTTGGTGGGAAGATTTTAAACACATACTAGAGTTTATTTAGGGTTGAAACATCCGGGTAAGTCTCCTTAATGACCAACCAAAGGTTCCTTGAGAAGGTTCCTTGCATTGTTTCTTAAAGTTGTCTTGAGACGGTAGCCATCGATAGTTGCAGGCTACGAGGTGTAGATGTCCACAATGGATGGACACTTAGATAGTTCATGAAGGGTTTGTTTCGAAAGTCTCTAACCAAAATAACAGATGTGCAGCGCGGAGGGTCCTTGGCCGTCAACAAACATATGACATGTTGGTCCGGGTCTCGCTGGTCAGGGTCCCTGTTTGTTTTTATGTCTTATTAAGTTCATTTGATTAATTGAGTTAGTTAGGGGGTTAATTAGTGTTTAGGGGTTGGTTAATTAGGTTAGTTAATTGACTATGTAACTTACCCTTAGTCTTAACACAACTTAACACCTCTCAATTCTCAAAACCCTGTTGTTCTTTGTTCTCTCTGCTTTATCTTTCCCAAAGAAACTCCATAGAGGTCCAATGTCAAAGAGGGTTGTAGGGAAGCAAGAAAACTAATTTTATCCATCAATATTTAACAATTAACAAGGTATAGGATCCTTTTAACCTTTTGAGTCACTTTCCCCAAAGGATTCTTTAAAAATTTGTTTTTTCAAAAAGATGAATTCTTATTGGTTTCATTATATTACAAAATTGATCTTCTAAATTTCATTGTCTATGGTTTATTTTACTTATTATGATTATATTAGTATTATGATTCAATTATGCTAGTTCTTAATTTATTGATCTACTTTGTGGAAGATGACCTTTCCCGTAAACCTTAGGTTATGAACTAGTGATGAAGTGATGTGTAGTGATTTAATTAAAATCCATTATTATTGTATTAGTTACTATTTTGTGATGATACTTTACCAATTGTTGTGTTTAATTTGATGGTTGATTGTAAATACTTGGATGATAGCATGTGAAGTAAATTATATATGTTTCATAATCTCAAATTTACTTCAATTATGTTTACTTGTTAGTGATGAAATTATATTAACCTGTACCTTATGATAAGATAGATTAGGGTTGTTACTTGTTGAATTGAAATTTCTTTATTATTTGATCGTGAGATTATGCTTAAGATGTAATGATATAAGGTTGGTGATGAAGTACCCATGATCCTTACTATGATATTATGATGTTATTATGCTAATCTCACATACGTTGGTTTTAATGAAGGTGTTCTCAAGCAGTTCCTATTTATTTATGACAACGACTATATAAGGGGTATACCCTATTACCTAAACTAATTTATGATTGTTAATGAAATACATTTCAAAAGGTACTCTAGCTTAGCACCGAGTGAACTAGAAGTAAAGAGTATCCCTTCTCATATAAGGAAGGTAGGTTCACTTATGTACTCGTTAAATTTTAAATTATAATGCGTGTAGCATAAATAGGGTCCCAAACACATCTCCTAGTTCTGGTACTAAGTTCCCCCATTAGAATACTTGCTACTGGATCCAAATAAAAGCTATGCTCATGTTTTGGTACTACCTTGGCAAGTAGCCCACCTTTTCTTGTTGTATGGTTCCATGGCACCAGATTCTACATTTTCTCATGTGCTCTATGTCGGTTAAGGCAACATTTTCCCGAATGTAAAATGAAGTAATAAAACAAATGTAAAATGAAGTAATAAAACAAACTCTAACTAGGATGACTTAACATGTTTGGCTTAGTCTAGGTAGGGGTATGTAAATCTACTTATACATTGCACTAGTTAGCCTTGAAGGAAGACATAGAAGGATGTTCTTATATGCCTATATGTTTATAAATATAAATGATATATATTTTTTTATCCTACATGTTAATGACACTATGTGATATTGGTTTCACTTGTGAACATGTGGTTGGTCTCTGTTGTTAAGGTATGATGATGTCTACTCTTAATAATACAGTATATAAAGTCAGACATTTATTATAGTTCTTATTGGGTTTCTTGTTTGAGTTAGGTTATGGGGCCTTACATAGGCATTGCACTATTGGACTTAATGGGGTTGTATGAATGATGATCTTGTGTTGGTTATGATGTTATGAATTCTTATGCATGATTGTTGATATATAACTTGATTATAGAGTTTTATTGAATATGTGTTCAGTTGTGTTGATATGCATGTTGCCTTGCCTAGACTTGATTTTTTGGTCCTGTGATGTACATTATCTTGACTGAAGTAATATATACTTAATGACTTGTATTAGTTAATGAATGTGCATAAGGTATTTACAAAGTTACTTTGCATGGTTTTGAATAAATTACCCTCTTTGGCATGATTTCTATGTTGTATGTGCACATGATCCTATACCTAGTACAACATATGTGCTCACCCCATTTCTCCTTTTCCCTCTATTATTTTACGGTCCAGTCATTGAAGGGTTTGTGACTACTATTCAAGGAAGGCTTGGATTAATTCTCCAGGTGTGGGTATGTCCTCATGTTCCGAGGATGATGCCTTTTCTATCACTCTACCTATGTTACATTGTTATAATCTAAAGACACTTATTTCACTTATGTTGTTTCATGTTATTGTTGAAAGCCTAACGTGGAACTTTTACATTAGTGTAAGGGCTTCCCAATATTGTTCTATTTCATTTAGATGGTTTAATGTGAGAAATCCCTTCTATGAATATATCAAGTATGTTTTCTATATGAGTCATGAAGGAGAAGACTATGTAATCTTCTTATACGAGGAGTCTATGTATACTCACTATGAATATATTATGTGTAAGCTAGATGTGTAAGTAAACCTCATGAAGTAGATGTTGATAAAGAGTTATAATTTTCCATACTTTTAAAGCTATGAATGTAATGATGAATGCTAAGAGGCTAGTCTTAGTCCTCTACGAGGAAGACGGCGTTGATTACTCCTAGGGGGTACTCCTCGGATGTTAAATAGAGATAAGATTGAGATGAGAAAATAGTTACTACAAAGAAGATTAGAGGAAGATAATGCTTCTTCACTTCACACATAATTTTCCAAAACATTAAATGACAACCATATAAACTCTCTCCTCACCCTGTATCCCAAGACAATCTAGTATTGGGTTGTCTATTTCCTCGGCCTATGCATAGTCTTGCCCCTACACCAACAGTTTGGGGACCATTCATGTTCACAACATATGGCTTGAAAATCTTTTCCAGAGACATATGATATTTATCATGTAAACATATAGAAACTATTTTCCTCATTATATAAATAATAAAAAGTATCATAACCATAAAGCCACAAATTCTTCTGGTACATTACCACTTCGACCTTGCTAAATAGGAAAAAAAATTCTAGAAAAGTAGTGTGGTAATCTTGTACTTCCATGATCACTTTCCCATATTTTGTAGAATACAAAATATACCAGCAGTATATTAATTTACTTAAGTTACTTTGTGTTAATACTTTAAAGAACATAATAAGAAACAACAATGTTTAAGCGGAATTTTTCCAAACTAGAAAATAAAATAATTAGAGCGAATAGAATGAGAAACAAATTAGAAATAATTTATGAAATATTATTATTAAAGAAGACATCGAGCCTACTGAATACAACATATGCCCTTAAAAAAATTGCTCTCTCAAGTACCAGAGGTAAAATGCAAATATCTTTCTGATAGATTTATTTTACTCACCGTGTCACGACCCAACCCGATGGGCCGTGACTAGTGCCCGTTTTGGACACCCACATACAAACCTGCTAAGTATAACCAACTGAAACTAAGACAATATGGAATTTAATCAAATCAAGTCAACCCCAACGTCATATATATAAGAGGACCTGTCTCATAAGGAGTCATAACCATTTAACCATAACAGCATACGCGAGCCGACGAGGCCGCCACTATTCAAAGCATAATAACATACGTATGCCGACACGGCTGCCACTACACAATACACAATGATGTACGCAGCCGACAAGGCTGCCCCCGTACAAGCGGACATCCCAAACAAACCATGTCCAGACCATTATCCAAAACATATATATACAACCCACATAATGTCCATAGACCTCTAAGAGTACATTAGTGAAACTCGACGGGACAGGGCCCCGCCATACCCATAGACGAGCAAAAGACTACACAAAATTTATGTACCAAAACGACTGGGCTCCGGAACAGTGGAGCTCTCCCAATCAGCAGAGTAGATATCCTAGGCGGGAGGATCACCGAACTGTGCGTCTACACCTGCGGGCATGAAACGCAGCCCCCCGAGAAAAGGGGGGTCAGTACGGACAATGTACTGAGTATTTAAAGCATAAGGTAAAGATGACAGGATACCAATATGGCAAGTCGAAACAAAATATCGCTACACATATACCCTTTTAAGTGAAAATCATGCATATATTTAACATTTAAGGTGCCCAGCTTCCCTAGTAAGGGGCTCGGCAAAACAATCATCACGTCATCTCCGTCATCATCATCATCATAACCATCCTCATCACCAATCATATATATAATATACATACCCGGCCCTCTAGTGAGGAACTCGGTGACATATGCAAGAAACTCCGCACGAACATTACCAGGCCCGGGACTCGGTGAAATGATAAATGACTCTATGCACGAGCAGAATATTATGAGCAACCATATGCAATTAAAATCATTTCTTATAACTCAATAGAACAATCAACGTGAACCAGCAAGGAGTATTACCAAAGATTAATGTTTTATCAAGATTATGAACCTTTAATACGATATGGAAACGTAAAATCTCAATGACTCTAAGAAGCATTACCATAGATATTAGAGATCATCATAGCCTTAGACATAGCCGATATATAGAGGAATAATTGTGGAAGCAAGAATATACGTCACCTAGACGCTCTAGAGGTAAGTATCAAATCTGTCCGTTATTCGCTTATTTTTAAAAGTCATGCCAAGCAAAGAAAGAAGGGACATCGTTACACCGTATAATCGAGCCGCACGTCCAATATTTACTGCTCAAGCTATTAATCTATAACAGGCAACAATCGTGCCGCAATAGATAAACATCGTGCTTTACTTTTTTGTAAGCTAGCTAATAATCTAACGAAAATTCGGCAGCACCTCCCCTATTTTCCTTACTTCGTCCCAATCCGAAAACAATCCAAATTATCCACAGCAATACCAATAACACATATAACCCAAAGAATCATATTAAACAGCCCCCTCCCCAAAACAGTTCCGTCTCGGCAACCATAGCAGCGAAGCAACGACACACCGAGCGATAACTCGTTTTATAATTCGCAACACATCTACCTTATCGTATTCATCCTTTGGAGTATATACTCATAATCACATTCAACATATACATAATGCCAAAACAGAATTTTCCTGCAGTTTGCTTTAAACAAAACAGCCCAAGCACCAACACGACACCACTAATAATCCGATTATGGTTTCCATTCATACTTAGCACATTCAATAACTAAAACAAACTTCCTAAGCTATTGGTCACGCCCCCTTCTTAAAATTAATGGATAATTAACAAGGGTATTCTAAAGAATTAACACACCAAACAAGAAGATTACTAACCAAATTATTTGCAGCTGCTGGCCAAGAGTTGCAGGGTTGGTTTCTCCATTTCCATGGCTGCCTAAGAAAAGTGGTGAAGAAGAAGATGATACGCAACAATGCATTTCACCACTTTATTTAGCTTGGAGTGGATTTCTCCACCTCATTTAATAGTATGAAGTGGAGGCAGCCCCCCTCTACACCTGTCCACTAAGGCCAGCCCACAATCTGATCCCTTTTTAATTTTTGCCTTGAGTGGTGGGGCCCACTGGATTAAATTAATCCTAATCAGCCACCAATTATGAGTGGTGGGGCCCATTGGATTAAATCAATCCAAATTAGCCACTAATTAATCCCTCACTTAAAGGTAATGGCACTTACATTAGCCAACTCATACTTAATATCACATTTGGAAATAACATCCTTGCCTAATATTTCTTTACGTCTTCTAGATCACGATGCGCACTACGTATAAAAAAAATACGAGGCATAACACACCGGTGCATCGATACGTATACCCATAGCAATGCGAACAACTCACGATAGTAGAGTATTTCATAGAATGCTAAAATTTGTAGTAGAAGAAGTCTAGAAAATTGGTTCTTATAAAATGAGAGGAAATGTCTATATTTATAGACAACAAAGGGTAATATCAATAAATGTTTATTGTTCATTATCGGAAAAATTAGAACCCTTGAAAAGTTTCAACACTTCTTAAAGGTCACAAACTTTTATAAAATTCACTACTCTTGAGAAAAGTCGCAAATTTTCATTGATGTTACAATTGTTCAAAAAAGTTGCAACTCTTCACTTTCCATTAAAACCTTTGAAAACCCAACAAACATATTTCTAAGGGGTCGGGGGACTTTGCAGATAAAAAACACACTATATACTTTATATCTTTTTCAATCAATGAGTCATTTTTATTATTTGTATTTGTTTAAAAACATATTTATTGTAGTTAGTTAATTAAAGGTCACCTGATAAACGATGCAATTATATTTTGTTAGTCTTGACGAGATTGTAAGATTAAATTTAAGTTGAGCAACATCACTACAAAGCATTCAGATATTAATAGTTCAAATTTAATAGTGAAGGTTAAAATAACAAAAATTTGACGCAATCAAAGTGAATAATTTTATTAATAAGGTAATAATGTTCATTCAAGCCAACAATTTACAAAATACTATATTTGACGTAAGATGTAACACCTCATAATTTTCTTTTAAACTAAGACTCAATTCTTTAATCAAGAAACATAATGTTTGTTAAGTGTTAAGGTTAGTTCAATTTATTTAGCACCTTGAGTTCCAACGCCGCCGAGATTCTAAGTTCTGAGTTCTGATGAGTGAGATATGACCTTTTGACGTCAGGCTATCCAGTAAAGGAAAGTAAATCGAAAATATGAGGGGTATTTTTGTCCTTCCCATACCGAGTAAGACAAAAATTATTTGGTTCTGATTAATAATCTTAATAAACAGTTATGTTTTAGGGTTCTAATCCTATTTGGTTCTGATTAATAATCTTAATAAACAGTTATGGTTTCATTTGAATGTTTTTGAAGAGAAAAAAGGAGAAAAGATTAAAGGACTGATGCATTCATCGACGTTCTTGAATTAAATTGAGAATTTTTGCCATGGGTTTAATCCCTAAGAGGTATGTAAGATTTCATAGTATTGGGTTCTTTAACCCATATGCCAATCATGACTTATTCTGCGTAATTTCATTCGTTAAATTTAAATATTTAAGTTCTTGATGAAGTCTTATAAGTGTTCTAGAAGTTTCATTTAGTTTTGATTTAAGATTCTTATTTGTTATACTTTAAACGCTCATATCTCTTATAATATTAATATTTATTTGAGTCATAGACTACCAATTAAAATAAAAGGAAGTGAAACCTACTCTCGAAGGCCACCAATTTCACGTCATTCAGATGTACTGTGCTGTTACGAATTAGCATATGGGAAAATATGGGAAATGGTTGGTTTTTTTATATTCAAGAAAACCCTAAACGAATTGTTCGACTAATTAAGGTTCAAAACAAACAGATTTTTATATTTACTAATGAAAATCATTATTTTTGGCGATAGCATTTTCAAGAACCTAATACAAGAATCTCAAGAAAGATTTTATTGATCATTTTCCTTACATTTAGGGTTTCGAGGTGTCTATTAAAGTTATAATAAAAGATTCTTCAAGAAATATTTTGGTCCTACATGAAATCATTCCTAATATGAACATAACCTTGAGTGCATAGTTAAAATTCAAGGTAGAATGGAGAGTTAACTTTTGAGAATTCTTTCAAACGTTCAAAGAAATTACTTTTGACTCCTGTTGATCAGTCTTCTATAACTTATAGTATGTTTTTCCAGGGCTCAAGTAAGTTAGAGGATGGGGAAATTTTTTTCATGAGTCTACTTTTTCATCATGAGATTTTTCATATCATAAACCATAACTCTTGAATTCATATTCACATGTAAGAGAGAGTTAAGTTAGAGTTCAAGATTGCTAGTGAGTTCAAGTATGAATATGTTGAGATCAAAAATTTATTTGAGCTAAGATTGGAGGAAGTAAGTAAGAGAATGAGAAGAGTTGTACTCATTACTTCCATATAGTTATCAATACCTTTAAGAGGATTTCTATCTTCAAGTTCCAAGTCATGAGTATTGAGTTATATCTATGGTTATGGAAAACGTTTCATTGAGTCATTCATGTCCATATTTTTATATGAACCATACTAAAGAAATTTTTAAAAACTATTTTAACTTTGTTTTAAGACTTAGGCATTCAAGTTGAGTAAAGAATAAAAGTGAAGTTCATTTTCTTAAAAATTATATATGGGAAGTAAGTATTCCTAAGAGTAAATGTTTTACATTTAAGATGAGAGAAAATAGTGATTTCAAATGAGTTTTGAGGACTTTCAGTACTATCTCATTTTAAAAAATATGAGTTTGAGAAAGAGTTTTTAAAAAATTATTAGTATGACAATCGATTATGGCATCAATATATAAGTAGTATGTTATCTAGATATACCGTCAATGTTTGTGGAGTATGACTTCCCAAGTCATCAATGATAATATTAAAATATGATTTTGATATGTTCTATGAAAGAGTTTTCAAGAGTAATTACCCCTTTAAGAGGGTAGTTTTTAGTAATTATCTCAAACTAAAGAAAGAAGTCGTTTGCAAAACATATGCACTAGTACATTTTGGCAGTAGTATTGAGCACCGAATTTGGGGCGATATGTGTTTAGATAACTCACACCTACATAAACCAAGTAACCAGCTTGGGTAGAATAGAGTCATAATCTTTAAATTCATTAGTTTTTTAATAGACTAGTGGATCCACTAAGTTAAGTTAGTCATGTTGTAATGACAAGATATAGGATAGTCCTTGGAAGCGTGAGGTAATGTGTTTATTATCACTGTAACTCTTCAGTGATGATTAATTGTAAGATAAACACTCATAGAAGTTATTGTACTGTTATGTACATCAGTTAATTGTATTTTCATAATATACATTTCATATTTATGTTGTATCATTGTTATGTGCACAAAGTTGACATCATGAATTAAAAAAAATATTCTTCCTATTATACTTGCTTAAAACTAGTCCATATCGAAATGAGTTCAATTAAGTATAAATACTTGAGTATTTCGAGTTGAGTAGCTTAAGTTGACTATCTTCAGTTGATTTGTGCTTCATTAAGTGGAGTATAAATTCTTTGAGTATCATATATTTGAATTGAATATATAATATTTGAGTTGATTATCTTATTCTTTATTTGAGTTAAGTTGAAAAGATGCAAGTATTTTTCCTTTTAATCAAGTTCAAGCCAATGTTTTATGCTTTAGAATTCCCTTTACATGCTAACACATTCCATGTAATGAGCCATTTATATTACATCTTTTGAGTATGCAGACACATGTATTTAGGATCAGTATTCGGATCTTCGTTGATACATCAGGTAATTTGAGTTAACTATGGTATGCCTCCTTGCTTACAGAGGATTTAATTTGCTTCTCACATTACACAAAATTTTATGGGTCTTGTCCTTACTTCCATCCTTATCAATAAGAGAATTCATTGATATTTCGTTTCTTTAAAATTTTTGTATAAATAATTTATTTTAATAATTGTTTTAATGACTTAACTTGCCTATTTTATGGTGAATTTAATATAATATATATTTTTGATTTTTCTTTTGAGTTAATGATTTGCATTTAAGTTTCATGAATTTATTTTGTTTTAACATTTTGCATGCTTAAATTAGTTTTCTACTTGTACTCAGACAGCATGAGGGTTTTCTTGGGGACCAACAATGGTTCTTCAGTGTCATCCACGTTCAGGATGTAGACTCAGGTCATAATAAACTTTGTATCAGAGCATAGAAATTAAGTTTCCTAGATTTTTTATAAAGCCGTATCGATATGATCTTATTAATGGTTGTGAGTGCCCCACTTCTATGAATGAGGTAATATAGACAATTAAGAAAAGTTTCCCTTCTATCATACTCTTAATCGTGCAATAGATCTAAGCAAGAAATATCTATCCTATCTTGTGCATTCTCATTTTAATTCGACTACCAATCGTACTAGAGGTTATTGAAAGGCAGAGTTAGTTCTATGTCAATGAGTTTCTCTTAAAAAGAGTTTTAAGGAAGTCATGAGACTCCATAGGGGTTGTAGAGAAGCCCAAGAGTTAATTAAGTGTTCACCTTCAGAGTAATGCACTCATATAGTTCTATTGAATAAATTAAATAATTAATAAAATTAAAAGAACTAAAAGTCCAAATTTACATTATTGTCTCCTACTCATCAAAGTAAATGAAAAACTATTTCAATTTTACTTTCTTAGATTCTATTCTTCAAATTTATTCTTAATAAAAAATCGTAAGAGTTAAAATTTGAACTTTAAATGTTGAGCAGTCTAGTTTTTGTATAACTTGAAATTTGAATGAAAGGTAATATTGTAAAAGATCTCGAACATGAGAACATTGAATCGGTTCTTAAAAGGCCAATGTTTTTAGTTCACAATCTAGGATGGGAATTGGACATTCTATCGTTACAATTATTGCACGATATAATATGTAGTTCATCTTGATTATGAGATTGATATAGTTCCAACATCTTGTTGTGGTGTATTTTGTATGTATTGAATGGGAACGAGTAGAGATTATTGCTATTGAATGACCAACAAAAGAATATTATTTAAACTATTAAATGTACTTATATTTTTAATCTTGATATACCGATTATTTTATATGTACGTTAATTATCATTTTACATTATTTAAAGGTTAGATTGTAAGATGCGTCAATAGTCCTGGTAGATTGGATGATCATAATATATATTGGTCACATATTAGGTTAGTTTAAAAAATCCATATCGAGATTGATGATTTGTATTTTCTAGAAGCTTAAAAGTTTTCATCATGTCAAACTTGCAAGTGGGTTTATTAATTCGACACATAAAATAAGTTAAGCAGTGCTCTAAAGTAAATTTTTCAGTGAATAATGTTCATGACTAATTTGATTTGTTTATTAGTATATGTAATTTGAACATGGGGAAATAAATATGTGCGTAATGGGGAATTTCAAAATAAAAATAGGGGGGGGGGGTGAAATTAAGAATTTCTAGTGGAATAATTTGTAATTTATTAATATAAATAAGTCAAATTAATTATTTGAAATTATTTTCATTATAGGAAGTCTCGGTAATTAATTTTTATGGTTCCTATCCTGCCCTTATTTAACTAGAACTCAAAATTTATTCTAAAGGAAAAATGGAGAAGTATGTGTCTTTCTTTATTCTAAGAAAAGGGAGATGTATATATCTTACTCTGTTCTAAACAAGGGAAAAGTATATCACTTTTCCTATTCGAAGGAAAGGTAAAAGAAATGAATTTTTCTATTCATAAGGAAAGGGAGGTGTACATTTGTCTTTCTCTATTCTAAAGAAAGGGAGATGTATATCTCTTTCTCTTTTCAAAGGCAATGGAAAAGTGTTTTACTTTTTCTATTCTAAGGAAAGGCAGAGAACATGACTTTTTCATTTCTAGGAAAGGGAGATGTACATGTCTTTATATTCTAAGGAAAGACATGGTATTCCTTATCCTTGACTAGGAATAAGTCTATACAAATAGGGATTCTTCTAACCCTTGAACGGAGAAAAGGTAATACTGGTCCACCCATTTATTGAGTGAATTTGGAAGTGAACTTGGGATCACTATAGAAGACCGGAGAACTATAGACCAGTTTGTGGACTAGCTTGTGAATCTGCATGAAGGTTCTTTGTTGTCGACTGGCTTGCGAATTCATTTGCAAGTATGTTCTTATTGTCACACCTGAACTAACCCTATGATGCGGACACGGAACCTAGGACCACAAGTGATCCCAAGCGAACCCTTCTTGCATAATCATGAGCATGGTAAAGAATATAAACTGATACGGAAAAAATATCATAATTTAATCTTAAAGATGGGGAATACCCATATTATATAATTGATATATTTGAAAACAATTATTTTAATATAAATGAAATATTAACTCAATGCTAAGGTAAAACTAACTATGTCTGAAATAAGCCTCTAAACTGGACAAGAAATATTAGGACAAGTCCCAACAAAATCAACCAAAAACTTAAATTAAATGTCTAAAGACAGAAATGAAACTCATGACAGTTGTCCTCGGAGAATGAGGACTCACCTCTGAATCTACTGAACTGGAGATCGGGAAATCGATACCTGAACCTACATCATAGGAAGATGTAGCGCACATATGCGTCAGTATATGAATGGTACTGATCATGTAGGATAGAGTATAGCTAAGATAAAAGATAATTGAAGAAGTATAAAAGCAAATATACTAATCTGAACATGATATACAGAATTCTGAGTTAACTAGATGCAATGAAAAATTTATAACTTGCTGAAACTGAATACTTAATATACTAATAAATAGTCAATGCAGAGAGTCTGACTAAACTGTGGGAGCTACTAATAACCGATAATAAATCAACATGAGCTCAACATGGAGTCCTATATTTACGACCCATCGAGAGGAACCAATATACCCTTGCAGATGTATAAAGGCATGCTGGCATTATCTCTAAAATAATTGCCCAAATACTTACAACCTACTTGGTTAGTAGTTTTGGGACTATTGGGTATGCTGAACCCTAGACAAACTCTAGATTATGCTACTCCGATTGAACTATGTAGTTAACTGATTATGTCTGAATTTCTGTAAATATTTGATACGTCAAAACGGAACATGCAAAACTGAGGATGCAACATTTAATCAGGTAACGATGCATTAAAACTGAAGCATGTATAACTGCATAGCTGAAATGTCTGATCTATCATGTCTAATTCAAGAACTGAAGAAATAAGGAGCTAGGGTTCTGAAGTTTATACAATATTCTAAGAAATAACATGATTATATGATTTGAAACATATATTTAATAAATTATTGAAGTTTTATCAAAGTTCTAGAAACCTATGGTTTAATCATGATAAGAGATTCAAGAACTGACTGAAAACTAGGGACCCAATGGGTGAAAGGGATCCATTAGTGAAATCCCGCATACCTAGTGACCAAATCCAAGGAAAGATACTTAGGTTTTGGGGCTACAACTGCTGGAGCTTTTGCATTCTTCAACTAGGGTTCTTGAGCTTTTTCTCCTTTATATGTTTTGATTTAATGATTTGACTTTGATATGTTTTAATTATATTTCTAGGCTTAAATTGACTAAAATGTATTGATTTAGGGTTAAAACGACATATATTTGGGTTTAAACAAAGTGAGAAATGAGAAAAGGTCCCTTGGGAAAGTTGATGTCAGACCTATCTACGGCTAGGACAAAAGGTCTATAGGTGGTTCCACGCCACGTCGGTTGGTTCATCGGGTGTGCCGATTCGACGGGACTTTACTAAAATGGGTATATCCTTTTACTCGGAGGTGTGATTTTAGCAAGCTTGGTGACTATGGAAATGTAATTCAATTATCTATCTGTAGGTAGGTCATGGGACACCTAATGAATTTTGTGCTAAGAGTTATGACCATTTGAACTTGAACCAACTGCATTTCCCCCTTATATATCAGCTAGTTCCCACCTACGGTCACACCTACGGATTGTGGGTCCATCTACGGACCGTGGTGGTCATCCGTGTCTCTTGGCACATACTGGGTAAAGGGGGTATTGATCGACGATCATGGACTACGGACAGTAGTCTAACCTAAGGATCGTATGTTTGTCCGTCGACCAGTATTTAACAAATTTTCTCGGGCTGAGAATTTTAGGAGTTTCTGATCCCACTAACGGTTGTGTAGGACGGACCGTGGGTCAGGCTAAGGTCCGTCGATAGTCATATCAGTTGCACCAGAAGATTTTTCTTAAAAACTGATTTTGGACAGTTTTGGTTACATGGTGTTACACTTATGCTTTGAATGATAAAAACGATTGTACTTGTTTTAGAATAAACAATGTGTTGTCGATTATTCGTGTAAGTTGTATCATTCTAGTATGCTTCCTCAGTACATATAATGTTTTCCAAACATTACTGAGAAAGTGTTGATGAGTTGTTGTAAATGTCATCTCGAATCGCTAAAAGAAAGATTATCCAATCTTCAAGTGTGGAGAAATATAACCAATTAATCTTTGCTTTAAAACTATGAGGAGAAATCTGGATTCAAAGAAAAAATGTATGCACACAAGGTTTTTGACGTAAAATTGTCTGGTTACTGCCCCACATTATTTGCTGAGATGCAATCAGACACTTTAATTGAATTGTTTAGTGAAGAGGCGACAAGTATTAAAAGCATTGCAATCTAACTGTTCCATGAACATCCCCAAAAGGAACTGTCAGAGAGTTACGATCGTGCAGTTGATCTTGATCGAGGCTCTAATTTATGAAAAACACAGATGAAATTACCTTCGTTTTTCCTGTTCAATTAATTGCATCAAATCTCACTTTTGAGCGAGAAGAGCATGATGAAGGTAATCTATTGTTTAACCTTGGTGCGACTGCCTTCTTTTTTCATGATGGAAAATTTCATTAAATCTCTACGTATGGGATCCCGGAATTAGTTCTGAGTTCAAGATTCCAACAAGTTCTTATAATAAGATTGTAAAGGAATGTGCACTGTTTAAGGAATTTTAAAAAGGGAAGAGTTGGTTACTTGTTAAGTTTTATGACTGCAGCCATATAAGCGGTGTTAAAATAAATGTTACAAGCACAGGTGATGTGATCACTCCTTGTGTGACTTACATGATATTATGGAATATGATATTGAAGTTTTCTCATTATGGCCTACATACTCACCTTGAAGAACAATACATAATTTCTCAATTGAGATATGTTGGGGGTGGAATGACATGGTGCTACTCCTGATATGCTTATTTAATTACCGTGATTTGTGATTTGTTGGCCAATGGTCATCAGCTATTACAAAAATGATTTTACTTGCTACATGTACAAGGAGTGCAATAATTTAATGATGCTTTGTTTCTGGTTGGGAATTCCTAATTCAACCATCATAAAGTGGAATTAACATAGTAACAGTTTGTCTTTATCTACTATTAATAAAGGCAGGTGGAAGAGAAAGGTGGAAAAAAATCTCTTAAATCTTGAATATGGCTGCAATATCTAAACATAATAGAAGACTCTCAGTTTGAAGATGCAAATGCCTATAATGTGATCATTGCAGATAGTCGTTCTCGATCAAGTTTGGTGCAAATTATTATACGTCAAAATTCACATATATCAATATTGCTCTTGTAGGTGGAACATGATGATTCTCATTTCTATGTTAACATGACTGAAAGTAGATGCACATAAGAATTGCTTAGTTATTATACACAATATTGAGCAGACAGCACTAT
Organism: Solanum chmielewskii; assembly: GCA_027704785.1. Taxonomy (NCBI): domain Eukaryota; kingdom Viridiplantae; phylum Streptophyta; class Magnoliopsida; order Solanales; family Solanaceae; genus Solanum; species Solanum chmielewskii. The sequence goes on along the minus strand of JAKWIX010000324.1, from coordinate 33,437,413 downwards.
AATTTAAGCTTTACTCGAACCTTGAGGACAAGATTCTTATTGAGTCATGGAGTATAGTTGTAAACACGTATTGTGCCCAAACTATTGTGCCTGGGGATAAACTATGTAGAGTCCCTAGAATTGTGCAACCCGATACTAGATTGGCTTCGGATCCAGGTTGAGGGTAGAGTTTATATTATTTCCATATGCCGTTCTGGAAAATTAGGCATAAAGTGAAGAAATTGTTTGTTCCTCTTATCTTCTTTCTATAATCTAAGCTACTCATCTCATTCTCATCTATCTCTACTCACTTGATATTCAGTACTTTTCATAGTAATTCAAGTGTTGTCGTTGTAATTTGTTTATCTTTATATATAATATTTGGATATTTGTGTTGAAAATTTTGGTTTGTTTCAGCATATGCTTTTTTGATGAATTTTTTTTCGTAAATAGTCTTGTCTTTAAAATTCTTTTGTTTGCCGAATGATACTTGCATATTTTGGTTAGCTAAGATATAGCGTCAAAATGTATTAATTGGAAAGATATTTGAATAGAAAAGCATATCTATGTGATAATATAAGAATATTTTTTATTTTGTTTTGATGATTAAGAAAAAGAATACCTTTGTATTTTATACTCCATATAAAATTTGACTATCTCCAATTTTCAATGAGTAAAAACTTTTATGGTTTTCTAATCTATATAAAGTTAACTATGAAATTGGTTTGAAGAATATAAAAACATCACCTAATAAGTCAGTGTTATACATCTGATTTACTACTGAGTTTGAATTAGAAATAGAGCTTAAGTCATAAAAACTTCACCAACATTCAAAGTTCATTATATTGACTAGTTGAAGAATATAAAAAAGAAGAGTGACTTAAATTCATTGATTTTGTCCCTACTTTAGGTGCCTCTATGAAATGAACTCTTATATTTTATAAAGATTGTGAAAGAGAATTGAAGCACTATAATTATTTTGTAGAATATTATTTCCAAAAGATATTTCTTGTTTCCAATGGAAATTTGATAGTATGGAGAAAAAAATATGTGCGGAATTTATTTTCAAATATTTGAAAAAGATATTTATAAATATAAAGTTTGATTTAATGACATTCTTGTATAATGTTTGAACATGCATAACTCTTAGAGTATATATGATATTCTTCACAAAATAGTTATTTTCATTTATAAAAGAGTGTCACTTAAAATGTTTGATTTTTTTTCATGATAATATTTTCTATTAAAATAATATTATGTGTATACACATGAATATTTGTGGAAAATCATTTGTCATGGTTGTGTTGTAAAATATTATATGTCCTATTTCCCTTATTGGACCCCAAGAAACTATGTTTATATGTAATTCTATAGCAAAAAAATAAAAATTTATGGAAAGATGCTTATAAAAAGGAAATAAAATTTGAGAATGTATTGACTCTCAATAATGTTTGTATTAGACAAAACGGTACTGAGTAGAAAAAAATATTTGTGAGAAAAAAACTACCTCACAGAGGGCTTTTAAAATTCAACATTTTATTTGTTCTTTCTTTCATGAACCAAATTGTTTATGACATGAACACTTATGAAATGTCAATTACAAAAGATTGTAAGAAAAAATTATCAACTTAGATGTTTTGTCTAAATTTGTGTTAAATAAAAATGTCAAATTTGTGTTGAATCTAAATATGTTAAGCATTATTTTATATCTGTTGAAAGAAATTGTAATTCCTTAGAGTAGATTTATACAGACATTTGTAATATGAAATCAACACCATCATAGGGTGATAAAGTGTATCTCGTAACTTTATTGACAATTGCATTGGACACAATTATCTCTATTTATTCAATGGTTCGGCCGAAGCAATACAAATGTTTAGGCAATACAAAATTGAAGTTCAAATTCAGATGGAACAAAAAGATAAGAAGTTATAGGGACAGAGAGTATAAATTTCTTTTAGTCGAAATATGTTTGGCAAGTGAAATCACCCATCAAACTACTATCATACTCACCATATCAAACAGAATTGCAAAATAAAAAATTATACTTTGAGTGAAATGAGGGATGCATTACTTACAAGTTTAGTTTTACCTAGAAACATGATTGGAGAATCTATCTGGGTGCAAACTTGTTAAATCATATTATGGACATAAACAAGCATTGGAATAATGATGCGTGAAATTTTACCAAACAATGTTGGCAAATGGATTTAAGAATGATGGAAGTAATAAACATGTTTATATTAAAGATACTCCAAATCAGAAGTCTTTGTTTGTTTGTATGTTGATAAGATGTTAAGCATCGAAAGAGACACTTATGACATAAATACTGGTAAAACATATACTAGAAAGAAACTTTGGAAGATCTTGGAGTTGTTGATGTAATCTTGGATATATGAATTCGTAAAACTCCACAATGTTTAGTGATGTCATAGTGTCATTACATTAAAAATTTACTTGACAAGTTAAAGTATTTGGAGTTTAGTTCTTCAATGATTCCAATAAATGTGAGATTTGCACATAAAAAGAATGAAGGTGATAGTGACTCGAATTTAATTATGCTAGATCATTAGAATCTTTATGATGTATATCATGAAGTATCTGCGATAAGATTTAGTATTTGTTGTTAGTAAACTGAGTCACTTGATAAATAATCCTAATCAAACTTATCTGGATAAAAATAAAAAGATTTAAGGATGTTGAAAACATAATTCAAATTATGTGTTGCATTATAACAAAATCCAATAATATTTAAACTATATAGTAATGAAATTTTGATCATCCGCAAAATGAAGAAAAATCCACAAGTGGGTACGAATTTACTCTTATTAGAGGATAATTTTTTTTTGGGAATCTTCAAAATATACGCGTATGGCACGTTGTATAATAGAATATGAATTTTTCACTCTAGATGAAGCTGGTGAATAAGTTGAATGCCAATGAAATTTCTTGAAAGATACTTTTTAGGCCCAATATTTGGGATCAGTATGCACACACTTTGATAGTCAAGACGCAATACGTAGGTCGTAGAGTATGATGTAGAATGGAGACCCAAATATCAATTCGCCAATTAACTCACAATGGTATGCCTGTTGTAATCTTTAAATTGGGATAATAATATAGGGAAATGACATAGGGGTTCCGATACACGATTATTGGCAAGTTTGTTTGAATAGAGCCTAACATAGAACACATTCGCTCAATCTATTCTGAAAACATATATCTCAAAGGAGACGTCAAAATAGGTGAAAATGATTTTTATACGGTCTTTACTGATGTCATAGATGAAAATTATTGTAAAACAATATCGATCAAAAGTTCAATTGATATAAATTGTACAATTATGTGGATTGAAAAGTTGACCCCTAATTATAAACAAGTGGAAGATTCTCTTATTATTCCACTGCGGGTCTAATTACAAGTTTTACCATACTACTGTCATACATGGTATTTGGTAACTTAAATTTTGATCCCATGTAGGCAACCCTTTATATCTCAATACTGCTAACTGATTTTCGATAGACTTGGCATAGAAAAAGCGAGGATTTGATGTTGACCTCATGAAGAAAAAACATAGATCTGTTTGGTGTAGGCAAGAGGATATTTATAACGTTGTTCAAAAAACATTTTTCTAAATGCTGAAAATCAGCTGCAAGCAAAATAAATAAAAGAAAATTTTGATTTTATTAGATCTATTATTTTCTTGATTCTCTATCCTACGTTTCAGCGACTTAAGGGCCTTCAGTAGCGTATTTCTCGATTTTTGGACGATGCAAACCTCGTTGATGTTGTCTATCTCGGGGACGTCGGAAAGCTCTTCTTCATTTCCACTAGATCTCGGGGAAGAACTCCGTTGGTCACTCCTTCGAAAAGCTATGAGTTTGATGTTGTAGGTTTCTCCAATTTGCTGAGTGATTGTTGAAGAGTTTTCTTGATCTCTAGAGTGTTATGTTTGTCCCCTATTTATAGTTATAGGGGGTGAACAGGGTTGGTTGTGATTTGTCAAAAGATGTCAATTTGACACTTGGTTCATTGTGATTCGTTCTTGCATTTTACTCGGACAACCACCTCATTTAGACACGTGGCCTCAGCTTGTTGGTCTTTGATTCCTAGTTATTGTGACACATGGTATGGGTTTGGGCTTCAAGATGAAATGGACCTAGGACTTGAATATAATAAAGATAGATTTATTTATTTGTAAAAGCCAAATTTATCATCCAACCCATATAAGCATGTATTAAATCAACATTTTGTATCAATTAAATGAAATAAAATTTGTGAGTCTACAGATGCCTCCTACTTCAAGCCTTGTTGAAGTATAGGTTTGCCGACACTTGATTACAAGATTTGAAGTATTCATGAATGTTTATTCATATTTTGATATTCGTCAACGTATAGGCTTGAAGAATTTTGACGATGAAAGTTGAACTCTTTATGAATGCCTTGTTGAGACTTCAAGAGTATTTTTTTTCTTGTTGTCGCATTCTAACTAGGTCAGTACAAATGATTTTTTTGTAGTGATGTCAATTATTGTTTAACCATTCTTGTTGGAAAACCACATGGACCATCTTTATTGATTTCAAATAGATGGGTCTAGTGAGTAGTAACATTGTGTGATCTTGCTTGCAAGGTGTGAGAAAGAACAAGAAGATTGGTTTGATTTTGAATTAAATAAAATGAATATCAAAATGCCATTGATTAAATTAGTAATAATCATTCTTGACATCTCAAGACTTATTAATTTCTTTTTGAGTGCTAGCAACTTCCATTCAGATGGAAGGAATTGATATGAATTTTTCTTCCAATTTTACCAAAGTTTAATTTGTACAAAAATTAAAAATTGCTCAACGGAAATTCAAAATAAGTAACTCCCATGTACAAAGGATTGATAAAAGAATCATTCGTAAAATATTTCTTCTAAAAAAATCATTTGTATTGATAAAAGAAATATCTGAAAAATAATTCCTTCTAACAAAATCAATGTGGAACTCAAAACTTTGTGATTTCCTTTATGAATTTTGTGCAGTCCCGCCAAAATGCCATTTTCATGGTGTAAAAGAATTCAAATAAAGAATAAAATGATTTTGGAATAAATAGACCTATATTACTACGATATAACAAAAAATCAACATAAAAAAATGTTTCGTATTGATGGTAATTGATTTTTTAAATAGTCCATTAAACGTGGATGTTTCCCTCACAGTTATACGGAATCTTGCCAAAACGTCCTTTTCTCGATGTAGGAGTAGTTAAACGACAAGAACATTGTGCTCGAGAAACTATACTGTTGGTTATACAATAATTACAAAAATCTACGTTAAAATCCTTCCGGAAAAACGGGAACAAAATTTTGAGGGTAGTCATCAAATCTGGAAGTTCCTTTCACATTTATGTGCAATTTCGTCAAAACGTTTTTTTCTCGGTGTAGGAGCATTCAAAGGACAAGAGGATTTATTATGAACAAACTAGACCTATTATAATACGACATATAAAAAAATCAATATCAAAAACCTTTTGTATTGACGGGAATTGATTTTCAAAATTGGTCATCAAATCATGAAGTTCCCCTCATAATTATGCGCAATCTCGCAAAAAAGACCTTTATTTGATGTAGGAGAATTGAAACGATAAGAAACATGATTATCGAGAAACTATACTTTTGGTTATATGAAATATCCAAATATCACTGTAAAACTCTTTCCGGATCGACGGGAATCAAAGTTTGAAGTTGGTCATCAAATCTGGAAGTTCCCCTCACAGTTATGTGCAATCTTGTCAAAACATTCTTTTCTCGGTGTAGGAGCTTTCAAACGACAAGCAGCTTGCTTATGGAGACATTTTGTAATACAATATATTAAAAATCAACATTAAAAAGCTTCCATATTGAGAGGAATAAAATTTTGAAGTTTGACCCCAAAATCTGGTAGATCTTCTCACAGATTTGTGTCTTCTTGCTAAAACGCTATTTTCTTGGAGTAGGGGTGTTGAAATCACGAGTTTCTTATATCATTGAAAAGAAGACTCAAATTAATATAAGATGTTAAAAAATTATGGCCAAATACTGTGTGGATTCGTACATATATTGCGTCAAAGGAAACTCAGGATTTTGTGTCGCTCAACTCTTCAGCTTTGAGAAGTCAACTTTTCAGCATTGAGCAACATCAAGAGAAAATCAATAACTCGACGTATAAGTTTCTTTTTACAATCTTCTTTTTTTGTTGAGTAGAGAGACTCAAGAATCTTCTCCTTTTCTCATTTGTGATGCGTTCAATCTCATATGCTAGGTACATGATTTAATGATCTAGTGTGATAATCACGCAATAACACAGATTTTATTAACTCATTTAACTTAACTTACAATGATTACTACAAGTGCCTACGCACCTCGGTGAAGAGGATCAAGTCATATGATAGTTCAAGATGATGAGTTTTTTTTTGTGTTTTTGTTTGGGCTGTAACAGTTTATACTCTTTCGGGCACGACGTGACATAGAATTTATGGTCATACCCTAAGGAGCATTGTAACTTGTAGTTTAGGCTTGTAAGTCGAGGATGATTTAAGGGAAGAATTTCATCAATGTAACTGGCCTTCTATCTTTTTGTGATGAAGCATTGATGTACTTTAGTTTTGGGTTGAATTTTGTGATTTTGCATTTTCGAAGATGATTTGTGCTTTATTTTGTGTCGACTTTTGAAAGTCAATGTTTAGAAGTCCGTTAATTCATTGGATAAGTCATCTACCTTGGATGTGTGTTGTTGTTTCTGCAAGGAGGAAACTTCAACTAGTTCAATGTTCCCAGACTATAGTATAATGACATCTTCTTCAATTCTTGATGATGCCACAAGACGTAGAATTTCTGAAATTGAATTATTTTTATGATCAAGTTTGACACTAGCATGGTTTATTTCAGCTATCTCTCCATCGTGAATGATTATTATTTCTGTCATACAAATGTCATCATCTTTTCCTACATAATGGAGTAAAGCATTTTGTGGTGTTATGACGGATGATGACATGATATCTAGAGGACATAGGATCATCGACTTTATTGGATTCATAGAGTCTCTTTGAGTCAGGGTGTGCAATAAATTCTTTGTTAGAACCTCATTAAGAATTGCAGGAATTCTTTTTATTTTAACTCATTCAAGGATAATTTATTTTTCACTCTCGCGTTTGTTGATGTGCTACAATCTCTTTCAAATTTTGTCTCGCAGAGGTCTTCGTAAAAGTTGTGGTTACCTCTATGGACTTATTAGTTGTATAGTCTAACGACATTTTGAAAATTTTTATCTTTTTTTCTTGGGTCAAAGACATACAATGTCTTTCCAAAGAATACAATGCTAAACTCCATATCATGAGCACGTGTATCTTATTCTTCATATGTACAAGGATTAATCCCTTGAAGAATTTATGTTGCTCTCAATTGCACACGCAAGATTACGTTGTCGCACAACTAATATAGGCTCTTAAGGGAATCAGATTATCGATCCCAAAGGACTTTTAAATTCACTACTTTTACTAAATTTTACTATTCTGATTATTTACTTAAGAGACCCAAAAAAGAAGAATGCAAGAACAAAATAATTAAATTACTTATAATAGTTTTAAAATTCCACGACTGCAACATTAATTAGTTTTTTTTTTAGTTGAATAACCCTTGGATGGGTACGGTCTGAGCAACATCCCATGGCCTTATTATTAATAACAAAAACAAAATACAAGGATGGGGGCATAAACCAAACCTTCAGACTTAAGATGGTTCGTAGTCAACTTTCCAAAAGGAAGGTCAACTATCCCCCTAATAATTGAAGATTAATTCCGAATACTAAGTACCTAGTGAGCGGACTCCTCTCAATACAAAGCATCTAGACAACATAAACTAGGGAGACTCTCCCTTTACAAGAAAGCCTATAACTAACTAACCTATTCAAAACAGCTATAATTTTAATTATAGCTAAGTTGAAGAGGTATAAAGGATCAAGGGGGTTCCTTGATTATTTTAGTCATCTTTCTTCTGAAATTTGGCATTTGCAATAGATCAAGGTGATAGTACAACTTTGCTTACTTGGGCATTTGTTGGCTATAGAAGTATATTTGAGGATTGTTGATCTTGTGGCCGAATTTGGAAAGTGCATCAGCTACACAATTGGCTTCTCTAAACACATGTACGCATTTGAGGTTTTGAGTTTGAGAGATGAGATTTTGTATTCTTCCCAGTTGTGTGATGATGTTCCATGCAGGGATAGTCTTCTTTAAAATCCAATGCACCACTAGTTGAGAATCAAGCTCCAAAATGATTTTTCTATATCCAAGTTCGATCACCCAATTTAAACCCAACATGGCTGCCTCAATTTCCGCCTTATTGATTGTTCCTTCTCCCATTGGTGTTGCGAAAGCCATAACCAACCCACCATGATTGTCTCTAAGTATGCCGCCAGCCCCAAGTCTGCCTGAATTGGAGAGTGCACTACCATCAGTGTTTACCTTAATCCACTGATTTGCCGGTTCGATCCAACCCACCATATTCACCTTGATGTCATGCACGCACATCTCGCTCATTCGTAATAATTCTGTCCATTTTGCTGGCCAATTAACTTGAGGGAAACCAGTGTTAAGTACCTTGAAGTTGTCATTGTATATCGCATATTTGACTCGGCTGATATTGGTTCTTTTGCCCCCGTACTTGGCTGCACATCTGTTCTTCCAAAGGTTCCAACAAATGAGTATAGGTGTGGCTTGTAGTAGTGTCTTGTGTGCTGCGTTTCTTTGCCTGGCAGCCCACCATTGTTGGATTAAAGTCTGCAGGGAATTGTTGTCTGGCAGCATGCCTGCTGTAGCAGCAAAGCTGCTCACAACTGCTGCTGCATATTTCCCATTGGTGAAGATATGGTCTATGAATCCAATCCCAACCTGTCCAAACAGAAAACGCACACAGATAGCTCAATGCCAAATTTAGTATGCTTATCGTTAGTAGGGAGTTTACCCCTAAAGGCTCTCCATAATAAAAAGGAAGATTTAAAAGGAATGTTTTTGTGCCAAAGAAGATAGTTGAAGTGATTCTTAGCCCTTTTTTCTCTAATCTCTTCCAAAGATGATGAATAACTAAAACCAACATGTGTGTTGGGTTTCAAAACTACATGATCTGGTAGTTGCTGGATGGGGGAGATTTCTGTAGGTAGGATGATGGAGAGGTGACTGACTGGGGCTTGCTCAAACTCCATCTTCCTACATCCCAAAATTCAGCAACTTTGGAATTATTGAATCTGTTGTTGTTTGAGGAAAGGTGTGCTAATGGTCCACTGCCTAGCCAATTATCCCACCAAAATGAGAAATTTCCAGCTAGCAGTTTCCATTGGATGTGTTGCTCAACTTGTGGCTTGTTCATCAACATGTTTTTCCAAGCTAGTGAATCCCTAGAATCCTTTTTCTTGCTGACTGGATTGGACCTTTTGCAGTACTTTACCTTCAAGAAATCACCCCACAATGTTTGCTTTGTTCTGAATATCCACCATTTTTTAAATTGGAATGCTTTGCAAACATCTTTTAAATTCTTCATGCCTACTCCTCCATTTTCATTCGGGAAGCTTAGGTTTCTCAAAGAAGCCCAATGGTATTTCTTCCTAGTGTTCCACCCCTAGAAGAAGTCAGCCATTAACATTTGGATTTGTTTAAGAATAGTTTTTTGGGGAGTTACAGCAGACAGAAGATGGATAGGTAAAGCTTGTAGCACATACTTTGTATGGATTGCCTTGCCCCCATAGCTAAGATGTTTGGTTTGCCAACCTGTAATCCTTCCAACAACTTTACTAACGAGGTTTGAAAAATAATTATTGCTAGGCCTACCTACAAATAAAGGGCAGCCTAGGTAAGTAATTGGGCCCTGTTTTTGTTTAAAACCTGTAAGTCTCTTCATTCTATCTCTTGTGCTAGTGAAAGCATTAGAATGTAGCATAAAGTGACTTTTATCACCGTTGATGAGTTGTCCGGAAGTATTCTCATACTCCTTTAAGGTATTAATAAGAATCTTCTGAGTTTTGAATCTCCCAGAGGTGAACAAAATAATGTCATCAGAAAAGCTCAAATGGTTCACCTGTTGCACCCTCCTTTCCATGATACAACCATGTTAATCCAGATGGTTATGAAGCCTGTTGAGACATCTTGATAACACCTCTGCACCTAAAATAAATAGGGCTGGAGAAAGGGGATCACCTTGCTTGAGGCCTCTAGTGCAATGAAAAAAACCATGTCTCTTACCATTAACAATAATTGAGTACCAGTTGTTCGCCATGATTCTCCACACCATATCAATAAACACCTCTTCAAATCTTATTTTTCTTAAAACCAGACAAATGTATGACCATGACACCCTGTCATAGGCTTTAGCCATGTCTAGTTTAAGAATAACATTGCTACCCACATTGGGTTTTTTCATATGATGAATGATTTCTTGAGCAAGCATAATATTTTCTGAGATGCTTCTGCCTTTAACAAACCCGGATTGGTTGGGGGAGATAAGAGTAGGGAGGATAGGGCTGAGTCTTTTACTTACTAGCTTGGAAATGATTTTTCTAGTGAAGTTGCTCAGAATTATACGTCTAAACTCAGTAATTTTGTTTGGATTATTTACTTTAGGGAGAAGCACAATACAAGAATGAGAGAAGTACTTGGGAATTATCTGTTCACTGAAAAAAGTTTGTACAACCCCCATAAGATAATTCTTGATGATGTGCCAACACTTTTGATAGAAATACCCATTCATACAATCTGGTCCAACTACCGAATTAGGATTCATAGAAAAGACCACTTCTTTAAGTTCATCCATACTAGGCATGTTGGTAAGCTACTTATTTTTGGTCTTGACTAATCATCCTTGTAATACATTCCAAAGTATGCTCATTAATATGCTTTTATTCTCCACTAAAAATTGCTTTGAAATGTTCACAAGCTACATGAGCTATGTTGTCATCCCCTTGTACCCATACTCCATTTTCATCAACAACTTTATGAATAAATAACTTCCTTCTTCTTCCCCTTATAACAGAGTGGAAGTATTTAGAATTATTATCACCCTCCTTAAACCATTGAAGCTGAGTTTTTCGTTTCAAAATAGTGTCCTCCAACTTGAGGAACTTGATGTACTTGGCATTAATTTCATGGAGGAAACATCTATTAGAGTCACTTTGATTAGAGATGTAGTTTTCTTCAGCCTTATGCACTTGTTCCTCATACATCCTAACATTTGGAAAATATAACTAAATTCTATTTTTGACCAACCACTCAGAGTGTTTGACAATCTTTTCATTTTTTGGTGAAATATTCACATACCATTACCTTCCACCTCCTTCTCCCAACAAGATCTGACTGTTTCTAAAAAATGAGCATTGTCTACCCAACAGTTGAGGAACTTGAAGTATTTGATGTGATCAGTAGTTGAGGGAGTCATTTCCATGAGAAGTGGACAATGATCCGATCCTGTTGAAGACAAGTGAGTAATGGTAGTTTGAGGCATCTTTTCCAGCCAAGAATCATTAACCATTGCCTTATCAAGCCTCTTCCAGATTCTGCGGTTAATACCCCTTTTATTTCACCAAGTAAATTTCTTCCCACTAAAGCCTATATCCAACAGTCCACAAGCTTCAATGACATTAATAAACTCAATACTTTTCCTCACGTTATAAGGTAATCCTCCCAGTTTTTCCTTAATAGAAGTTATAATGTTGAAATCACCAACAGCACACCAAGGATTATCATTTAATGTAGAGTGTTGTATCATTTTGTCCCAGAGAGGTCTTCTGAGATAATCTTTGCATTTAGCATAGAGAGGTCTTCTGAGATAATCTTCATCTAGAATATTACAGTCAATATCACTGCTCCAAAAAACCCAAATCTTACCATTACAACTGCTAATAGCATTATCCATGCTTAGATGCATTTTGAAGTTTTGAATATGAATACTGTCTGAGAAAGATTCCGAAATGGTAATTACAGATAAATGGTGTAGTTTCCTGAGCATTTTGAGCCTCTCAAACACCCCCTGAGTGTTGATCCCTCTCACATTCCATATGATTGTACTAATCATTGGGATGATCTAGAAGAGAAGAGCCTAGTGTAAGGTCTGCTTGCAGTGACAGTATTTGCATCATGTTTTTTGAAGTGAAACTTTTCATGATAAAAACCCCTTGGAGATAGACATTGGCTTTGTGTTACCTGTTGGATTTCTTCCTCCAAGGTCTGATCATTATGTGGACTGAAGGCCCTAATGAAGGCCTCACTCGTCTCATCTTCTTCCTCAACCTCTTCTATGGAATGGTTATCCCGATACATTTCATCCTCTGAATTATCCACAACATATTCATCTAAAATAGACACATTGTTAAATTTACCCTTTTGTTGTCTTAAATCTGGAGGATCATTTGTAGGAGGGGTCATATATTGAGCTTGTAGGGGAGAAATATCTAATCCATGGTTATCATTAACCATGATAAATTTGTTACAAGATTCATCATTTTCATCCTGTTCATATTCCTTATCTTTTTCTTGCATCCTGTTTTGCCTCTTTTTTTCCGCATCTCTTTTTTGTTTGCTTGGCTTATTTTTACTCTTGGGAGTGCTTTCTGTAACACTAGTAACACTTTGATACCCTTGATCTTTTTAATTCATTTTTCTAGTTTGTTGTTTCTCATTATATCTTTGGCAGATTGTCTGGTGCTGTTTCTATTCTGTACCTGCTGCTGAAGTTGTTGTTGTTTCCCTTGTTTCATTCTGTTTTCATCATTATTAAAGGTTCTATAGTTTGCACTAAGGTTAGATTCAAACCCCTCATGCATAACATGAGACAATTTCTCCCCTTTGGTAACCCTATCCTACAAGTTAGATGCTATCTCCTGACACCCCCCATCCATACCTCCAGAACCTTCTTCAGTAAGACCAACAACAACATTAATAATATTGGGGAATCTGGGGTGTGGGAGCATTGAGTCAATACCTGGGATTTTGTGTTTATTTTCTGCAGCAGCCTGCTATTTTTGTTCAAATTTTATGTTGTTACTTTTTGTTGTAGTTGAGATGTTGTTACCTCCTTGTTTTTGCTGCAGTCCTTTGTAGTGTTCTCTCTCTATACTCCCTGTTTCCTTCTGTTCCTGCACTCCAAGGTTAGAAAAAAAAATTTGAGTTGGGATAGGAGTTATACCTGCTGTTTCTTGTTTATGTTGTTGATTGTTTCTGCTTCTTTGTGTTTACTGCAATTCCTGTTGTTCCTGCATTTCTGGGGTCTTGTATTTGTTTGTTGGAGAAGTTTGTTGATGTTGTAGTCCATGATTGCTGAGAATTTTTTCTGCAGTTGGGTTGATAGCACTCCCCTTTTTTGGCTGATCTGTTTCCTCTGATGTTTGGCTGGAGTTCCCTTTTCCTGTTTGAGCCTCCTCCTGTTGTTCCTGCATTTCAAGATTAGCAAAGGTATTTTGAGTTTGAATGTTAGTTATACCTTATGTGTCTTGCTCTTGCTGGTTGTTGCTTCTTTTTCTTTGCATTGAGTGTGAGACAGGTCTCCAAACAGCCTTGGAGTTAGCCTGATCTTGGTGTTTTTGCTGCCTCCTCTTTTGATTCTGCCATTGTTCATCTTGAAGCTCCACTTTCTGGTTTTGATCTTTTGGATTGAGGGTAGTATTTCTTTGTTTATGGCTTACCTGCTGATTCCTTGATTGACTGTCCAAACATCTTGTTTGAACACTTCATTTTGGCTCTTGTTTTGTTGATTATGTGTTCTTGTTGTTCCCTCAAGGTTACTTTTGTCTTGTGTTTGATTCCTTAGTTGGCCTCCCTGTTGCTGTTCTTCCTTGGATTTCCTCAAAGAATCCCCTTCTTTCTTCTTCCTGATTTCATCATCCCTTCTCTTAATTGTGTACTCACTGTCCATATGTCCCTGATGCTTGCAGTACAAGCAGTAATTTGGGATGCCTTCATACTCAACCTTCAACCATCTTCCTTTATTTGGATCAGACTTTTTGAATCCCAACCACACATTGGAAGGTCTATATTTGTTTAGATCAACCTGAACTTTAACTCTAATGGTACTGCCCCTATTCCTTTGGGAGGAAGGTGAGTCTAAGAATAACACTTTCCCAATAGAACTAAGAATTGTTGTTAGCAGTACTTTGTTATAACAGTGCCATGGCAAACCAGGGAGAGCTACCCAAATTGGGACAATGGGAGTCTCCTTTTCAGGGGTGAAGTCAGGTGTCCAAGTTTATATCCTCATTACTTTGCCTTGAATGTTCATTCTATGCTTTGTCCAAGCAGTTTGGTAATAAAACTCATTGTCCAAGTCAATGTAAACATGCCTAGCATTGAAGTGTTTGATTTTCACATTTCCTGTGAGTTGAGTTTGGAGAATGAAACTTTTCCTAACTAAATCCATTTTAGGCATAGTATTAGTAAATTTTCCCACTAGAGTGTACTTACACAATTCAGCCAACTTCACATTGTAATCCTCCTCCTCAATTAGCACAGCCGGGAAACCTTTCCTAGTTGTGTGTACAGGTTCATTAAAGACTATAGGAACGTCATTTTTAGATTGATTATACCTTAATCTAGCAGCAAATGATTGCACCACAGTATAAGGAGCTGGTTCAGAAACTTTTTCAGGCTTAGAAATATTGGTAGCATTTTGACCCTGACGCTGATTGTTTCTAGCATAGACTTGACTTTCATTATTGTTGTGCTTATTATTTTTGTCAATTTTAGAATTAGGTTCATACCTTGTGTAGTTGCTGGATATCTCAGGAAATTGTGTTTGGTAATCCAATTGTGCTTGATTGGTCTGTCTTCCTTCCTTTCAGGGATCTTTTCAGTGGTCTGTTTGACTTCTTCATCCTTGTCTTGCCCCTTCTTCCCAATCTGCACTTCATTGCTTGCTTGTTGTTGTCTATGATTGGGTAGATTTTGGCTTTGTCGTTGATCCTTGGCCCTTTTCCCTTCATTGTCTTCTTTGCTTGTTGTATCTTGTGTATTACCTGCAGCAAGAGTAGAAGTTAGTTGTTGTCAGTTGCCTAGAATGCCAAACGATAAACTTGCAGATTGTATATCATTTGATGATTCTTTGGTATGGACCCTTCATGTACTTGTCATTGTCCTATTCTGCATTCAAGTTCTCCTTCACTTGAGAACTGCTTCCTTTCCCCATTGTTGTTTTTTTTATCAGAACCAGAGCTTCCTTCTATACTATCCTGATCTTTCATAAGATTTCTGATCGTTGAAGTAGAGGGAGTTGTCGGAGTGTTATCGACGTTGGTTCCTCCTTTTAGATGATCGAAATAGACTATTGGATGATTGAATATAGCTTTGGGATCAATGTTGTTCGATGTGTTGCAATTTTTTCCGACGTTTCAAACTCTGTTTTCACCGGAGTTCTCCTCGCCGGCAATTCCGCCGTCCATTCCACTTGAAACTTCAGTGAGAGGGGCGCCTTCACTCGGGGATCAAACCCAGTGGTCAATTCCTTACGACTTTGGTTTGAGGATGATCAATTTCCAGTTCTCGACTCGAGTGATGCACTCACAGATTCTTGAAGAGTCGCCTCTCGATTTTGGCTGATTGCGACGTTAGAATTGTCTGGTTTTTTGGTATATGATAGATCGTGATATGGCGTATTCATCACCATCATCCTTCATCGCGATTCTTTCCAGAAAATCCTAGGGAAATATTTTCAATTTTTGTTTCAAACTTCTCTTGCTGCGCAATGTTCATCGCATCTTTGCACTGCGATTTGAAGGAGTTTAGAGGTAGATCGTGGAGCGTGCTGATATGGGTTTTCTTTCCCTTGTCCAGGTGCTCAAGGTGGCTAAGGTCCGGCGGCGTACGGGCCTGCGCAGTGGCGCGCGTGGGTGATTGTTCAGTATCCGTTGGAGGGAGTGTTTGGGAAGAGAAAATTTTTAGAGAGATAATTTCGGGGATACATATATTAGTTTTCATATATCATATTTTTTGTTTAAAACTAATTTTAGTTGTCAAGTTACTGGTTTGTAGGATTTATTTTATGAGTCGGGCTACACACCCCTCGTTGCCTACTCCAACTACATGTCTAACTACATCATTGAGCTGGAATAAGTAAATTAATTGGTGAGTATTTATATTTCATAAACAAGCAAGTTGATCATCCGGGCATCACTGCTCCACAAAAATACCTCTATCTAATGGGTCGATTAAGCTCTATATATTTTGTAGTCTATGTAACCTCCCCTCTCCCGACTCTAAGATAAGACAATTGATTTATCTCTTGGTGAACAAGCAGGAAATACAAATACAAAAATATAGAAGTAACATATAATTTCAACAAAAAATGGATTCAAAACTCCATTAATAATCAATATTAAATCCGTAGCTTCAAGATGAAAAGAACCCTAAAAAGTATTAACGACTTTGTACTTGATGCCCAATATTATTCTTCCAGATGGATCTCCCAAAATACTTACTTTTATTGACTATTTATAGATGTGGAATATCCTAGAGAAAATATTTTTTTTTAAAAAACCACTTGAGACACCAAATATGTAACATTCCGAAAGTCTAAAACAAAATTTATAGTCTCACATGATTTTTCAAGGGTTGTAAAACTATATAAAGGTCAATATTGATCTTAACAGTCATTTATTAAGTTTTAGAGTCAAGGGGTCAAGGAACGTCCACGATGTCCGGAGACTGTGCAAAAGGTGCTAATGTTCCTTAACATATTTGACGGCGTTTTAGTGGTCGAAATTTGATGAGATTTTATGGAAATGTTTCTAGCACGTATTAGAGTTGGTTAAGGGTCTAAAATTCTGGGTACGACTCCCTAAGGAAACCCCCAAAAGTCCCTTGAGGAGGATCCTTGCATTGTGGCTAAAAGCTGCTTTAGGACACTAGCCATCTACGGTTGTAGGCTATGTAGTGTGGCCTTATCGACAAGGCGTCTATGGACACAATCGATGGTCACCTATACATTTTTTCAAAGGTTCCATTTTGATCACTCTCTGACCAAAATGATAATTGCACATGATGGAGGGGGTTCTGACCGTCGACTGACCTACAACACGTAGGTCGGGGTCTCATAGGCTAGGGCCACTGTTTTTCTATAAAATATTAATTATTAAGTTTAATTAAGTTACTTATTTAGGGTTTTAATTATTGTTTTGCGTTTTGTTAATTAGGTTAGTTAATTAACTATATAACCTACCCTAAGTCTAAACACAACTTAACAGCTCGTAATTAAAAACACAAAATTGCTCATCCTTCTCTCTACTTTCTGTCTATCCAAAAAGAAGAACTCCATTGAAATTCAAGGTCAAGATCCTTAGGAAACAAAGAATGTTAATTTTCTCCATAAATCTTCTAGAATTTAGAAGGTATGGGATCCTTTCACATGTGGTATTCCTTTCCCTAAAGGGTTCTTCAAAAATTGATGTTAAAAAGACTAGTTTCATGTGGGTTTCTTTCTATTACGAAATTTTTCTTCTAAATTTCATGATTATGCATATATTATGATGTATTATGATTCAATAAATCTAGTCCTGGATGAGTTAACCTAGTTTGTGGAATAGATCATATAATTTACTCTAGTCTCTAACCCTATGTTATGAACTAGTAATGAAATGATGTTTAGTGATTCAATTGACTTCATTATTGTATTAATTACTATTGTGAGATGATATTTCACCTATTTTTGTGTTTAATTTGATTGTTCATGGAAAAACCGTGGATGATGACTTTGTGAAGGAGATTGGGTAAATCTTGTGAACTCAAACCTTTACTTTAATTATGATTAATTGTATTTAGTGATGAATTTATATTGAAGTATACCATATGATAAGATTTATTAAGTTTTGTATGATGTTGAATTTAAATGTCTTGATTTATGGCTTGTGAGTGTTTGTTAAGATGTATGGATATAAGGTAGGTGATAAATATCCTATGTGACTTATTAAGATATGGTGATGTAAATGTGTTAACTTCACATGCGTGAATTGCATAGAAAGGACGTTCTCATGCAATTACTATTGATTTTTGACTATGATTATATAAGGGGTAGAACCTATGACCTAAACTAAGTTATGATAATCAACAAAAGACATTTCAAAACGGACTCTAGCATAGTACCGAATTAAGTAGAAGTGAGAATTGTTCCTTCCAACATAGGAATGGTAGGTTCACTAATGTATTCCTGATAATGAAGAATATAATGCATGTTGCATAAAGAGGGTCAAAAACACATCTCCTAGTTCTTGAACTATGTTGCCCACAAAGGAATACTATCTAGTGGATCCACATAGATGTTATGTTCATGTTTTGTACTACCTTGGGAAGTAGTGCACCTTCTTTCGGTGTAAGGTTCCATTACACCGGATTCCAGATTATCTCATGTGGTCTATGTCAGTTAAGGCAATATGTTCTCGAAAGTAAAATGAAGTAATAAGGTTAACTCTAACTTGTATGACTTGAGGAGTTTGAGTTGGTTTAGGTAGGGGTATGGGACTCTACCTTTACATTGCACTAGTTGGTCTTGACAGAAGTCTTAGTAGGTTGTTCTTATGTTTTATGTCTTATAAAGTTAATGAAATGTATGCATTGACTTTATATAATGATGATATTGTATGATGTAGGTTTTATGTATGAACATGTTATTGGTCTATATTTCTTAATATGATGATGATTACTATTGATGATATGTAATTTGATGGTAGGAAGTGCTTATGATTATTAGTTGGGTTTACATGATTGAGCATAGTTATGGGGCTTTACTTAGTTATCGCTCTTGTAAACTTGATGGGGGTTAAAAGTTAGGCTATTATATGTATTGTTTTGCCATAAAGTCTTATATGTGCTTTGTTTATATAACATGATGTTGGAGTTCTTTTGGATAAGGTTCTAGAATGTTAT
Organism: Solanum chmielewskii; assembly: GCA_027704785.1. Taxonomy (NCBI): domain Eukaryota; kingdom Viridiplantae; phylum Streptophyta; class Magnoliopsida; order Solanales; family Solanaceae; genus Solanum; species Solanum chmielewskii. The sequence continues at coordinate 33,418,525 of JAKWIX010000324.1, read as the reverse complement.
TAATCATGTTGACTTTGTTAGACGTGATAATGTTTGTCTTGTGTTGAATATTATATGGTCTTAATAAATATGTGGTTATTTTCTTATATGATCTCTTGATTGTGCATAAGGCCTTTCAAAGTAAATCGACATGGTTTTAAATAAATGTCATTTTTAGCAATATTTCGATATTTTGTGTCAATATATTTTATTCTTAGTACAACTGATGTGCTAACCCCATTTCTCCCTTTTTACCCAATGATTTAGGTTATGGTCGTTGAAGAGTTCATAACCACTTTGAAGGAAGGCTTGGATTATTTCTCCTATTGTGGGTATGTCCTCATGTTCTAAGGATGATTCCTTTCTATCACTCTACGTATGTTACATTGTTAGTCTAAAAAGACTCATTTCACTCATGTTGTTTCAAGATATTGTTGTAAGCCTAAGTGGCAAGTTTACATTTGTGTAAGGGCTATGCCCGTATTGTTCTATTACATTTAAAAGGTTTAATATGATACATCTCCTTTAAGACTATATTATGTAAGTTGTCAATATGTGGCCTAAAAGTAGAAGACTTTGTAATATTCTTATATGAGGATTCTATGTATACTCACTATGAATATATTATATGTGAGCGAGAGGTCTAAGTAAATCTCATGAAGTAGATGTGGATGAAAAAGATTTAATTTTTTTCACTTTTTGACCTATGAATGTTATGATTAATGCTAATAGACTAGTCATTGTCCTCCACAAGGACGACGACGTTAGTTATGTTTGTGGGGTACTTTTCGGATGTGACAAACTTGGTATAAGAGCATGAGGTTGAATATCCCTAGAACTAAAGTCTCATAAAACCACGTCTATGTAGATTATTTTTCATTATTTTAAAGGGTGACACACTTATGAATGAGAAACTATGTGACATTTAGAAAACACTAATCTCCTTGTATTCCTATGTCGTGCCTCTAGTGTCTTGTTATGTGATTTCACCTAAACCTTCTACCGTGGTTATTGGTATTAATACTCGAAGAGAAGTTGCTAGAAGGGCCAAGGAAGAAATTGAAAATGTAGAATCTCATGGAAACCATGTTCCTCCAAAAGACAACCAAGTACTTCCACTTGAAGAAGTTGGTATGGGTGATCAAGTTCCGAGTTTTTCCCCACTGATGACCGATGGAGAGATAAATGAAGCCTTTCTCACTTTAGCCCAATCCATGACCTTTCAAGCTAATCTCGTCACATCACAATTCCAATCTATGACAGTGCAAATGAATAAGGAGATTGGACCTTGAGTGCCTCAACATGCTATCACTATGTCCTCACCTTTAAGAGACTTTACTAGAATGAATCGACCTATGTTCTTCGGATTGTAGGCATGTGAGGACCCTCAAGATTTCCTCGATGATGTTTAAAAGATTCTCTATGTTATGAGTGTGACCTCAATTAGAAGGCCGAGTTGGAGGCCTAACAACTCAAAGATGTGATACAAATTCGGTACACACAATTGAGAGATAATAGATCACTAAGGGGTGGTACGATGAGATGGGAAATCTTCAAGAGGTATTTCCTTGATAGTTTCTTTCCTAGAGAGATCAGGGAACCTAAGGTGGACGAATTTATCAACCTTCATCAATAAGGTATGAGAGTACATGATTATTCCTTAAAAATTTTCTAAATTGTGCAAGTATTGTCAATCATTGGTGTCAAACCCAAGGGATTGTATGAATCTTTCTCTTAGGGGAGTGTATAAAGACTTGGTTGAAGAATTTCATTTGGATAAGCTTCATTATAATATTAATATCTCTCGTATCATGGATCATGCTCAATAACTGGAAGAACCTAGGTTAATAAGGAAGATTAGGGATGCAAAGTAGGCAAGGTCTTTTGAAGGTGGTTTATCTAAGGGTAGGATTTACATTCAAAATAATACTAGACTACTTCATAATTTCCTAAAGCTCTAAACGATTGGGTGTTTAACCCTAAGGCTCAAAAGGGAAGCGGTACTCGCTCCAAACTAAGAAGCCAACATGTGGAATGTGTGGCAAGAAAAATTATGGTGATTGCTTTTTTAGGACGGCCAATTTCTTTTGGTCAAGAGTTTCCACAAGTTTAATGATTGCCCTTATTTGAATGGGCAAAACGAAGGAAGTGGGCAAGCTCAAGCTAGTGGTTCTAATGTGGATTCTCCAGAGAAGAATTGCTTTTATGCTCTTTGCTCTAGGGGTGAACAAGAGATTTCTCCCGATGTCGTGACCAGTATGTTACTGGTATTCTCGATTTATGTTTATGCTCTATATTATCCGGGTGCTACATTCTGTTTTGTTACTCTCTTGATGTCTAGGAATTTTGATGTTTTTCCCGATATCCTAAATGAACCTTTCATGGTAACTATCCCGGTAGATGAGTTAGTGGTTTCAAATAGGGTACATAGAAATTTTCCTATAATGTTGCCGAATAGTGCTAGTTTTGTTGAATTAGTAGAACTTGATATGGTCGATTTTGATGTCATCTTGGGGATAGATTGTTTCCATGATTTATTTGCTTCCATTGATTGTTAAAAAAGAATTGTCAAGTTCATTTTTCTCAATAAACCCATCTTAGAGTGGATGGTGGAAATGTTACTCGAAGATGTCGTATCATTTTTTGTCTAATTGGTTGTACAATGATCTCAAAGGGTTTTTATACCATATTGTATCATTCAAAGATTTAGAATCCAAAAATCCTCCTATTGAGCTAGTCCCGTAATGAGAGAATTTCAGGAGGTCATTCCTAATGTTCTTCCCACTAACCCTCCCAAAAGGAAAATTTATTTTGGTATTGACTTGCTACCGGATACAAACCCCATATCAATTCCACCTTATCGGATGGCTCCGGCGGAATTGAAAGAGTTGAAGGCTTTACTCAAGGCCTTATTAGATAAAGGCGTTTTTAGACCCAGTATTTTTCCATAAGGTGCACTTGTATTGTTTCTGAAGAAGAAGGATGGGTCTCTTAGAATGAGCATTAGTTATCGCCTACTCAATAATGTCACAATTAAGAACAAGTATTCTCTTCCACGGATTGACGAGTTGTTTGATCTACTCAAAGGGGCAAGCTACTTTTCTATGATTTACTTGAGAACAGGGTATAACAAACTAAGGGTGAAGGGTGAGGATATACAAAAAATAAAACTTCGGACTAGATATTTTCATATGAGTTCTTAGTAATGTTCTTTGGTCACACTAATTCCCAGAGGCGTTTATGAACTTTATGAATAGGGCTTTTTGAAGTTTCCTAGATTCATTTATCATTGTCTTCATTGACAATATTTTGGTATATTCGAAAATGAGGGTGAACACATGGACCGTTTAAGGGTGATGTTACATGTGCTTAAGTAAATTAACTATTTGCCAAGTATAGCAATTGTGAGTTTTGGTTGAGGATGGTGGCATTCTTTGTCATATCATCTCTACTGAGGGTGTTGAGGTTGATCCAAGGAAAATTGAGGCGGTGAAAAATTGGCCTAGACCACTGACTCCAATTGATATTACAATCTTTTTGGGTCTAGCGGGATATTATACGAGGTTTGTGGATCAATTTTTATACATTGCATCTCTCTTGACTACCTTGACCCAAAAGAGTGTTAAATTTGAGTTGTCGGAGTCATGTGAAAGAAGCTTCGAAATCTAAAAAGAAAGTCTTACCTCCATTGTGGTAGTGACATTACGGGAGGGTACCAAGGGCTTCATTGTGTAATATTATGCATCCCTAGTGGGCTTAAGGTGTGTTCTTACGCAACATCGGAATGAAGTATCTTATTCTTCTAGGCAACTTAAGGTGCATGTGAAGAATTCTCCGACTCATGATCTTGAGTTAGCGGTCCTGGTATTTGCCTTGAAAATATGGAGGTATTATTTGTATGATGTCCATGTTGATGTGTATAACGACCACAAGAGTTTTCAATATGTGTTTTCTCAAAATGAGTAAAATCTCCAACAAAGAAGGTGATTGGAATTATTGAAGGACTATGAAATGAGTGTTCGCTACAACCACGACAAGGCGAATTTGTTTGCGGATTCTTTAAGTAGTATCTCATTGGGTAGTTTGTCTCATGTCGAAGAATCCATGAAAGACTTAGTGAAAGATCTTCATAGGTTGGCTCGTTTAGGTGTTCAATTGGAAGATTCTCCATATGGTGGTTTTGTAGTCCATCATAATTCTGAATCGTCATTTGTGGTTGAGTTTAAGTGTAAGCAACACCTTTATCAACCATTGATGGAGTTGAATGAATTGGTTCATGTTAAGCTTAATCAGTCATTCTCGTTGGGTAGGGGGGAAGATGGTGTTTTGAGGTATTAAGGAAGGTTATGTGTTCCCAATGTTGATGACTTGAGAAATCGAATTATTGTGAATGCTCATGGATCTTGTTATTGCATTAATCCGAGATCTACAAAGATGTATCATGACCTTATAGAAGTGTTTTTGTGGGATGTTTTAAAAAGGGACATAGAAAAATTTGTTGCAAAATGTCCAAATTTCAAAAAAGTGAAAGCCGAGCACCAAAATCCAAGTTGGTTACTTCAACAAATACAAGTTCACACTTGGAAATGGAAAGATATTACTATGCACTTCGTGGTAGGTTTGCCTCGGACTCAAAAGCCACATAACTCCATATGGGTGGTTGTGGATAGGTTGACCAAATCGCCTTATTTTATTCCTGTCATGTCCCCTTACTCGGTGGAGGACTGTGCAAGGATCTTCATAGATGAGATTGTGTCTCACCATGATATTCTGTTATCCATCATGTCTTATAGGGGGCACAATTCACATCTATCTTTTATAGGTCATTAAAAATAGGTTGGATACAAATGTTAAGTTAAGCACCTCTATTCATACGCAAACAGATGGTCAAGTGGAGCGTACTATTCAAACTCTTGAAGATATTCTTAGATCTTGTATAATTATTTTCAAGGTGAAATTGAGATAAACGTTTTCCTTTGGTTTAGTTCTCTTATAACAATAGTTACCATTCAACTATGTCCATGGCTCATTTCGAAGCCTTTTATGGTCGGAGATGAAGATCTCCAATTGGATTGTTTGAAGTGGGTGAGTCTTCCCTCGTGTGTGCCGAATCAATTTATAAGAGTTTGGAAACATCTCATATGATAAGGAACCGATCTAAAAAAGCTTATAGCCGGAAAAAATCTTATGCCGACCATAGGAGAAGGGATTTAGAATTTGAAGAGGGGGGATAAAGTGTATCTAAAAAATTAAAACATGAAAGGAGTGGTGAGATTTTGTTAGAAAGGGAAGTTTAGTCCTCCTTATGTGTAACCTTATGAAATTTTTTAACGGGTTGGCGAAGTTGCATACGAGTTGAGATTTCCTAGTGAATTGGCTTCCGTTCTTCCGTTGTTCCATATCTCCATGACTACAAAGTGCATCGCTGATCCAGAGTTCATTCTTCCTATTGAGGGTCTAGTTGTAGAAGAGAAAATCTTTTATGAGAAGGTTCAAGTTGAAATCCTTGATAGACAATTAAAAAAGTTGAGGACCAAGGAGGTGGCTTCTGTATAGGTGTTACGCAAGAACAACCTAATTGACAGAGCAATATGGGAGGTTGAGGTCGACATGAAGTCCCATTAACACTCATGTATTTGTTGATTAAGGTTAGATGTTCCTACTAATAATAAAAAATAATGAATAAATTGAATTTCCCCTGTTTTGAAAAGATGTGCATGTTAATGTTAAAGGTTTTTTTTTCTAAAATGAAGTTTCACATGAAAATGCTTTTTTGCTCCATTTTGCACTTATTTGCGTATTTGGTATGTTAATGCCAATATTAATTGAGATTGATCATGCTAATATCTGTTGAAAGAGATATTTCCATAAGTGCCTCTATAGTTCTATTGAGATCATGTTGTTTCGAGAACGTAATTCCTCTTGCTATGGTTTTGAGCTCTTATGTGTTGGAATTGATGTTTTGAGTTACTTTGAGTAATGCAATATTATTATGTTTATTTGGGTATAACTAATTTTTTTTTACGTTGATTGGTTGGGCTGCTAGTATTGAGTCTATCATTTTCCCTTCAAAAGATTTTTAGTGTCATTTGGGGATTAATGTTCCTAAGGGGGGATAATGTAACACTCTGAAAGTCTAAAACCTAATCTAAAACCTTACATGAGTGTACAAAGTATATAGAACTTTTTTTAGTTAAATATTAATGTATAGAAGTCATTAAGAAAGTTTAAGAGTCAAAAAGTCAAGGAACGTGCACGACGTCCGGGGACTATTGCAAAAGGTGCTAGTGTGCCTTATCTTATTTCATGCTGTTTTTGTAGTCTAAACATGATGATATTTGGTTGTAATGTGTCTAACACGTATTAGAGTTTTTTAGGGTCGAAATGAACGGGTACTACTCCCCAAGGAGCAACCCAAAAGGTCCCTGAGGAGGACCTTTGCATTGTGTCTAAAAAAGCCTTGCGATTGTAGACACAGTAGAAGGCTATGAGACGTGGCTTGATCAACGAGGCGTAGAATGTAACTAAGAAGTTTTCAAAAGGCTCAATTTTTGTCACTCTCTGACAAAAACAAGAAGTGCACATGACGCAGGGGGTCTTGTAGATCGACTAACCTATGACCCGTAGGTCAGTGTCTCGTAGGTCAGGTCCATTAGTTTGGTATCAAATTTTAATTAGTTAGTTTAATTAAGTTATTTATTTAGTTAGGGGATTAATTTTTGGTTTGGGGTTTGATAATTAGGTTTGTTGATTGACCATATATTCTACCCTAAGTGTAAACACAACTTAACAACTTTCAATTCCTGAAAACAATTACGCTTCCTTCTCTCAATTTTCTCCCTCCCTAAAATAAGAACTCCATTGAAGGGATAGGTCAAGGTACTTGGGTCATAAAAAATTACTTTTCTCCATAAATCATCAACAATTAAAAAGGCATCAGATCCTTTCAGCTTTGGGATTCCTTTCCCCAAAGAGTTCTTCCAAAATTAATTTCAAAGAATGAGTTTCATATTGTTTTTTTTCAATTACAAATTGATCTTCTAAATTCCATTTTCAATGGTTTATTATGATTATTATGCTTAAATTATGATGTATTATGATTTAATTATTATAGTTATTGATTATTTAACCTAGTTTGTTGAATATATCATGAAATTGTCCCAAGTCCCTAACCCTAGGTTATGAACTAGTGATACAATTGATTTATAGTGATTTAATTGACTTCATTATTATATTAATTACTATTTTTTTATTATATTACACCAATTTTTTGATTGAATTGGATTGTTGATGGTAAAACCTTGAATGATGGTTTGTGAAGAAGATTGAGTAAATCTTGTGATCTCAAACCGTTACTTGAATTTTGATTCCTTGTATATAGAGATGAAGTTATATTTAATTATACTTTATGATAAGATTGATTAAGGTTAGTATGATGTTGAATTGAAATGTCTTTATTTATGGCTTGTGAGTATTGGTTAAGACTTAAGGATATAAGGTTTATGATGAATTGCCTAAGTGCCTTATTATGATATGGTTATGTAAATGTGCTAACCTCACATGTGTGAAATGCATTAAAAGGACATAGTAATGAAATCCCTATTGATCTATTACTACGTCTATTTAAGGGGTAGACCCTATGACCTAACTAAGTTATGATAATTAAGGAAAGACATTTCAAAAGGGACTCTACCATAGCACCTAGTGAAGTAGAAGTGAGAATTTTCCCTTCCCACGTAAGTAAGGTAGGTTCACAAATGTATTCATGAGATTAGAGATTATAATGCATGTTACATAAAGAGGGTCTGAAACGCATCTCCTAGTTCTTGAACTATGTTACCCCCATAAGAAAACTAGCTAGTGGATCCACATAGATGTTATGTTAATGTTTTGGTACTACCTTGGCAAGTAGGGCACCTTCTTTCGGTGTAGGGTTCCATGAAACCTGATTCCACATAATCTTATGTTGTCTATGTCGGTTAAGGAAAGATGTTCTCGAATGTAAAATGAAGTAATAAAGCAAACTCTAACTTGTATGACTTGATGAGTTTGACTTAGTTTAGATAGGGGTATGGGACTCTACCTATATATTGCACTAGTTTGCCATGAGGAAAGTCATAGCATGTTTTTCTTATATTTTATGCTCTTATAAAGTGAATGAAATGTATGCATTCACTTTATATTTTGATGATACTATATTATGTTTGTTTCATGTATGAACATGTTAATTGTCAATAATGCTAAATATGATGATGATTATTATTGATGTCATCTAAATGTATTGTTATGAAATACATTATTATATGTCCTTTGTTGATATAATCATTTTGACTTGGTTATACGTGATGATGTTAGTCTTGTGTTTAATAAGTTATTGTCTTAACAAATATGTTGTTATTTTCACATTTGAGTTCTTCATTGTGCATAAAGCCTTTCAAAGTAGCTCAACATGGTTTTGAAGAAATGTCACTTTTAGCATGATTTCGATATTATGTGTGCACATGATTCCAGTCTTTGTATAAGTGATATGCTAACCCTATTTCTCTATTTTTATAGACAAGAAAGAGTGATATGAACAATTGTTTATTGTGCCTTATCTGAAATGTTACAACATTTGGAAAAGTGCTAACCCTTTGAAAAGTTAACAACCTTTCATAAAAGTCACAACTTTTCATAAAACTCGAAACTCTTCATTAAAGTCACGAGCTTTAATAAAAGTCACCAACTTTTATCAAAGTCGCAATTCTTTATGAAATTCCCTAGTTTTTCTTAAAAGTCGCATATTTTCATTAAAAAGGAAGACTACTTTTGGAAATAAATAATTTTTAAAGGAAATTTTTGCTCGATGAAGGCACCACGTCAGCGGGCCTAGGTTTCTCATTTATAGAAATATATGTTAAATACAATATTCAATTGAATCTATTAAGTTGTCTGTTTTATTTCCTTCTTCAATCTGTCGTATTTAATTCATTTTAGCATCAAACTTCTTCAACATTATACTAATATTAGTCCTACAAATAAAGTATACGATGTAGCTCAATTCATAAAATATATACTTTTGGCCTCATGTCAACACACCACAGTTAAAAATTTTCTTGTCCTCGAGCAAGCATTAAAGATCAGCAGAGATAAATCAAAAGAGGAATGTCATCCCTTGGGTTAATACAAACAATTAGTTCATGTACAAACAATTAGGTCAAGACATCCAAATAAACAACAAACCTCTAACCTCCTAAACTCAATGAAAAACATTGAACTCATCAAATTTAACCTTCCTAAACTATTCTCACTAAATATAGCTAATAAAATCACCAATCCATCATAAAAAAAGTGTCCTCACAAGAATAAATAGTCCATAGACACAATTCAATAAAATTAATATAATAAAGGACTTCATATAAAGAACAACTGTAAAAATCACAAATAAAATTCACAGGTATTCATAAATAACAATAGGTTTTCCCATTATATACATCTCCGCTAAGAGAGCATACTTGAATAGAATCAAATAGGAATTTAACGGGTTGTAATGTAGGCTAGGGGAGGGGTACGAAATGTAACAACCCTAAAAAAAATAGGATACTAGAGTCTTTTATGTGTTGAAGAGTTAATAACTAGTTAATTATATATAATAATTATTAATAATAGACTTAGAGTTCATTCTTGAAGAGTTTAGAAGTTGAATGTCAAAGAACAACCAAATCGTTTAGAGACTAGTCTTGTATGTGCAAGTGTGTCTTTGCATATTTTATGTGTTATTTGGTGTTCAAATTGATAGGAAGAGATACTAGAACCTAATTTTTCATGTTTAGGATCAAAATGTCCGGGTACGACTCCCAAAGAACAACCCTAGGGGTCTTCGAGGAGGACCAATGATTTGGGAAAGAGTTGCAAAAAGCTGCCCCAAAGCACGACCCATACCAATGACTTGTAAATGGATTGACACCCCGTCAACAATGGGGTTTGATCAACACTTAGATATGGGAGATTATCCCCCATGTTGAGGAGTCTCGGTCCTAAACAACTCACAGCAAAACGAGCCATTGATCAGATGAAGCTCAGTAGATTCAGATCTGTTATTCAGGCCTGCAACTCGACCAAAATAGGGGTGAATTGGAAAATTTACTCCATGTCTTAATTAACCATTTAACGGTTATTTTATGGGTTTTTAGGTATTTTAAGTTAGTGTATACAACTAAGACCTAATTTAGACTTCACTTTTCAAAATCATAATCCCTCTCCCAAGAAAAATTCTCTCAAAACTCCATTGAAACTTGAACTCAAGGTGAAGCTAAGGTTAATGATTTTAGGGGGTTTCTTCAAAAGATCTGGTTTTTTTCTCCTATTAAAATATGGTGGTACATTATCATTTGGTTTTTCTGTCATTCAAGGAAAAAAGTATATGGTTTTTCAAAAAAGTTTTAAATTTCTAAATTCTTCTATTTTTTAATTCTAAGCATGGGTCTTTGAAAAAAAAATGGTGTTGAAGGATGGATTTGGATGTTTTCAATGTAAAGTAGTAGTTTTATTATCAAAAACACAATGGACCCATGATTATGGAAATTCTCAAATATTGGCATATGAAGTGACTTAAATGTATATGATTAGACAATGTTAGAGTTTGTTTTTTCTTATGTGTATTATGATTATTTACTGCTATCTATACCTTATTATAATGATTTATTGGAGAACTTAGAAAAGGTGGTCAAGTCTTAGATGAATGGTAAGTAGATATATGTTCTCTAGTTCTTATTGAATTGATCTTTAGTTCTAAGGTCCACCTATGATGGAACTGTTTACTTGATGTAAATGAATATATGTGTTATTTGTGAATTTTTCCTTGAAGACATTGAACGTGAAGTAAAGTGATGTTATGATGTATATGCATGAGATGTCTTAAGAAGTTGAGAATGCGTGTCTTGAAGATACAATGTCAAAATGAACTATAATGTAAATGTGAAGCATGATAGTGTATGAATTATGACGAATGTAGTATGACCATGTTTAGAAGTCAATGTTATGAATAAATTTTTTAAGTGTACAGAGTTGTCACATATACTCACACATACACAGTGAATGAATGAATGGATGAAATTAATGCATAAAGAGGGGAGATATTAGGGTAGACAGCATTAGCGAGCCTAACTTGTTGGTATTGATGTTCTAAGTTCCTAAAAATAGGTCTAATATATGGTATAGCGGAAGTAGCTAAAGTATTAGGTTCATTGTATGTCAAAGTCAAGGGACAACCACAACGTTTGACGACTACGACACCTATGTACCTCATATGTGTTTCAAGGGACAACCACAACGTTCAACGACTAAAACACCTATATATCTCATATGTGTTTATATGTGTTAATGTGTTATTCATGAGGTTATAATGTCCCTAAATGAGTTATTATATCATTTATAGACTATGTGTCATGTTTCATGGATTTTTGAGGTCAAACGTCCAACAATGTCCTTGAAGTTCGAAATATATGCCTTGAAATGACCTTGTGTGTCTAGGCATGTTTCGTCATGTTTTACGTGTTCGTTATGGATGAAATTTATGTGAGAGGTTTTAAACTCATACAATATTATATTTTTTTTTTGGAAACGTACGGGAAAAACATCCCTAAGGACCAACCAAGGGTCCTTGAGGAAGGACTCATGTTGGTGGTAAAAACTGCCAAAAGGCAGTCCACCTACAGATCTCAATAGACGGCCTATGGCCTGGTCGATGCCCAGTAGGTGGTGGCGTCATTTCAGACATATCTTGGGGACAGAGGACAGGACGGTCCATAAGGGGACCTACGCCCCGTCGATGGTCACTATGGCGTGCACGCAACTTTATTAAAAGTTAAGGGGTGATGTTGTCATTTCACCCCACTTCTAAATAAATGTATTGGCGGTTTATTAAGGGTTTTTTTTTTAGGTATTTGGAACACGTAAATAAGTGTTTAACACTTATAATATTTCATTCTTCCAAATCAAAACCCAAAAATTCCTTAAGAATTCCCAAAGACTCCATTGAGTCCAAAATGAAGAACGAGCTTGGATTTTTGAATTGAGTGGAGATTCTTCATCAAAGTGAAGAATTATTATCAATGAGGTATGAATTTTGATCCTTGAAACTTTTTTCATCAAGAAGCTCAACTCTCAACATGTTTTCTAATGTTTTCAATGTTAAATTGACTAAGTTCATGATTCTACCATGGGTTCTTGCATTAATATTTTCTAAACATTGATTTATTATTTAATTAATGTTTTATTTATGATTTTACATAAAATACATGTGAAGCCATGAATATAGATGAATTTATTTTTTGACTAAGTTGTGGGATTACTTGATATTGATCTAATGTTAATGATATCTGATGATGTTCTATGTTGGATATTCATTGATGTAATAATTGAAGTAAATTGATATATAGGTTGTATTAGATTGATGAATTTACATTGAACGACCTAGTTCATTTGATATATGTAGTTTTTATGTTTAATTGTTTGTTATGGACTTGTGTAAGTGTCTTGTGTCATCGAATTGAGTAATTTAGCATTGAATTGAATTGTTGTTGATGGAGTGGAGGTAGGCTTCCCCATTTCATTTCTTTTATTGTAGTGCATACTTAAATTCAATTGTTATTGGTTCGGTCCACTTATGGTGGCGGTGTTATGTGTTTTACTTGCAATTGATGTGTCCTTGTTGGCGTTACATTATGCATTATAATAACATGGACTTGTTGGAAACTACTTGAAATAATGTTGTCAATTATGTAGTTGATTATAATAATATATTGAAAGACTTGAATATGTTAGGGTTGTTTCTATGTTCTTCTAGAATGATATGCATTATGAGTAAAAAGTGACGTATGTAGTGTGTTGTGTTGGTTTACTTGTGTACCCTACTTTACGTATATGTGATTATGAATATGTGATGTCTTGACTTAGGATGTTAAACTCTTTGTCTTGAATGTATTAGTGACATGTGACTGCAAGTGATGTTAAAAGAGTCTTTTATATGAAAACCTAAACTTAGTGGTAAGGTTGAGATTGTTGAAGTCGTAAGTCGTAATGGTATCCTTCAAAGTAAAGAAATGATGGACTTAAGGTTAATTGGCTGGAACGACTTCATATTAATCCTTAGTAAAGTCATCATGAGATTTCTGTCGCCATTGTGAGGTAGCCCTAGTACCTTCCTTTTGTAGGGTAAATGTTATTGGTTTATGAACTTTTTATGGAACCCTTTTATGTGAACCTAATGTGTAAATTACTCTATGAGAAAGAAGGCTAGAACTGAGTGAGTATAGTAAGGGATGTAGTTATAGTTAAGAGTGAGACTAGATCACAAAGCCCGACCTTCATATTCCTTAACCATGTGCCTACATGGGATGTGTCTAAATTCTACCTTTGGAAATTAGAACAACCTCATCGGAGTAGGATTGAACTCTAGATTCAATGTCTTGCTATCATGGTCTATTTTTGTTATTGCCTATTCTCATAATGTGAAATACCTATTATCATTAGACAAGTTTATGTGGTTTAGGTGGTGGTATGGGACACAATATAGACATTGCACAATAGGCTTTGAAGATATTACTTAGAGTTGCTAGGTCTTGAACAAGACCATTACTTGAATGTACTTTATGTGATGTATTTGTCTCTTAATGAACTAATGAAGTAATGGCTTATGTTAATAAAGTATGTTTATTTAATTAGTTCCTAATCATATGTAACTTAAAGATTCCTTAGCTTTAGTGTGAAGAGGGCATAAAAGATGATCTCTTCATGTCTTATCTTTGGAAGTCTTGAGAGTTACTCAAGTTAGGTAAGATGTTTGGTTTTGTTGTCATAATCTATGTTTTAGGTAGTCTTAAGGACTATTTAGGTAATCTTGAAGAGGTCAATTAAGGACATTATCTTCTTGATTTACTTTATGTGGGTCTTCTGATAGCCTTTAGAAAGAGAATGTAATATAATCTATGTGCTTTGTATGTTTAGTAGGAATGATTCTATCCTAGGTAGTCTATACAATCTCTTAATCTATCCTAGGTAGTCTATAGAATCTCTTAAATGTGTGTGTGAGATTGTATGGGCAGTCACTTAACTACTCACTCAAGTGAGACTTACAATTCACCTTTGGTAGAACAATCTTACCTTGATGGTTATGATTGTCTCTAAGTGTGTATGTTACTCATTATAAGTAATTCTTAGGGACGTTTCGGCACATCTAGATAGGGTGTATGGGCGGTCTCTCTTTGTGTGACTTAAGTGAATCTTAGGATATCTTTGAGTGAAAAGATTACATGCTAAAGGGTGTTTAATGTGAAGACTATGTAACGGCACAGTACAGTGAAGCAATTCAGTGTAACAGTGAATGATGTTACTTAAAAGTGATCTCTAAAGTTATGTTATTATGTTTAAATATTATCTTATGCATTTATAATTTGACAAATGTCGTTCTTATGATTATAATATGTGTTTGAAATGAAAATATGCATATTTCCGCTAAATGTTTGTTTTCATAATTTTTATGTATAAAGCCATACTTAGTACTTCTGCTTGTACTAACTCCATGCTTCTATATATATATATATATATATATATATATATATATATATATATATATATATAGATAGATAGTTCTTGGTAGGTGAGGATGTTTGAGATGTGAAGACTTGGACTGAGCATCTTTAGTGAGAAGTTGAAGTATGTCCTCATTTGATTTGAGGACATATATCTCTTTTATGTTTCTTATCGAAGTATTGTAATAGACTAAATATTTCTTGATTTTGAAATATGGGTCGTGTACCAAGTATTCTTATGTCTTTGGATAATGATATTGAGACTTAATATTTCCTTTTACTTTTACATGAAGAGATTTTAAATACTATGTTATGTTTTGTGAAAAGTTTTAATTCCGCAATACATTTTACTATGTATATGCAATGAGTGATATGAAAGGGCTTGTGCAAGACCTACGAGAGGTCAAGTATGCCCGTTTCAATCCGATATTTCCCCTATCTTCTAGTCCGTGGTTTCGGGATGTGACATACACACACACACACACATACTACTTTGACGAAACACTTCTATCGTGTTTATAGTGTACTATGTTAAAAGATAGTTGACATACCCTGGAAATTCCATGACCTATACTAGAGCCTGATATGTAGTATAATAATATATATATATATATATATATATATATATATATATATATATATATATATATATATAAAATTAGGTCTAGTCATACAATTTACTAGTAAACGAGAAACTCGACGAAAACAACATAAAATATACTCTAAGAGTTTTGTGGGGTTAAACATACTTCAAGAATTTTATCAAATCAAATTTTATCTTTATCAATATATTTTTGAATAATTTGAAAATAATTTTCTCACATATTTATTCTCCATACTATCGAATTTCCATTGAAACCATAAAACCTCTTTTGGAAATATCATTATACAAAAGTATTAATGTGTTTCAATTTACTTTGACAATCTTAACACAATATCAAAGATTATTCTATAGAGGCACCTAACATAGGCACAAAATCATTGACTTTAAGCCACTATCCTTTTTGTTTTCTTGAAATCACAGTTAGATATACCACACAGTATTTAGAATACTAACAATGAAGACAAAAATTCGTACAATTTAATTCTATTTAAAATTTAACTTTATACTCTTCAATTAGTCAATCTTATGAAATTGGAATTTGACTGATACTTTTAGAACTTCAAATCGGTTTCAATTTCAAACGGAGTAGAAAACAAAAAGTACAACACTCACTTATTAGGTGAGTTGTCATATTCTTCAGACAAGTTGCACAGTCTAATTTATATAGAGTAGTAAACTACAAATGTTTTTAGTCTTCTAAAATTAGACATAATCAAATTTTAGATGGATTATAAAACTACAATAGTTTTGCTTTTTTATTCTCCAAACAGAAAAAAAAACATATTCTTATATTATCACATAGACATCTTTTATTTAAGATATATCCTTTCAACTTATTTTTTTTTACATAATATCTTATCTAACCAAAATATGCATATCTCATTCTTCAAACTAAAGAACAATATGACAACACTATCGGCTAAGCAAAATTCATTAAAAAAACATATGGTTTGAAGATGTTTTCCAAAGACATCCGATATTCGTCATGCAAACTTGAAGAAGCTATTTTCCTCCTTAAATAAATTATAAATAGGTTATCGGGTGTAATTTTAAACCTAAATACCATCAATTATTTTGATACATTATAGATTTGAACTTGCTAAACAGGGCACCAAATTCTAGAAAAATAATGCAGTATTCTTGTTCTTCCATTATAAGTTTCCGTCAACTAGTAGAATACAATTTATACCAAGAGTATATTAATTTCCTTAATATATTATGCGTAAAAACTTTAAAGAACATGGTAAGAAATCACAAAGTTTAAAGAGTATTTTCCAAGCTAGAAAATTAAATCACTTGGAAAAAGGAATTAGAAACATATAAGAAATAATATAAGAAAATTTCTATCAAAGAAGAGATTAAGACCACTGAATGCAAAGTGTGTCCTTAAGGAAATTATTCCCTTTAACTATCTAAGCTTAACGTAAATTATTCTCTAATGATAGAACAATCTTACTCACCAGTGAATCGATACCTATACCTAAAGTGTCAGCAAACCGCTCAATGACAGTAGAGTACACTTAGAATTCTAAATTTTAGAGTAGAAGAAGTTATGAAAATTTGTTGTTATAAAATTAGAGGAAATCACTCTATTTATAGACAACAAAATGTAATACGAATGAATGTTTATTGTGCCTTATTGGAAAGGTCACAACCTTTGAAAAGTTTCAACCATTTTGAAAGGTTACAACTTTTCAAAAAAGTCACAGCTCTTCATAAAATTTACAACTTCTAATAGAAGTCACAATTCTTCGTTAAGGTCACAACTCCACTTTTGATTCGAACCTTTTTAAGCCGATCAAACATAATGTTAGAGACAAAGCACATTATACATTACTTTATATGTGTTTCTATAATTGAGTCATTTTTATTATTTGTATTTGTTTAACTAAAAATTGATGTAGTTAATTTACTGAAGGTCTCCTGATTAACAATGCCTTTATATTTTATTTGTCTTAAAGAACTGTGGTATAAAATATTAGGTGAGCAACATCACTTCAAAGTATTACAACATTTTGATAGAAATTTTTAATTGAAGGTTAAACTAACAAAAATTTGACACAATCTAAGTGAACACATGTAACACTCCAAAAAAATTTTCAAAAATAATACTCCTACAGTTTTTCATAGTGAGTCATATTTTTACATGGAATTCAGAATTTCTTGAGTGTTAACGTCACTATATGTAGAACCTTAAGTTCCAAGAAGAATCAAAGAGAAAAGCATCAAGTCATTCCTCAATTTTTCTTAAGGTTTTGGTCAACTTGAATTATCCATAACTTTTGGTACAGGATGTGTTTGGGATCCATAGAATACTAAATTTAATCTCTTCAAGTACTCTTTCCTACTCCGCCGAGTTTTCTCGAACTCTGATTTAAAATTTATGACAAATTTACAAACTTCGTGCAAACATGGTAGCAGCTCCACGACACGGAGCCAAAATGGACCTCACTGCCTGGTGGAAAATATTTCCAACTCCCAGGTTGTTTTAGTCCTAAAAACCCTCAGGAAACCAACTAAATGGACCTAAACATGTATAAAATCAAATTAAAAATAAAACCCTCTCATTCACTCTAAAGATTCTATGCTAAAGAAAATCAACAAAAACTAAGGCTAGGTTTCCTATTTAATGATTTTCCATCAAGTACATCAAGACGATGATTCTTTCAGGTATGTAAGCTTCCATAGTTTTGGGTTTGTTTACCTACACGCCAGTCATGTTAATTTCAGCGTTAAACTCATTCTTGAAAGGTAATGCTTTGATGTTCTTGTTATGTATTCATGAATTTGCTTTCATTCTATAAATTGCCTGATATTAAGGAGTTCTTGAGGTTATTATGCCAATTTAAAAATTTGTTAAATTTAGACTCTTATGTTCATATGATGTGTATATAAATCTAAATAGATATTGAGAAAAAGAAACAAATAAGGCGAATTGGGGTTCGAAAATGAACATGAAATTTCGTCGGTTGAAATCTTGAACCCCCTTCCCGTGCATAACAACTTTCCAGATTTGGAAATTACAGTTTCGCGTTTCCGAGTTGACACGAGGTGTTCTGTCTAAAATACATTTTAAAAACAAAATACTAAAAGATTCTCTACGTCGTAGACCCACTCTCCAATATTGGGTTTCAGTGTTTACTCATGTTTAACTAATAATAATCATTCCTAAAGATCATGAGATCATTCTTACTAAAAATTACAATCACATCAAAGGTAAATCTAAAATTTAAGTCTTAAAAGTTCTTCCAAACCTTTTGGAAAGTCCCTTTGAATCTTATGAGGAGTCTTCTACAAATTCTAATAACTTGTTTCAAGACTCGAGCAAGTGACTACGAGAGTGAGAATAACGTTATCATGAATCTACCTTGTCATAATGAGATCTTTCATTTCATGGACTATAACTATTGAATTCGTAATTCATATACAAGAGAGAGTTAAAAATAGAGTTCAAGAAAGTCCTTAAGTTCGATTGTCAATCCTTTCAAATCAACTACTGATGTGAACTATGTTTTGGAGGAAGTAATTAATAGAATGAGTAGAGTCTTATACATGAGTTCTTTGTTGATATTTTTACCCTTGAGTCGAGTCGTGTATACCCATAACTTATTAATGAACTCTATGAGTTTGGGTACCTTCGAGAGGAGTGATATATTGAAGTTATAAGTCTTGAGTATTGAGTTCTATCTGTGCTTATTGAAAACCTTATATTGATTCACATCTATAATTCTGCATGAACCATATATTAAGAAGCCTTTTATAAATGTTTAAACTTTGTTTTAATGAATTAAGTTTTGAGTACTCTAGTAAATAATAAAGAGTAAAGTTGAAGTATTTTTCTTCAAAAGTATATAGTAACTAAGTATTCCAAAGGTGATTTCAATTGTTTTCACAGTTAAATAAGAATGAAAACTGAGATTTCCAAACATCCTTCATTCTAGTTTTCACAAAGGAGTAATGCTTTCTAAATAAAGCTGTGAGGAAACAGAGATTTCCATGATAGCCTATGACCTGCGTTTTTCAGCACTAATTTCAAATCACACAAGAGGTATGTTTTTAAGCATAAAGACCTCTTCCTATAACTCCCTATGAGAAAAGGCATCTTTGATTTCTAGTTGAAAAACATCCCAAGTTCTCTTTACTATCACGGCTAGAATGCATCTAATAATTTTCATCTTAAAAACCGCTGAGTAAGTCATAGTAAAAGAATTTACCTCTTGTTGAGTGTCTTACCTAATATTTATACGAGCTTTACACCGTTCCAATGATCAATCTAATTTGTATTTCACTTTGTAAACCCATTTGCATGGCAAAGCCCTCTTCCCATTTTGTAATGAAACAACCTCCAAGGTCCTATTGAGTTCTATAGCCTCTAATTCTTATACATTGCCTCTTTCAAAAAAGTAGGAAGTGTTACTTGGAAATAAGATCTAGGTTCTGGAATATATGCAATAGAAATGAGCATGGACTGATTGGATGAGGATAAATCAAAAAATGATAATACAGTAGGCTTCATAGGAGCAGACATACATGAATTTGTGAAATCTGTGAGGAAGACAGGGTTGAACACATAGTCCTATAGATAATCAGGTTTTTTATGCACTCGAGAAGATGTTCTGATTGTAGGTGCAGGAGTAGTGATAAAATCAGATGTGTTCCCATTATGTCACGATGAGAACGAATAGAAGAGGAAGATTCATTAGAACCAACATTAGAAGGAGTGAAATGAAGAGAGGAAGCTCAGGTATGATCTTAAGTTTGTGTAGGTAGGAATGTAGATTGGTTAGAAGTTGCTGCATCAAAAATGGATGAATGATTATAGCGTGAAATAGAAGGAAAAATGGGTTCATTGTTATGGGTCAAGGAGAAGGAAAAAATATCTTCGTCATATTTGACATCCCTAGAAATAAAAATCTTTGTTTCAAGATTCAACAACTTGTATCCTTTCTTTACACTTAATTAGCCCAGGATCATACCATGCATGGATCTATGTTATAGCTTGGTTCTATGTGAAGAATGTGTGTATTCATAGTTAACACAACCAAAAACCATCAGATATTCATTAACAAGAGAGAAACCAAGCAAAACTTGATAGGGAGTTTTAAAATTGAGTACCATTGAACGAAATTTGTTTATGAAAAGAGCTATGCTGGAGCACAAGACTTTCAGCCATGGAGGAGAGCTATACAAGATAAACTGGACTTGATTGAGAAGGACGTAACCTGGCAGCTTGTTGGCAGACCTACAAATCACAAGGTAATTGATGTAAAATGGATTTTAAACATAAAAATCAATCTCAGTGGAACAATTAAAAAACATAAGGCTATATTAGTGGTGAAGGGATACACACAATAATATGGTCGGGATTACCGGGAAACATTTTCTCTTGTAGCTACGTATGACTCAATAAAATTTATTCTTGAATTTTTTTTATAGTTCCTGATATATTCATCAACTTGATGTAAAATCATCTTTTGTTTTGAATGGTTTGCTTGCTGAAGAGATCTATGTAGACTAACATAATGGTTTCTCAATTCCTTGAAAAAATGATCAATTTCATCTCGTAACGAAGGCCTTGTATGGCCTTAAACAATCCCTAAGGGCATCGTATGAGAGGATGAACAATCATCTCATCCAACTTAACTTTAGTAGAATTCAAAATGATGTTGCTTTGTATGTGAAAGTTGTTGCAGGTGCAGGTGAGTCCTTAAATGTCACTTTATGGGGATGACATGTTTGTGATAGGAAGCAAAATTGAACTAATCCAAATGTTCAAGGAAGATATAGAGAAAATCATTAAAATGACTGATCTTGGAGTCATGAAGTACTTTATTGTCGTGGAATTGCATTCTAGTGATGGAATTTTCATATGCAGCATAAATACTTTTTAGATATTCAAAACAAGTTCATAATGCACAATTGCAAACCTATGAGTACTCCAATATTTAATAGTGTGAATGTTGGCAAGGATGAGGATTATGAAAAAGTGGATGATAGTATGTCGAAAAGCTTACATAGAAGTCTTTTATATCTAACCGCAAGCAGACCTAAAAGTTGATTTGTCGTTACTTGCTCTCTTGGTTCATGCATCCTCAAAGATTCATACACTTTAGAATGGTTAAAAGTGTGTTATGGTATATTAAACGAACCAGTAATTTTGAAACTTTTTTCCCAACAACTGCCGAAGTAAATATGAACTTGATCAGGTACTCTAATAGTGAATGGGGTAGCTGAGCTGTTTATTCTACAAGCATCTGTGCATATATGTTCTGTATGGGGACAATTGTTTTAGTTGGAGCTATAAGCAACAAGATACAAGAATTCAATCAACAACATAAGGTAAGTACATAGTTGTTGCATCTAGTCTGAATCAAGTGATCTGGCTAAGGAAGATGTTGAAGGACTTGGGTCAACAAACAGAAGCTACCAAGATCATGTGTGACAAGAGTTCCGCAGTTTCAATCTCAAAAAATCAAGTGTTTCATGGTCGAACATAAGCATATCAAAAGCAAGTTTCATTTGATTAGAGAAGTAAAAATATCTATTGAAGTGTTGCTTGTTCATTATTAATCTGAGAACCAGTTAGTATAAATTTTCACTAAGTCATTGCCAAAGGAAATGTTTGAACATCTTAGGCAAAAAAAATAGTGTTTTCCACAAAAAACCAAATGAGGATTGCTAGACAATTGCTATTTTTTCTATCTTATAAATCTTACTATTTTTTTTTTTACTTATTTTGGTTTAGATTATCTATTTTTTAGCTTGACTTAGTCAACATTAATTTCTCTACTTTATGAAGTTAGTGACCCCTTTAATGGTAGTTAGTGAGACAAGTTCCTATTTAGTTTCAAAATCCACTTTGTAAGTTGCTACTATATAAGATATAATGATATTTTTTCCTTGTATAAATTCAGATCTTTTGTAGATTAATACATACCTGAAAATTCGTAAGTTCACTCGATATGTATTCTTCTAATCAGTTTCTTGAGTATGTTAGACAAATTGGATCCCCTGTAGAGAACCTTTATATCTCGATACTTCTAGTGATATTCAATAGAACTGGAAAAGAAAAACTAAGGATTGAAGTTGACCTAACTAAGCAAAAACTTAAATATGTTTCGGTTAGGTAAGAGGATACTGATAACCTGCTACAGGTTTCTGTCAAAAGATTGAATATGAGGGCTTTCAAAGTATTTTAAACTTCTGGGGCATTCAATCCTTCATTAAAAGGGAAAAGAGTTGAAGAACAAGAAGAATGCTACTGTTTCTAGAGATAATGGGACCAAAATGCATAAAGGCATTAATGTTGCTGATTTTAATTAGACTTTAGCCAATAACATTTACAAAACTATTGCTTCTACTTCAAAAGATTAAGTAAACATCACAAAATTTCTAACGCCAAGCTGATAAGTTCATAGGTTAATCCTACCAATTTTAATGTGACAAAGGCTGCTGATATTCCTACTGCTCCAATACAAGCCAACATGATAGGTTCAAAGGTTGAGAATTCTAAGCTTAGAGGGGATAAGACAAACCAACACCGAAAGAACAAAGCCAGACAAAGAGAACCCCAGAAGAAAAATATTGATAACAAAACAAAATCAAACTATGTGAAATACGAACAAGGATCAGGAACATCATAGAGAAAGGAAAGGTATATGAAGAGGAGAACACTAGCATCCTTAAGGATGAACAATTGCAATTTTAGAACATGTGTCTCGAGAGAGTTCTCAGGATTTGTTTCAGAATATTTCCAATTATAACAAGAAATAAAAAAATAAGAAGAAGAAGACTTCTACTGTATCAAAATACATTCACGCAATTAAATGTAGATTGTGGAACAAGAAGAGTAGTAAAGCAAACAAGGAGCAAAACAAAGATACCAAAGTATTTTAACATTTAAAAAGACACTACTAAGATTCTAGAAGTGCATCATATCTTCGACAATGAGAAATCTGTACGCAACACCAAAAGAATTCAAGAACACAACAATAGCAATAGGGAGATGCAAACCAGGTCTTAAGGAAGCACAAACCTAGTGGAAGATCTGTTTGACTAAAGATTACATTTTACTCTATCAGGAACTAATAATTTCAAAGATATTAATGGAAAACTTATAGTAAATTTGAGACCTCTGAGAATAGGTAACTTTCTACGATATGAGAAAAATAATATTAATGATATGGATATGGATAGTATAGTCGAAGAATCACATTAGTAATTTGGTCAAGATCAGTATCAAGGGTCGATTTCTATCCTCAAGGATCCCGAAAATCCATTGGAAATGGATATTCAGAATATCACTTGAAAAAATGGTCTTTCTCCGAGAGGCGCGAAACAGAGGAAAGAAGAAAAAAAGGAATTCAAGCAGGACATACTAGTCAGGCAGGACTATTAAATGATTAAAGCAAACAATACAATGGGGATTTCATAGACTTATGAGACTGGTCAATCTTTACCAGAATCCTTCCTCATTCCCAATAAGATTGAGGAATTTAGGACTCTTTTTGGATTTGAACATTCTATCTCCAATATAAACAGTAAGATTTGGTGTTTTTTTAATGACTCCATATATTGGAGCGTCGTCTCACATCAAAACAAAACCTCACCTTTAAGGTCAACAAGATCAGTTACTCATATGGTATTTGGGATACAGTATGTATATGCTTAAAACAACTCTAGCAGATTAATAAGATTATGTAGAAGTCTTCGTATAATTTGTGGTATTTTGAAGGTTCTTGGGCTATTTTCAGTAATTTCAATACTATATTAAATGCTGATGATAAGAAGGGTGGAGTGACGCTGACTTTATCCAAGAGCTTTGACTTCATAAGTTGTATGGATGATTGTGGTCGTCCAGACACTCAATTCACTGAATGATCATAAGCTTTCTGTAAAGGTAGGGGAATGAGATGGCGAATCAGTATGAGACTTGACTGATTTTAGGGGATTTAAATGATTTTTGATAGGTTTCCATTTATTTCAATAATTTTCTTAAGAATTTAGGTGCTTCATATAGCGAACAAAAAAATAATCTGCATAATTTGAAATTTAAAACACCCTAAAAATTCTCAAAAATTCAAAGAACGGGCGTAAAATTTAAAATTCCAATTCATCGAAAACTAAACACTCTTCCTTTGTTTTAGTGCTTTAGTTACTGCAATTGAAAAAATACTCCTCCGTTTTAGCTTTGGTAGTTGATTTCATATGCTTTTCATTATTTTTGAACTTGCAAAATTCTTTCATTTTTCTTCTTCTTCTTTTGATTTTGTTCTTCAAAAATACCTTCCATGACTTGTGTAGAATGTTTTTCGAAAGTCTATAATCTGAACTTTGTATTGCAAATATTGTTGTAATTTTTTTTCCGAAATTTATAACATTGGTAGTATAAATTTTCAACTTTAGGCACTAAAAGATTTGAAGTAGAAGCAATAGTGTTGCCTATGTTATTGGATAAGGTATTATTAAAATCAACAACTTTAATCCCTTTAGCCATTTTGGTACCATGTGTACAAACACTATCATTCTTCTTAATAGCATTTCCTTTTTCTTCAACTCTTTTTCCCTCTCCGGTGCTTTAGATTGAACAAGGCCTAACATAGAACACATTCTCTGAATCATTTCTGAAAAGATATCTCTCGAAGAAGACATTAAAATTGGTGTGCATGATTTTTGTATGGTCTTTATTGATGTAATAAAGGATGATGATTGTAAAATGATATGTTTCAAAAGGTCAATTGAAATGATGGTACGGTTATGTTGTTTATAAAATGGACCCCAAATTATAGACTAGTGGAAGATTCTCCTACTGTTTGGTTATCGGTCTAATTACATATTTTACCATACCAATGTTATACATCGTATTATGTGACACAAATTCTTTATATATCGATAGTGCTACGAAATTTCGATAGACCTGGAATGGCAACTGTGAGGATTGATGTTTACTTTAGGAAGCCAAAACTCAGATATGTTTGGGTTAGGGTAGTGGACATTGATAACGAACTAAAAGGTTTTTGTCAAAAGTTGGAATATGAGGGCGTCACCAAGGAAAGTCCTTGTTCAAACAAAGTTGCCAATAATCGTGTATCGGCACTACTTAGCCATTTCCCTATAGTAGTCACTTAATTTGAAGATAACATTAGGCATACCATTATGATTTAATTTGGTCTTTGACATTTGGGTCTCCATTCTACATCATGGTCTATGACCTATCTATTGCGTCTTGACCTTCAATGTGTGTCCATACTGATGCCAAATATTTGGGTCTAAAAAGTATCTTTCAAGAAATTTCGGAGCCATTCAACTTATTCATCAGCTTCATCTATAGAAAAAAAATTATATTCTATTATAGAGATAGCGATAAACGTCTATTTGAAAGATTACTAAAAAACTTATCCTACACTAAGAGTTAATTCATATCCTTTCGTTGATTTTCTTAATTTTACTTGTGATACAATTCGCATTACTTTAGTTTTTAAAATTGATGGATATTTGTTATAATGAACACATAATTTTGACTATGTTTTCAATACCCTAAAATAATTTCATTTTATTCTAATGAGTTTGATTTTCTAATGAACCAACTCAATCAACTAATAAGGTATACTATATCTGATTGCGTACAATTATTGATATACATCATACTTTCAATGCTCTAGCATAATTCAAATTTGAGAAATTTTCACTTTAATTCTTTTAAGGTTCAAAGCTCACATTTATTGGCATCTTGGAAGAAACAAACTCTAAATACTTTAACTTGTCAAGTACATTTTAAATGTAATGAGACTATGCCAATACTAAACATTGTGGATATTTAAGACTTCTTAAACCTAAGAACACAACAACAACTCCAAGATATTTCAAACTTTATTTCTTTTATATGTTTCTAAGTATTTATCTCATAAGTATCTTTTCTAATGATTAGCAT
Organism: Solanum chmielewskii; assembly: GCA_027704785.1. Lineage (NCBI taxonomy): Eukaryota > Viridiplantae > Streptophyta > Magnoliopsida > Solanales > Solanaceae > Solanum > Solanum chmielewskii. Next base: position 33,392,442 of record JAKWIX010000324.1, on the reverse strand, counting down.
GTGATCAACATACAAACAATCAGTGGCCGTCTGATTTGGAGTATCTTTAATATAAACACGTTTATGACTTCCATTATTTTTAAATTCATTTGTCAACATGGTTTGGTCAAATTACACGTATCATTATTTGGGTGTTTTTTTTAGTCCATAAGTGATTTAAAAAATTTGTACACAGGAACCATAAAACTCTTCGCTTGTTCCATGTAAATATCTTTCCCCAATTCTCCATTTAAGAAGTTGTTTTCACATCCATTTAATGAATTTGAAGGTCATATAATGTAGAAATGGAGATTAATCAGCCTCCAAGTCTGATTACTAAAGACTCAATCAATCTCACTATTGACAATCTCTTTCCCAAAGATGAAGTTCGCAGAAGACATAACTTCATTACAAATATAAGACTTACTTTCAAGAAGAAATTTTACAAAATAAAATTTGAACGAAGTAAATGTCCTTTGAAATGTAAAATGCCTCTAAATTTATTCATCAAGTTCAATATTCGTTCATTTTTTGCAAGATCTTGTTAGAATCTTCACTAGACTACTCAAGTCCAATTTTACAGATTACATTCTTAGGTCCGATGTTTATCCTTTTGGCATAGGGACTTGGAATTTTTCTACACACTCGAAAACTTTGAAATATTTCAACTTGCATATCCTTTTTTTCATTTTTCATGTGGAATAGATTGTGTCCTGAAAAAAAATCTTTTTATTGCTTTCTTTTTGTACGAACAAAACTTTTTGTTGTCCTGTTTTGCTTTAAGATAGCTTCCCCACACAAGTTTCGTGGTAAAACTTAACTTATCAGTAATGCATCTATTATTTCATTCAAAGTTTATTTTTATCTTGTAATTCCTTTAGATTAAGGTGAGTATGATAGTAGTTTGATGGATGATTTCACTTCCCAAAAATATTTCGGCAAAAGAAGATTTGAACTCTCCATCCCTATAACTTTGCTTATGTTTTTTTTCCAACTGAATGTCTACTTCAGTTTTGTATTGCCTAGACATTTAGATTTCTTCATCCTTACCAATCAATAAATAGACATAATAGTATCTAATGCAATTTTTCATAAAAGTTATGAGATACTTTTTCTCACCCTGAGATGGGGTTGATTTCATATCATAAATGTCTATATATATCAACCTTAAGGAATTAAAATTCTTTTCAAAAGATTTATAGGAATGCTTAACATACTCAGATTCAACACAAATTTGAAATTTTAATTTATTGCACACATATTTAGACAAAAATTTTAACTTGATCAGTTTTCAGTACAATGTTTCGTAATTGACATGTCCTAAGAGTTCATGTCACAAACAATTTGACTCAAGAAAGATAACAAATAAAAATGTTGAGTTTGAAATACCTCTGTGAGGTAGTTTTTCTCTCACAAATATTTTGTTCTACTTCGTACTATTTTATTTAATATAAACATTATTTAGAGTCACCACATTGTCAAATTTCATTTCCTATTTAGAATGACCTTTCTCTAAATTACAATTTTATTGTTTTAAAATTACACATAAACATAGTTTCGTAGGTCCAATAAGGGAAGTATGACCTAAATATTTTTTTTATAACATACCCATGAAAAATGATTTTCCACAAATATTCATATGTATACACATATTTATATGTTAATAAACAAATATTATCATGAAAAAAAACCCCAAAATTTTAAGTGACACTTTCAATAAAAAAAACTATATGTTATCCGTGCTTCCCACAGGATTGGACATTTTATTTAACTTACATTTGATTATTCGGTAATATGACCTACAGTAAATGATTAAGTTTCATGGAAAATGAGGAATGAAAAAGGCTCATTAGAAGTTTAATTAATGTATTTCAATTTGATTTCTCTATAGCAAAAAAAAAAACTACAATGGTGACTAAAATAAAAGTTTTGTTTACTAAAAAACCAAATGTAATAAATTCAACAGTTTCAACAACGTTATGAGTTGTGGAATTAAAGGTGCAAGAGTTGTAACATGACATTGCAATCGAAATAAATTTTCTTTGTTTATACGAAGAAACCTGTAGAAAGTGACAAAAGAGAAGATCAATTTTCAATCATCTCATTTGTAACTTTTAACAGAGTTAAAAGAAAAATGTCACCACAATAGCATAAAGAGTTATCATACTTACATGAATCACTACGACTTATAGTAAAGATTAAGCTCCATGAAATAGGAGGATAAAAGTTTCTACAAATGAAACAAACTTCATAAGAAGCTTAATCAATGTAATCAAATTCAACTATCCAATGGAAAAAATCTTCAAATAATAGTGGCAGCAAATCCCTCTATTCATAGATAACAAAGGGAACTGTGAATAAATATTTATTGTGCCTTATCGAAAAGGTCATAACTTTTTTGAAAAGTTGCAACCATTTGGAAATGTCAAAACCTCTCATAAAAGTCATAATTTTCATAAAAGTCTCAACTCTTCATAAAAGTCACAACTTTACAGAAAAATTACAACTTTTGATATAAAAGTTGCAAATCTTCATAAAAGTTGTAGCTCTTCATAAAAGTTGCAACTTTTCATAAAAGTCACAACTCTTCATAGAAGTCGTATTCATAAAAGTCACAACTTTTCATAAAAGTCACATATCTTCATTAAAATCGCAACTCTTCATAAAAGTCACAATTTTTCCTGAAAGGGGAAGGCTAGTTTTGGAAATAAATAAATTTAAAAGGGAATTCTGGTTTGTGGTGGTGCCACGTAGGCGGGCCTAATATTTTCTTATATATATATACATATATATTTGTATATATCTTTATTTTCTTATTTATTTTCCTCTTAATGTTGATTGAAGAGTCATTGGTTTATTATTCCGTGAATAATTCATTCATTAGAGGTTTTTGATTTAGGAAATAATGAAAAATAATGAAATTCATGTCGGAATATTTCCAATATTTTTTTAAGAACATATTTTCCCTTTATTTTTAATGCATATATATAAATGTTTTTAGTTTAATACTAGTCATATCCTATACTAGTAAAAGAGAAACACAACAATCACTATATGAAATATACTTTAAAAGTTTTATGGGTCAAACATAATACAAGAATGTAATTAAATAGAATTTACCTTTATCAATACATTTTTCCAAGTATTTTCAAATAAATTTTCCACATATTATTTCTCTATACTATATATCAAATTTGCCATTGAAAGCATAAAATCTCTTTTGAGAATATTATTCTACAAAAGAATTAAAGTGTTTCAGTTCTCTTTTACAATGTTTACATAATATCATAGTTCATTCCATAGAGGCACCTACCATACAAACAAAATGAATGACTAAAGTATCAGTGCTTTTGGTTTTCTTTCTATCACAGTTAAGTATACCACTTAGTATTTAAAATATTAACAATGAAAATAATTTATTTAAAATTTCTTTTTATTTAAAAATTGAATTTTATATTCTTTAAATAGTCAATAGAATAAAATTTGAATGTCAGTGAAGTTTTGTACGACTTCAATTTTGTTTCAAATTCAAACGGAGTGAAAAACAAAATGTACAACACTGACTTATTAGGTGAAGTTTTCATATTCTTCAAATTAATTGCACAATCTAATTTATATAGAATTGAAAACTATAGAAGTTTTTAGTCTCTGTAAAAAAGACACAGTAATATTTTTTACGGAGTATAAAATACAAAAAAAAAAATAGTTTTTATTCTCCAAAAAGAATAAAATATATTCGTAGATTATCGCATAGATATGCTTTTCTTTTCAATTATCCTACCAACTGAAACATTTTGATATTGTATGTTATCTCACTAAAATATGCATATCTCATTCGGCAAACATTATATAATAAGATAACCCAAATTTTCAACTCAAATATCCAAACATTATATAATAAGATAACCAAATTAGAATGACAACACTTCAATTATAAGGAGAAGTAATGTAATATAAATTAACTAGAGACAAAGATATGAATAGTATAAGGAGTTTTGATTCTAGAAAGAAGATGTGAGGAATAAACAGTTTCTTCAGTTCACGCATAATTTTGCAAAATCGTAAATGGCTACAAAATAAACTATATTGTCAACTTGGATCCCAATCAAACCTAGTATTGGGTTATCTATGTCTTTGGCCTCTTCATAGGTTAGCCCCAGACCCAACAGTTCGGGCACCATCCGCGTTGATAAAAATACTCGATGCCTCAAAAAGAACCTTGACTTCAAGGTTAGCGTATACCATAAATTGTAGTATTATCTGCTTAATATTTTTTACGGCAAGTAATCAGTTCTTAGAAACTTCTACGCATAAGTTTTAAGTCATGATAATATAGCAATGAGAATTATCATTTTCCACCAACAAGAGAAATATGTTTATATGTGAATTTGCATCTACAATAATTTGCACCAAAATTGATCGACCTAACCTATGATCGCATATAGGTATTTTCATCTTCAAACTCAGAGTCCTCTATTAAGTTGAGATACTACAGCTCATGTTTAAGATTTAAGATATTTGTTTCACACTTTCTCTTCCATCCTTCTATATTAAATGTAGATAAAGCAAAACTATTGCTACGTTGATGCCACATTATTATGGATGAATTAGGAATTCCCAGCCGGAAAAACGCATCATTTAATTATTGCATTCCTTGTACATGTAGCAAGTGAACTCATCTTTGTAATAACTGATTACCATCGGCCAACACATCACAGTAATTATAGAAGGATATCACAAGTAGTATCGTGTTATTCCACCCCCAACATACCTCAATCGAGAAATCATGTATTTTTCTTCAAGGTGAGTATGAGAGAACCTCAATATACGATTCCACAATATCGTGTAAGTCACACGAGTGGAAATCATATTACCACTAGTTGTAACATTCATTTTAACACCGCCTACATGCTCCCAATAATACAATTTCACATGTAAGCAATTCTTCATTTTTTTAATTTCATCAAACAATGCATGCGCACGTGCCTTTACAATAGACCTTGTTACAATCTGGAACTCAGAACTATTTTCGGGATCCCATACATAGAGATTTAATGCAATTTTTTAACATGAACAACGAAGGTAGTCACACAAAGGTTAAACAGTAAATTACCCTTCATCAAGCTCTTCTCCCCCATAAGTAAGATTTGATGCAATTTCTTGACAATGAACAAAGAAGGTAGTCGCACCAAGGTTAAACATTACATTACCTTCATCATGTTCTTCTCCCCCATAATATTTGTCACACGTTACATAAGGTATTATTTCGTCAGGAGAAATCTCACCTTCCATGGTATAAATTTCATGTGTGTTGTTCATTAGAGCCACAATAAAGATCATTGCATTAACGTACCACTGTGACACATCTATTTGACGATGATCATTGAACAAATTGAAAATAATTTAGGGCAGTAACCAGAAAACATTTCGTCAAACACCTTGTGCGCATCCATTTTTATTTTGTGTTCATATTTCTCCTCATAGTTTTGAAGCACATATGAATTGGTTATATTGCTCCACTACTGAAGATTTGACAAGCTTTCTTTTGGCGATCAAGATGGCATTTACGAGTATGAATCAACACTTTCGCAGTAATGTTTGAAAACATTATATGCATAGAGGAAGCATACTAGAGTCATACAACTTACATGAATAATTTATCTGAAAAGGAGTACAGTGATCTAATCCTAAAATATAGGCCATGAAAAAACTAATTCTAAAATATGGGTCATGTAACCCACTATGACACTTAATCAACAATACTTATAAAACTAGTGTTAAAATATAGGAAACTGTAGAACAAAGACCCAAAACTAGTTCTACTAAACTACCCGTGTCCCAATTGAGTCAATCTTTTTGAATAACTTTGTAACATTCCCTCTTTATTCAAAACTACAAACACCAAACAATCCTCCGAGGTAGAAAAATTTATTTTGATAAAGCCTTTGTCAATACATCAACTAACTACTCTTGTGTGTTGCAATATTCCAATAATATTTCCTCATTTGCTACCATGTCACGGATGAAATGATAACAAATTATCAATATGTTTTGTCCTGATGTAAAATGTTGGATTTTTTTTATCATGGATATCGTTGCTTTATTTTTAAAAAATGTGTTTGTTGCTCCTCTCTTCTCCAGTTTAAGATCAGCTAACACTCTCCTTAGCCAGACAACTTGAAGTTGGTGCAATGTACTTGGTTTGTGAAGTTGACAGTGATGTTGTAGGTTGCTTCTTTGAATTCAAAGTCACCACACCTGAACGTATTGTTAAAACATTCACTGAAAACTATGTTTATTGACCAATAATCTTTCCCAATAACTATTCATGTACTCGCACAATCTGATATTATCCATTTTGGTAACAAATTTTAAGAACTGAATAGGTTCCGGAAAATGACCATACATTATTAATGAAGGCTTAGAGGAATTAAGTAGAGTTACAAAGAAACTAATAATACTCCTAATCTAAATTAACTACATAAATAATATATGCTAATATAGATAATGCAGATTCCTAAATAAGCAAGGACTAGAAAACACTAATATTAACATAATTATTAACTACTATCTGAACTAACTATTGTTGCTTCAATATTCCCCCTCAAGTTAGGTTATGGGTCACTAACCTTAACTTGAATAGATTCTTCTACAATGCTTCTTAGGCAATGCCTTGGTAAGAGTTTCGTCTATTTGATCGACATCATGGACATGAATAACAATAACCCTTTTGATGTTGACATGATGGCGAACAAAGTTAAAGTCCACCGCAAAATGCTTCACACGACTATGGAAGAGAATATTCTTTCTCAAGAATGTTGCTCCAAGATTGTAAAAATGGATTTTGGGTAGCTTATGTACTATAAAGCGCAACTCATTTTGGAGATTGGTCACCCAAAATGTTTCAGAAAGGGCATTAGCCACCTCCCTGTACAAAAACATCGAGGAGGTGCTTAAAGTAACAGTTAGTATCTTTGAGGACCAACTAATTTGATTGTTAGCATAAAAAAAAATGTAACCATATATACATACTCTATCAAAGATGTCTCCACCCCCAATCCGCATTAGAGTACACATGGAGATTAAAGTCATATATGAGAGTAACACGTGGGCCTAGTTTAATGGTACCATACATGTATCGTAGAATATGATTCATAGCTTCCCAATGAAGGTAGGATGGTGCGTGCTTTAATTGAGACAACTTGTTTACCGTATAAGATATGTCCGGTCTGGTGAAAGATAAGTATTGAAGCTAACCCATGACTCAGGTATAACGTGTATCATCATTCAGGTGAGTTCTATTAGATAAGGTGAGTAACTCAAAGGCACTTATAGGCGTGTGGACATCTTGCAGTCTACAATAGGTCATACTTTAAAATCTCACAAACAGACTTTGCTTTGCAGAGAATTAAACTTCAAGAGCAGCATATCATTTCAACATGAAGAAATTAATGAAGATTACCTAAATCTTTAATTGAGAACTAAGAAGCAAGGAAAGTCATGATCTTATTGATACTCAAAGTGTTTCTCCCAGTAATAATGATATTGTCGACAAAGAAAAGGACGGTCAATGTATCACTTAGACCATGTCTAACAAGTAGTGAAGCATCTGATTTTGTCTTAACAAGGAATATGAATAAAAGGTAACCCATGAAAGCATTTTTCCAGGTACGAGGATCCTTCTTCGATATATAGATTGCCTTGCAACGAAGTCAAATATGATATACCGTGGTTTCATGGTATTATTAATACTTTTCCCTTAAGTGTAGTGTGTCCAAAAGCCTTTTTGTGCTAATTTTTATATAATTTTCTCCTTATTCGCAGGAAATCTGTTCAAAGATGTATGCGGAGGTTTTTGAGCGAAGAAATGTAGAAGAGACCATCTACGGAGCTTCTGACGGTCCGTCATGCTTGTGACGGTCCGTAGGTGGCAGCGTAGGGCAGCTGCTGAAGGAAGATGGGGAATTCTGTTTAAGTGTGGGGTTACAGAGTCCATGACGGTCCGTCGTGTCTATGACGATCCGTCCTGCAGGTTCGTCATGAAGTTCAGAGAAGTAATCCCAGTACCAATATTCCAAGAGTTTATGTGTTTTGGAACGAAGACCCTCGACGGACCGTTGTGCCTTTGACAGTCCGCCATACATGCCGTCGAGGGTAATGAAGAGAGTAGCAGAAGAAATTTCATCAAATATTGGACGACGGAGTCCATGACGGTCCGTCGTGACCATGACAATCCATCGAGAGGTCCGTCGACACAGCATCGTTTTGACTGATTTCCAGCAAATAGAGTTCTTGTTTTATTAGGTTTTTATTTTCTATAAATAGTTAAAAAACCTCATTTTTGAGGTTAGACTCTAGATCATTATTAGACTCTGTGTATTAGTGTTATACTTTTTATTATCATTAGACTTTTTGTGAGATTCTTGCAAGTGATTGTTGGTGATTTTTTGTGATTAATCAAGAAAACTTTCGGAATTTACTCTTTCTCATTGAAGTAAGTACATGAATTCTTATATAATATACTTGAATATTGTGATTATCACTATGGGTAACTAAACTCCATAACTAGGGTTGTGGGAAACATAGGCAAAGAATGAGGTAAAACATAACTAAAATAACAATTCTAGAATAGTGTCTTGCACGTATTAATAATTATTTTGCTTAGAAGTCTTTTTAATGGATGACCAACGTTAGAAGTTGCCTTAATGCTACTTACCATACCAAGGAGGTAGATAATAGGAAAAAAATTATCAACTTAGATTTAGTGTATACTAGCTAATAGGCTAGTATTGATTGGTACGAGGTAAAAACTTAGTAAATTATCGAATACGATGCTTAATATGAGGTAAAGATAAGGGTTAGGATAGCAACACACGTAGCCGAACCAAGGTGCGGAGTGAGATTTTCTAGATGCCTGATTAAGGATTTAGAAATATATAACTTATCACTTTGCATGCAAGATACTAGAAAAGAATTGTTATAGTTTAGAATTATCAAGTTATGAACCTGTGGGGAACACGTAAACCCTCTTTGATTAATTTATTAAACTTCAACATTCAAAGCTGTTAAGTGTCTCTTCCAATTTCGTTAGTTATTTTCATTAATTTAGAAATAGAAACCCCCCTTTTACTGTTTTTGCTTTCCAAGGAAGTAATTGACCGAACAATAGTAATAATAGGTTAAAGTTATGTGTAAAATTTTTCCTCTTGGGAACGATCCCAACCTCACTAGTTGGGTTATTTACTGGACAAGACCGCTTTACTTCTTATTTGAGAAGTAAGTTTGAGCGTATCAAATTTTGGCGCCGTTGCGGGGGAAAGTAGCTTTTAGATTAACTTAAACCTATTACTATAGTTTACTTGGTAATTTCATAATTTTACTGCGTTTTATTGTTTTTGATTTGTTGAGAACCAACCTCCTTGTATGTCAAATACACGGAGAGGAAGAGAACCCTTGTTTCCCTACGATCATGAATTAGAGCGTACACTACGCAATATGAATCGAACCTTGGGAATAAATGAGGATTACCCAAACCAAAACATCCCAGCTCCGGTTGATGTTCATGGTCAGTTGTTACCCGATGCTCCGGGTGAACACCAATATAGGGGGCAAAATCCCGTTCCATGACCCCAAGCATACTACAGAGGCTATGATAACATAGCAGACTCTGATGGGACACTTGTCTTACCTCATCTACCTACAGGCCTCACCTCTGTGGTACTAGTAGCCTGATGCAAATGCTCATTGCAAGAGGTTTGTTTTAAGGGCTACCTTTTGAGGATATATGGTTCACTAAGCTCCCATACAACTCAATCTTCACTTGGAACCAACTAAGGGATGTTTTCTTAGCATGCTACTATCTGGTCTCCAAGAAACTAAACTACAAAGACAGAGTGAATAACTTTGTGGCACTACCAGGAGAGTCAGTTAGTAGTTCTTGTGACAGATTCACCTCGTTCATGAGAAGTGTCCCAAATCACCGTATAGATGATGAGTCACTGAAGGAATTCTTCTATCGAGGACAAGATGATAATAATAAAGCGGTGTTTGACACTATAGCAAGTGTATCTTATGGGGAATGTCCTTATGCTGAGATTGACTAAAACTTAGAGAAAATCTCCCGTAATAATAAAGCTTGGAGTACCAGGAAGTCTCATACAGGGAGAAACACCTTTGCAGTACAGTCCACTCACAACCCAGCCACAGATGAGATTCGCAAAAAAATGGCTCAGATGAGAACTGAGCTTGGGTTGGTACTAAAACATGTCACTCGGTGAAGAAAATATAAATGCAGTCAACTAATTCTCGAAACCACCATCTAATGATGAATGCTATTATGCGGAGGACTCCTATGCCGTAAATGAGCAGACGGGGGGTTTCAAATCGAGCGCCCAAGGCTCAAATCATGATATTTGACGTCAAGGTCAAGGGAACCAAGGTCAGAATTATGGTAAATATAACCGTGAGGGTCATTATGTCGGTGATGGAAACTACAACCGCGACAACAACCTCAACAGGGGTAACTACGGTAACAAAAATGATATGAATGGGCCCTGTATCCCTCCTCAAAATCGTGAAGTTACTCATAGAGATGGTAGAGATAGTATGGCGCGAGTTGAGGATATGTTGCACAAAATGATGAGGAGTTTCAATGCTAGTAATGAGCACATTAAAGAGTTAAGGGGTGATTTAGCTAGTATTGGGTAAAAAGTTTATACACATGCAATATCGATTAAAAAAATCGAATTGCAAATGGCCCAATTATCTGCGAAAATGAACACACGGCAACCGGTCACTCTTCCTAGCAACACCGTCCAAAATCCAAAAAAAAATGCGCAGTGTATGGCAATCACTACATGGGGTGGGAAGCAAACCATTGACCCACCTATGCCGTCTAATGAGGAAAATGTGAGAAAGGATGATGATAAGGTTGTAAAGGGTAGTGTTGAGGAAGAAGAGAGCAATGGAAAAGATGCAGAAGTCCCTATAAAGGTAATTCCCATACCTAGACAAACACCACCCTTCCCTCAGAGATTAGTGAAAAATACCGAGGATGGTAAATATCGGCGTTTTATAACAATGCTAAAGCAGCTCTCTATCAATGTCCCTTTGGTAGAAGCTCTATAACAAATGCAAGGTTATGCCAAGTTCATGAAAGATCTTGTCACAAAGAAAAGATTGGTCACTTTTGAGGATGATGATAGCCTGCAGCATTGTAGTGTTATTGCTACTAGATCCCACGGACCAAAGAAAAAAAATCCGGGTGCGTTCACTAATCCTTGTACAGTTGCATTATTACATTTTGCGAAAGCATTAGTGATCTGGGGGCAAGCATAAATATCGTGCCCCTCTTGATCTACCAGAAGTTGGTATTAGGGGATCCAAAACCCAGTGCGATGCGGCTACTGATGGCTGACCCGACAGGGAAAAGTCCTATAGGCATACTCCATGATGTGCTAGTAAAGTGGAGTCATTCATCTTTCCGGCTGATTTTGTTGTTTTTGATTGTGAAGTCGATTTTTAAGTGCCTATTATTCTTGGGAGGCCATTCCTGTCTACAGGTAGAGCCTTAGTTGATATGGAAAAGGGACAGATGAAATTTCGGTTGAACAATGAAGAAGCGACCTTCAACATTTATAGGACCATGAGGCAGAGTGGCGAGCTCCAATCTGTATCTGCCATATCCCACAAAGAAAATATGAAGAAAGAAAATGAACAAAAAATTGCAAAACAAGAGTTCATGGTTGGGATTTAGTGCTTTTAGACAGTTCTGGGTTGCCTTGTCTTCCGGGCAAGATCAAATCCAAATTGTCTGGCCCTTACTTGATTACCCAAGTATTCCCTCATGGAGCAGTTGAGTTAAGAGCCAAGGAGGCAGTGCGGTTTAACATGAATAGAGAACGAATAAAACTCTATTTTGGGCATAAAGCATCGGGGAATGAAGTGATAGAGGCATTCCATCTTGATGAAGTCTGAGTAATCAAGTGTCCCCAGTCGTGCCGCGACATTAAATCAGGCGCTTGTTGGGAGGCAACCCAATACTTATAGTCTTTTTAGTAATGGTAGCATTTTTCTACTAATGGGTTTTTAAATTTGCAAGCACATCACCAGGAAATTCTGCAGAAAATTACTCTGCAGCAGTCACAGACGGATACAACGACGGACCGTTGCACCTGCGACGGACCGTCATATGCATCCGTCGTGATAGGTACGTCTTTCTACCCGACCCGATGGGAGTTTTTTTTATATAATGTCACCATTTAAACTCCCCTACCCCTCATTTTACCCCATTCCTTAATTATTCCTCCTATTTCCCTCCTTTTTAAACATCAAGAATCTCTCCCTCTATCAACCGATCATGGTTCCCCCAAAATCCTCCAAAGCTCTAAAAGTTATCATCTACTAGTCGGAGTTGCTGTTGTGGGTGACTTCTCGGTCACCAAGTACTTTTCCATCTTGTTTTTATACGATTCTCAGGTATATGTTTCTAATTTCTACTCATTTATCTTGTATTTTTTTAATTAATTAGTATTAGCTTAGTTGTTCGTGATATGTTCGTTTCTTTTAAAAAAGATTCTGTCTAACCTAGGTTAAAAATGTTCAAAATTGTCGTGTTTACAACCCTAGAAATAGGTGCTTTTACAATCACTAGTTTACTAGGTATTTGGGTTAGACACTACAAATTCGATTAGGGTCATCGGGGATTAATGGGGTACCTCCAGTTCTGTCACTGATCTACAGAACGAGACCCCGATGACGGACCGTTGTACCCACGACGGACCGTCATAGGGTCCGTTCCAAAAACCCAAACACCCCACTGCCCATTGTTTTTCTATGTGTCGTCCAACAGACGAGTACGACAGACCGTCATACCCACGACGGTCCGTCCTGCATGACCATTATGACGGTCAGTGACTCCTCTCCTAAGGGTCTCCATTTTTTTCAAGTGTCCTCTGATGGACACCTACGGCGTACTGTCGTACCTGTGACAGTCCATCCTGCACATACCGTCATACTTGTCAGAGACTCTCTTTCAGGGTTCTCAATATATACATAGTCTAAGGAAGACACAACGGACCCCATGACGGTCCGTCATAGTCATGACGAGCCGTCACTAGGCCCGTCGTGTGTCACTATTACTATAGAAATGTCTTATTTTTTTAATTTTTTGTGTGGTTTTGCTTGTCTTGTTTGCCTGATAATATCGTTACATGGGATCGAGCAGTATTGATGGCGGCGATGATAGCCGGGTTCGAGGTGGATTTCGCGTGGCTTCTACAGGCAGTCATGCACGAAAGGTCTTTCAAGGTCACAACTACTTACCCTTTCCCGTGCATGATCTTTCCTCTCTGCAGGTCCACAAGTGTGCCTATATAGCACTATGATCAGCTCAAAACCCCTATGGGTACTGTTGATGTCGGCCTCATCAGAGATGAGGCTAATGAGTTGGCTCTACGCAGAGGGCCCCGTCCAGAGCTGCCCCCACTTGCTGATGATCTTGCTGATACGGTAGCCCAGGCCCGCACGGCTACGCAGGCGGCGTCCATTGACACTACCCCAGTCGATTCTATCCCGGGTAGTAGCACTTCCCCGAGTTCCTCTCGCACAACCCCTCTACCCGCGCTGGTCCCGCTTGCAAGGGTCAAAAAATTAGAGGCGCAAATGGCTACACTTCTGAATTATATCCAGCCGTTGATGCAGAGGTCTATTACCAAGGCAGAAGAGCGCCTAGAGCGAAAAATGGTCCAGTATACAGAGCGGAAGATCGCTAAGGTTCACCAGCACTTGGACGCCTTTGAGTTGTGGGTGCTAGCCCGGCCAGCCCCTCGGGTGGATGTGTCGAATCTTCAGGTTGCGGTCGACAGTGTTCACGCAGATATCGACACGATCTTAGAGGCTAGGGTGCCGGAGTCTGAGGCCCGTTCTGTCGAGCTTGCTAGAGACACGGTGTTGGCAGCCCTATTCGCCACCTTAGAGATTCCACCACCTCCCCCTTGAGAGCATGCAAAGAGGCATAGGGGTCAAGCAGAGGACGAGGCGCGAGCACGGAAGAAGGAGAACCGTGAGATGGAGGCTGCAAGGAGAGCCTCACTTGCTGAGGAGGCGGCGCACCAAATCAGGGCAGGAGAGTTAGCGGCTGGGGCGTCTAGCTCCCGAACTGTGGAGATAGCGGGAGGCACTGCTGATAGTGTGATTGTTGCTGAGAATACCATTGATGGTGTCCATATTGCAGAGACGTGGGTTTCGGGGAATCGGACCCACAAGCTTGCTGATCGACGGCGCTTTGCGCCACAAGTTTGCTTCACCTACCACTCTAGTATTTAAAATTTTTTATGCATTGGGGACAATTGCATGTTTTTTTTTTGTTGGGGGTGGGGTAAATTGAAAGAGAGTTCTAGGGTGAAGTCTGAGTAGCCCAATCCACTATCCTCTTTTGGGGTTTTCTTGCCTATTCTTTTTCCCCAAAAGACTGATTACCTTTTCTTTTGAACTTGCATGTCTATATCTTTTGTACATAGTTTAATTCTGGAGCATGGTGGATAAGATGATATCTTGATAAACTGGAAAATGATGCACGATTAGGCATAGTAACTGATAATTGTGTGGTTCTAAGCATGACATAGAGGTACACCATTGCATTATCCTAAGTCTAAAATTCGAACTAGGTGTCTGATAATCTGGTAGAGTGATGAGATGCCAAGTGAGTGTGAGGAAGATTTGAATAGTCCACTATTTGTACTAAGCTAGAACTTGCCTGGTTAGTCCTGCTAAAAGTAAGCTGTAATAGACAATTAGGAAAGGATCATAGGCCCTTATTCAATATATCCCATTTTTAGACTAAATAAAATAAAACCAAATGAAATTTATCCTTCTTTGATCCAAATGATCTGAGCTTAAATAAGACCTTTCTTTTTCACCCCAACTGATCTTCTCTGGGAACAATCTGTTGGCCCTTTCCCTCCTTGGACATATGCACCTTAGCTTATGCCAAAAGCATAAGTTGAGGGTGGCTAATGCAGTAAACAACCTTTGTTATGGCCCTGCCCAACTTTGGGTATTGTGTAACTTGACTCATGGCAAAGCCATGAATTGAGGGTGGCTATTATGAGGAATGCTCTTGAAAGTGGGGTTGAAAGAACAAAGAGAAATAAAGAACAAAAGTGAAGTGACTCAAGAATTAGTTGAAAGCTAAGTAAAGAAAAGGAAAATATACAAGAAATACAAGCAAGAAAAGAAGAGAGTCACGTACACAAATGAAGAAAGAAGAGAAAATAGCAAGGTGAAAGAATATGAGAAACTTGGCGAGATAAAATGATAGAAAATGGTATGTTTAGCCGATATGTCAAGGAGGGCAAAAGTCACTAAAGTATACCTAAATATACCATACCTGACCCTGAGCCTATGTTACAAGCTAAGAAAGTCCTATTGTGATCCTAAGGGTTGTATAGAGAACTTAAGGAAGTGAAAATAAGGGCAAGCTTATGGCAATAGGTATGAATGAGTGTGACTTTGTTCTGAGAGCGAGTGTTGAAAAGTAATCCTTATACTCATGCTAAAATCATTGTGTGACAAATGAGGATTGTGTTTCAAAGTGAGGACAGTAGTTGCCATACCAGAAATATTAGCATCTCAGTGTGAAATTGAATATGATAGGTGTTAGTACATGGTGAGTTTGTGTCATGTTCTGATCCCACATAATTCAAGACTAATAGTGATAGATGCATAGATATGATGAGATTAATCAAGATTGATAGCCAAATGATTGCAAAGGATAAAACATGGATACTATTGTACAAAGATTTTGTATTGAGTCATAGTGCGTCGCTTGAGACAAACAATGAATTTAAGTTGAGGGTGTTGATATACCGTGGTTTCTTGGTATTATTAATACTTTTTCCTTATGTTTAGCGTGTCAAAAAGCCTTTTTGTGCTAATTTTTAAAAAAGTTTCTCCTTATTTGCCAGAAATCTGTTCAAAGATGTATGCAGAGGTTTTTGAGCGAAGAAATGTAGAAGAGACCACCTAGGGAGCTTGTGACAGTCCGTCATGCTTGTGACGGTCCGTAGGTTGAAGCATAGTGCAGCTGCTGAAAGAAGATGAGGAAGTCTGACCAAGTGTTGGGTTACGGAGTCCATGACAGTCCGTCGTGTCTATGACGGTCCATCCTGCAGGTTCATCATGAAGTTCAAAGAAGTAATCCCAGTACCCATATTCCAAGATTATAAGTGTTTTGGAACGAAGACCCTCGGCAGACCGTTGTGCCTATGACAGTCCATCATACTTGCCGTCGAGGGTAATGAAGAGAGCAGCAGAAGAAATTTCATCAAGTATGGACGATGGAGTCCATGACGGTCTGTCGTGACCATGACGATCCGTCGCGAGGTCCGTCGACCCAACCTAGTTTTGACATATTTCTAGCAAATAGAGTCCTTGTTTAATTAGGTTTTTATTTTCTATAAATAGTTTGAAAAACCTCGTTTTTGATGTTAGACTCTGGATCAGTATTAGACTCTATGTATTAGTGTTAGACTTTTAATTATCATTAGACTTTTTGCGAGATTCTTGACTACTTTGAGATTCTTGCAAGTGATTGTTGGTGATTAATCAAGAAAACTTTTGGAATTTACTCTTTCTCATTGAAGTAAGTACATGAATTCTTATGTAATATATTTGAATATTGGGATTATGACTATGGGTAACTAAACTCCATAACTAGGGTTGTGGGAACCATAGGCAAATAGTGAGGTAAAACCTAACTAAAATAACCATTCTAGAATAGGTTCTTGCATGTATTAATAATTCTTTCGCTTATAAGTCTTTTTAACGGATGGCCAACGTTAGAACTTTCCTTAATGCTACTTGCCGGACAAAGGAGCTAGATAATAGGAAAAGAATTATCAACATAGATTTAGTGTATACTATCTAATAGGCTAGTATTGATTGGTACGAGGTAATAACTTAGTCAAATATCAAATACGATGCTTAATATGAGGTAAAGATACGGGTTAGGATAGCAACACACGTAGCCGGACCAAGGTGCGGAGTGAGATTTTCTAGATGCCGGACCAAGGATTTAGAAATACATAACTTATAACTTTGCATGCAAGATACTAGAAAAGAATTATTATAGTTAGAATTATCAAGTTATGAACCTGTGGGGAACACGTAAACCCTAGTTACTTTGATTAATTGATTGAACTTCAACATTCAAAGCTTTTAAGTGTCGCTTTCAATTTCGTTAGTTATTTTCATTCATTTAGATATAGAAACCTCCCTTTTACTGTTTTTTATTTCCAAGGAAGTAATTGACCGAACAATACTAATAATAGGTTAAAGTTAAGTCTAAACTATTTTCCACAAGGGAACGATCCCAACCTCACTAGTTTGGTTATTTACTTGACATGACCGCTTTACTTCTTATTTGAGGAGTAAGTTTGAGCGTATCAAAATATATGCTAGTTTGTCATCATTAGTAAACCACGGAGGTGGTGCCATATACACTTCCTCGTCCAGGTTTCCCAAGAGACTGGCATTATTGACATAATGTCTCCAAAGGTTCCAATGTTGATTAATTTATTTAGAGAGGATGATGCATACGGTGGTGGGCTTGACGACTGGGCTGAATGTGTAATGAAAATCTATACTTTGTCACTCAATAAAACCTTTTGCAACCAGACGATATTTGTATCTATCAATGGTCCCATCAATATTTTATTCATCCCGAAAATCCACTTACAGGATATTATATTTTTAGTTGAGTCAGTAGGAACAAGTTCCCATGTCTTATTATTAATTAAAGCATTAAGTTATTGTTTAATCACATCACACCACTCAAGATTTTTTGTGCTTGTTTTACATTGGTTGGTGTATAGTAGGGTTTAATTTGTTAACGTAATCAAAAATTGGTTTGGGTTTTGTGATCTTGTTTGGAGATCGAGTGACAGAACGTGTAGGAGGAAGAGGAAAGTAACGTGGTGAAGGAGAGATCTCTAAATCAGTGATAAGACTGGCTGGTCGACAATCTAGGTGAAATTGACGGGTTGGTGTTCCGAAGTTGATAGACAAGGATAGAGGATGAGATTCTATGTGAGTTTATTGGGGGAAATGTTTGTCAATCTATTGAGAGGTGTGGTGATGGGAAAATTTGGGAAGTAGGTATCAAAGATGGTTTTTTGAAAGCAAGAATTAATAGGGATGAGCGAGATGAAAATTTACCTGGGGAAGTGGAAGTTACAGGAGGTGAAGTTGCATCATCCACTAATGTATTGTAAAATAAGGACTTTTAGTTTGAGTTGCCTGGGGATTTGGTTGGAGAAGGATCAGACGATGACGGAAAACTTGCTAATGTGTGTGCTTCTATAATTCTAATAGTGGGGGAAGATATGTAGCAATGGGAGTTTTAGGTGTGGGATTTGAAGAATATGGCTTGTGGTTTTTCCCATTCCAGCTAAGGTGATTTAATGGTAGTATTAGAGAACAAAGTGTTTAATAGAAAAATATGCTCAACAAATTGCAAATCTCCAGATAAATACACCTTTGTAGAAATTGGATCGAAACATTAGAGACAATGATGTGATAAAAAGAATCTGAGATAGACGCATGGGGTAGATTTTTGTTGATGTTTGTTTTTGGAATATGTTTTTAGCCATGGATAGTTTAAAAACTCAATATTCTCTATAATTGGGTCATTAACAAAGTAATTGTTGGAACGGAGATTGATTATCTAGTTGATAGGATGGAAGACGATTGATGAGGTAGAAACTATGATGACATGCGCATGACAAAAATTGGCGTTTTGCAAGAGAAACTCGTTGAGGAGTATTGGGTGGGGTGGAGAGGTAATTAATGTCGTTATGTGAAAGATAAGGGTATAGACCTTTAAACTCTCCTCCGATATTCGTAACCATTGACAAATTGTTTGTGTAAAAATGTATTTCAATCGAAGGATGAAATTTTTAAAAGATGTCTTTAACTTCAAATTTTTCGTTAATGTGTAGAGCCTAGTGTATTTTGTATATTGGTCAACAAAGAAACAATAATAAAACTTCTTGTCAAGAGATTAAAATCGTTGATGGGCTCCATAAATCACTAAAAAAAATTTAAGTAGTGTAGATATACACAATGATAATTGAATAAAAGGATGTTAGTGTACTTTAGTAGATAAATTAGAATTGAAATGGAAGAGATTGTCTCGCTCATTAAACGGTAAGGCGAATTTATTCAAAGTAAACCTAAGTACTCTGGAGTGAGGATGACCAAGAAGCTGATAAAAAATTGTGAATGGAATGGATGGTGCAATCACATGGGCTTGAGGATGTGAGATAGACCACTCATACAGTAAATTGTTTGTCCAACCGTGCGCTAGATCTTTCTGGATTTTCAAATCTTTCACTACAAAGTCAAATTGTTAAATTCAATAGACTTTAGATTGTCTTGACAAATTTTAGGAAAAGAGATCTGTTTTAGTTTAATGGAAGGGGCACATAACTTGTGGGTTAACTCAAAAATATTATTTGATGCATTTAATTGAGTAAAACCAGTGTCAGAGATAAGAATTCTATTACCATCACCCATGGATACATCTTCGTTACCACAATATGGTTGTAGATTGTGTGACTCAATCATGATGTTATGGGTGGCTCCTTAATAAAAAATCCAGGGGTTTGTTGTGGTAGTAAACCCAACTGCATAATTGGCTTTGGTTTCAGTGTGATTGTGAGACTATGAGCGGAAGACATTGGAAGTTTTGTCAATCCTGTTACATTGTTGAGAGCGATTAACACTATTTGGATTTAAGTTGGATTGCCATTTTGGTGATGTATTTCGATGTGTGTTCTGGCGCCATTGTTGAGATTTTTTGCACTACCTGCGATTATTGTGATTATTAATGTTGGATTCGATTGGAGTAGCAACTGAAAATATGATAGGATTGGACGATTTCTAGGATTGTCATAGTGAAGAAAAAGTTTATAGTCCAGTAGTTTTTCAAACAATCCCTCATAAGTTATAGTCATATCATGTGCATGAATGGCAGTGGAGATTTTACGAAACATGGAGCCTAAAGAAGTGTGTATTTTGAGATTGGACGCAGGAGTACCTGCAGTGGCTATCTCATCTGAATGAGACCGAATAGCGTGGATATCATCAGTAATGGAGCGGGATTGTGTAGTTACACATGCAAGCTGATCACGTAAACTAAAGACCCGAGTTTGAGACCTATTTGAATAAGTGGTATGTAAAGCATCCCAAGTTTAGTTAGCTGAGTCAGCGACAACAACAATAGAAGTGATAGTGGGTTCAACATAAGCCATGAGGCAATTCTTGATTAGTTTTTCCTGATATAACTAAGTTATATTGTAGGTTTAGGAGATGTGTTTGTGCCAAGGGCAATCATGCTACTGGGGCTAGAGTGGTCCCATCTAGATGGACAAAGAGGTTTTGTCATAAATAAACGTGGAGAATCATACTATCGAGGTGGTGAAGTTTTTAGCATCGCTTAGTTTGAGGGGTAATTGGAATGCTAGAATGAACTGAATTATACCGTTGCTACCGTTAGTGTTATTAGAATTGACAACTCTAGGATTGTTGCCATTGTTGTTCCCATTGGGATTGTTCATGTATCTCATCTATCGTGAGGAGAAGAAAGGAAAAAAATTTCCATCGTTCTCGTTAAAGCGTATGCTCTGATACCATGTAAAGACTGAATAGGCTCTTAAAAATTATACTTTATTAATGAAGGCTGAAAGGTATTAGATAAGGTTACAAAGAAACAAATAAGTCTCCTAAACTAACTGAACTACATAAATAATATCAGTTGATAAAGTTAATGTAGATTTTTAAATAAGCATGGACTATGAAACACTAATAACAAAATAATTATTGATTACCATCTCAACTAACTATTGATTATCCAATAGAAATACAAAAATCCAAAGTTCCAGCAATGCATCGCAAGACTCTTTTTTCTTCCCCATATTGTGCCTTTGAAGGTTGTTGCATAAACCTAGATATAACACCAACATGATATGCAATATCATGTCTAGTATGTATCAAATATATTAGAATTCCAATCAAGCTTCTGAACCGCTTTGCATCAGACTATTCTTCTTAATTTACCTGCAACAATTTCTCCCTGATATTCATTGGAGTAGCCTCAAGTTTGCAATTAACCATTCAAAATTTATTGGTAGGTCTCTAGCATTTTGCCTTTTTTAATGACATATTCCCTCTTTAGTTTGATGGACTTGAAGGCCAAGTATGTAATGTAGTATACCCGTATATTACATCTCAAACTCATTTATCATTTGAGACTTAAACTCCTCCAGAAGAGAACATGAAGAACTACTATAAATGATATCATCAACATAAAGGAATACAATAATGAAATCATCACCTTCTTTCCTTATATATAAGGTTGGTTCATACTCACTTCTTATGTATCCATTTTCGTGGAAGTATTTGTCAATATTTCTATACAATGTTCGAGGAGCTTTCTTCAAGCCATACAACAACTTTTTCAGCTTGTACACCCATGTTTCATCTCCTTCTTTTGTGAATCCTTCGGGTTGTACACCTTTGTTTCATGTCCTTCTTCCTCTTCACTGATTACAAAAGGCATAGAAATCTCTTGGACAAGGAATATGTAAGCATCTATCTAGTAACGATACTCTTGAGACCACCTTTCAAGACCTGGTCTATTAACTAGATCATCATACATGTTTGTGTGTACATACATGTGAACAACCCTTTCATATAACCATTTAGAACACACATATTCATACTTTACTTCATTCATGCATAATTGTACAAGTGTAACTATATGAGCCATGCTTTCGTATAAACACATTTAAACATAGGTATAATTATACTTTAGCATACCACATACTTCACATTATAGAATGTAAGACACATTCATAACATGTTCACACGTTCACTTTCATATTATACATAGAAACAAAACCTAGGAACTATCCTACCAAGGTACACACATTCAATGCATAAAAAAGGCCCCATACCGGTGACCATAGTAGTGTACCTATCAATTCATTCTAGTTAAATGGAACACATAACAAACATTACATTCGTTTAACCTTTATGCATAGTAGTAGACATCTAGTGAATATGAGATCAACCTTTCATAAGACACCATGACCCTTTATAATGTAAGCATGCATAATGTGTTAGTGTGTGTACATTGGAAAAAATAATCACATAATGACTATCAATAACACCTTGAGGCAGCCACCCTCTTAAGTCCAGAATGCACAACAAATCATAGACACCACAACATTATTTAGCATAGGAGGCAAGAAGATCTTCACATTATATTCAAGACTCCTACCCTTAATTATTTACACATTCACATAGGGGGTACATGGGTAAGGGACTATTAACAATTTTAACTCATCAATGGAAGCACTTACACTTTACCCTAACTTAGATATACACATGCTTATATAATAGAAATACAACCTAGATAACAGCTAGAATAGGAAAAGTAGGCATAATTTTCACATAGTATGATCATCATGACAACTCATTCATTTATTAATCAATTTTCCTTCTAGGCCATGGCAAAAACATATATCATTAAAATAAAGTAAATACCGCCACCATAAGTTAATCATACCATACAATGTCATACAAGGATTCATCAACTATAATAATATAGAAAAGTAGAGAGGAAGAATAGACTTACCAATTCATCAACCCTTTTTTATTAACATTCATCAATACAACCTTTAATCAATAATACATGTATAGGACATTATGTAAATGTACTTTCAGATTGAAATAAACCGTGTATAAGTCATCCCAAGATCATGTTACAACTAGTTCAAAACATCACCGTTGTTCTAGAGAATAGATAAGCATATATCATCAAGTAACTTCCCTATTTTTTTTAATCACTCATCATGTATCAATAATATACATTTAAGAAAGTATGTAAGGAGATAGGAATCAAGTCTTATGAAGTCTTTACCATGCTTTATTCATCTTAGGATATAAATGACATCACCTACATAACATTTTCAATTCATAGACTAGGAGAAACTAGATCAACTCATACAAAGCCTTTTTTAACTTTAATCTTGCAAGATTTGTACTTACAATTAAATAATGATATTACCAAAAAAAAATAGCTACAAGAATCTCAATATAATACTTCTATACAATTAAGGACCAATGTTACAATGATCACATTGATAACAAGACTAAGCATGCTCAAATCTTCATACATTGATCCATATGGGTACTTCATCATCAGTTCATCATCAATACATGTAAATAACATTGTATATAAAAAATTCAACATAAGAGAAAAGAAATTCAACCATTAATAACCAACGATCACAATGCCCATGCAAGGGCTAAATCGATTTTTGGAAGGAACATAGGTTCATAATGCATTTGGATTAAATTTATTGTTAAAAACAATACATTCACATTAATTCATCATGATTAATTCATTAAAAATGTTCTCTTTAGAAAGAACCCATGGCTAGATTGAAGAAAAAAAAGGTTGATCGTGAAATCTCTTCTTAAACTTTGAGATTAACTTTCTAGATTGAACGATAACTAAAGCTGAAGGATCGCCATAAAATTTTCTACATAAAAACCTCTAAAACATGATGAATAATCATGGAAATCCATGTACCAAGTTGTTCTTGATCTTCACCTTCAATGGAAGTTTCTAGGGAGAATTGGTTTTATAGAAAAAGTTAAATTTCTGTAAATTCGATTGGGAATTGGGTGATAACGTTTATTATCACTTATAGACACCCAAAAATATCTAAATAAATCAAGAAGGGTTAGGTTAGGACGTGGGGTGAATTTCCCATTAAACCTTTTAATGAGCTGTCGTTAGGCAATGATGTACCAGCCTGCATCGACGGACCCAACGACGGGGCATTGGTCCATCAACGGAGCATTCTGTGCCCTCCGTCGATTGAATCTGAGGATTTCATGCAGCCAAGTCTACTCCAGGATAATTTCCCATCGAAGCCTCCTCATCGGTAGGGCGTTAGTATACAAACGGGGGAAGTGTCTCGACAACCCTTGGGTCCTTCTTCTGGGCCCTTTTGTGGGACCCTTGAGAAGTTGTACCCCGATGTTTCCAGCGTAAATATGCACATTGACAAGTCAAGGACCATACATGAATTTCTCACCCATAATTCACACATAAAATACGTCCAAAAAGGCTAGGCACCATTTAGACATACTTGAACGTCTCCAGGGTTTACATTCGAACGTCAAGGACGTTCTCGGATGTTTGACCTTCAAACATCATATACTGATTATAAACATCATCCTAACTCATATTAATACAGCACAAGTTCATTACATACATATAAGGACGTATGCATACATGAGACTCATAGGTGACTAGTCATTGTACATCTTGGTCGTCCGTTGTTGTTTGACTTCCCAAATCACCTCAAACTTTACACACTATCTTAAAACAATATTATAAACCATTTTAGGACCTTAGAACCTTATTAAGAACATGTAAGGCTCTAGATACTCTAACTCATTTTGGATGTCTTACAGTAATGTCACAAGCATCATATCAAACAAAAGGGAATATCCCTCAATCAGTTGTTGTCCAATATTTAATATATTGAATCCTACATTTTGTAGTAATTGAACATCATCATAAATTTTACTTCGTTGTGGCTAGTTTGTACAACCACCTGGCCTTTTCGTGCTACTTGCATCTATTTTGTGTTGCCAAGTTGCACCTTCTTCTTTCGGTTCTTATCAAGCTCTCCGAACATAGATTAGGCCCTAGTCATATGATTTGAACAAAAACAGTCTATGAACCATATATATATTGGCTTATGGTTTGTGTCAATTCAACCCATAAAAATATAATTTTCTTCCTCCTTTCCTTCTGATGCAAAATTTATATCTTTTTTAAACAAACTAATAGCTTTTTAAATGCCCATGTCCGTGTCAATGATGAAATTGAACACCATTTGTTGTGTTTCCTTGATCATTCGATTGCCTATTCCCATTGTTTATTCCTTTACCTCTTCCATAACCACGACCTAGACAACCTCCAAAACCTTCTATTCCTAGACCTCTACTTGTGAGACCATTATTATCTCCATATTTAGTGGTTGCATTTTCACTTGAAATGAACTTTTTTCATTCTTGTCTACTAATCGATTTATTCTCGCCTCATGAGCTTCGAGATATCCCATCAGCTAATCAATAAAAAAACTGGTAGATCCTTAGATTATTCGATTGCCACAACAACATAATCAAATTTTCAACTCATGCTTCTCCATAACTTTTCAACAATAATTTAATCAATAACCTTATCTCCATAGAAAAGTATTTGACTGACAATTGTCATTTTTCTTTACAAAAACCTAGCAAGAGATTCACCACTAATCATCATCAAGGTTTCAAAGTAACGCCGAAGTGATTGCAGTCTCACGACAATGAACTTTGAATCACCTTGAAACTCTTTTATCGGAATGGACAAGGCTTGGTTAGATGTAGTTGCTATTGCGATTCTTGATAAGATGATGTCATGGACAGCCTGCTTGAGAAACACTAGCACCTTAGCATTTTTCTTATTGTTGTCTCCCAACCTATTTTATTCATCAGGATCTGTATATCCACGTTTAGTATGTCCCAAAGATCATAAGACTTGATTATATTTTTCATACAAGTAATCTAGAATTCGTAGCTTTGTCCCTTGAAGACAAGAGTAAGTTTTTGTGCCAAACTCAATAAACTACATTTAGTTGCCTTGACTGGCGCTGATGCCAAATTAGTTTGAAAAAAAGTACAGAGAAATCTTCAAATACTAAAGAAGAGAAGGAAATGGCGACTGTGTTTTAATTTTCGATTAAATGGAAGTACTAAAATAACAAAATATGCCCACATGATATATATGCTATGAGATAAATAACTAATCCTAAAATAAAGGTCATGCAACCCACTGTGACACTTAATCAACAACACTAATAAAACTAGAATAAGTATCGGAAACGACTTAACAAAGACCAGAAGACCATTTCTATATAACTACCCATCACCCAATAATGTCAATCTGTTTCAATCAGTTCTTAACATAATAGAGAACAAATTTTTAATGCTACAATGATTATTTAGTTGCTTTAGAACTGCAATGTCTATTTCTATGATTCCAGTATTTTTTTTTCCAGTTATTTTAGGAGTAGTTACCATGGTTAGCACCATGACATAAAAGTAGGACCATGATCTATTTAAGTTTTTCAATTGTATGTTTTATGTATTTCTTGTTCTTTTTCATTGAAATATAACTCTCTATATAAGTTTTTCTCTCAATAATTTTCACATTAAAATTCCTTGTATTCTCGTGCTTTCCTTTTTATATCAATCTAGACATTGTCTTCATCCTGTTATCAGCTATCAGCTGTATTTATATCGCAATTCATATCCAAGCTTTCATGATAAGGGATGTGTGATCAAGTTGAAGAAGCCATGGATGCTGAAATATGTTTCTCAGTAATCGCTCCACCGGTTTTTGATGGAGATTATTATTAGGATTTTTGCAATACGAATGGAGACGTACTTTGATGCTTTAGATATCTGGGAAGTTGTGGAAGAGTTACAATATCCCATCCCTACCGAATAATCCTACCATTGTTCATATTAAAGAAAACAAGGAAAAGAAGACAAAGAAATCGAACGCCAAGGCATGTTTATTTGTTGTATCTTCAACACTTTTCATGTGAATAATGTCTCTAAAAACTACTAAAGAAGTTTGATATTGCATGTCTTAAACTTAGTTAGGGAGTTTGAATTTCATATATGAAGGAATCTAAAACAGTGAAAGAATATTAAGACTTCTAAATATTGAAAAATAAAGTGAGTCTACTCGACTCTGCATTTTCAGACTCGAGAATTTTTAAAAAAGATCCTTGTAATAGCTCCTGAAAGGTAAGAAGCAACAATTACAACCTTAAGAAGTACTAAAAATTATTCAAAGATTAGTTTGACAGAGTTTCTCAATTCCTTGAAAGGTCAAGAGAAAAGACGACTCATGCGACACAAGGTTACTACAGAAAGGGCTCTTGTCACTAAGCATCAAGTTAATAAAATTCAGAAGAAGAAAAGGAATCAAGCAGTATGTGAAGGAGAAACATCAGCTAACAAAAAACTCATGTAGGAAGCACGAAAAAAAGGTAACCCCCTTGTAACCTTTGTAAAGGAAAAGGTCATGCACCATTCAAGTGTTGGAGAAGACCTAATGCTAAATGCAAGAAATGCAATAAGATTTGACACGAAGTAGTGATTTGCAAGAATAAGACCTTGCAGCATGAAAGAAATGCTCAGGTTGTTATATCACAAGACATTTAGTTCAATGGATTTAAAATTTTTATTTATTAAAATATTATTATTTTATTAGTATGGATCTTGGATGCATGCTAGAAAACATACTGATAGAACAAAAATGTCTTTTACATGCAATGCTTAAAATTAATATTTTATATTATATATCCAATATCAATTTACAAGACCTAAATCACAATTTCATAGAAATTACATTTTTCAAGACCTATATTTTAAAAAAAATTAGTATGTACATTTTTTAAAATTTCATTCAAATTTCTTGGTTTTTTATGGGTTGAAGTTACAATACTTTAATCTAGAATTTTTAGAAGCTACATTTTACTAAGACATAAATCCTAACTTAATAAGTACGTATCCTAACTTAATAAGTACGTATCTTTTTTTTTAAAATTTATTATTTTGGTGTTTTAGGTCTTGAAGTTACAATACCTAAACCTTAATTTGTTATAAGTTATACTATTTCAAAACATGAACCCTAATTTTATTAGTATCTATATTTTCTTCAAGTTCATTGTATTGATATTTTAGGTCTTGCAGTTAAAAAAGATCTAAATCATAATTCTTTAGAAGTTACTTTTTTCAAGGCCTAAACTGTATTTTTATTATAACGTACAGTTTTCCAAGTTTTTTTTTTTTACTTGAAGTCGTTACAATACAAAAATCCTAATTTATAAGAAGTTATAACGTTCTAATCCTAATAACTAATTCTAGTAGTACATACATTTCTCAAGACCTAATCCCAAATTTTATTAGTACGTATATTTTTGAAAATATAACTCTTGAAGAGTTTCATATTGGATGAAGTGGGGATATGTGGTTTCCTTACATGACTTCAAATATCTTCTTCTTATAGGCTACCTTTTAAGGTTTAATTAGGCTCAAAATATATTTATTACCATAATGTACATTTTAGGAATAATGCGTAATTTTGTGATCATGAGAAGAAGTATATGCTCCATGCGTTAATAGTTCTTAATGCTCCATGTGTTAATAGTTTTTTTATGCTACATGTGTTAAATACTTATTTATTTTAAGTTCTATATAATGAGGATATGTCGAAGGTAGAAATATGCATACAATAAGATTACATGTAGGGTAATGACAAGTGATCTATGTAATACTATTTTTAATTTAGTCAAAATATGATAAGTTTATTATTATTAGTATGTTTGACGTAATTAAATACTTATCGAGTAAAGTAAAACAAAACAAAAATAAAAAAATTAGATATCTAACTCGTATATGGGATCATATTTAATATAATATCTTCATTATTTTCATCTATAAAACGTAATATATCATCTTAGTATAATTGTTTATTACAGTAGTGATTAGGGCTATTCATTGTTCGATTATAATTGGTCATTGGTGAAAATCAAACCAATTAAGTTGGTTCTAAATTTTTAAAATGAAACTAAATCAAATGTAAAAATAAATATTGATTTAGTTATTGTCGAACTAGTTTAAGATTTTAGGTTCATTCGCTTTAAAAGTAATTTTTTTTAGGGTGTAAGTGTCTCGATAAGCACACACCTTATACATGGACATATCAGAAGAAAATTATTGTCGACTTAATAAAACTGTTAAAAAACACTAGTTATTATTACACGAACAAATTGATTCAATTAAGAGAAAATGTAATTAATTAATGTGAGGTACAGTAGATAAACACTAAACTAACGAATTTCAATGGACATGGATTTATGGTTGAAATGTATGTACTAAAATATATGTATTGGGCTCGACGAAAGGAGTAAATTGAATAGAGAAAATTACACAAATAAGCAAACATATACTAGTTAAATAGTTAACATGTTTTCTATCTCTGTTTAAAGAATTTTACTGAATCCAACAACTTTGTAGAAACACGAAGTTAACAAAGTTTAATGAACTAGCGATGAATAAAAAAATAGAAGAACAAAAATTAATTAGCAAAACTAAAATTCGTAACACATACCTGAATTTGGAAAAATCGAAAGAAGATCAAGCCCACTAAATGTATAGTGTTCCTTTAAGGAAATTATTCATTTCTAGTATCTGCGGTTTAATTTTGAATATGTCCTCCCATGATAGAATGATCTTAATTACAAGTGTATTGATACAAAAAAGGATGGTTTCGATAAGTCACTTAACGACAATAAAGTACACATATAATGATAAATTTAGTAGTAATATTAGAAGAAGTTCAGAAATTGGTTCTATTTAAATATGAGAGGAAATCCCTTAATTTGTAGAAAACAAAGGGTAGAGTGAAAATGTTCTTATTATGCCTTACCAGAAAGGTCACAAACCTTAGAAAAGTCACAATCTTTCAGAAAATCAGAACCTTTCATAAAATTCACCACTTTTCATTTCATAATCAAAACTTTTCATAATATTTGCAACTTTTCATAAAAGTTGCAGCTCTTTATAAAGGTCCAAACTTTTCATAAAAGTTGCAACTCTTTATATTTAATTCACACCTTTAAAAACCCCAATAATCCCCCACATTAATGGGGAATGACTCTAAGAGAAAGAAATGGACAAGTACGTGTACTGTACAAGTTTAGGAACGCTCACATGAATTTCATCCAAAACTAACACATAAAACATGATGAAACATGCATAAATACACAAGATTATTACAAGGCAAATCTTTCGAACGTCATGGTCGTTCTTGGCTAGTTGACCTCCAAATTTCACTAAACATGACACACTTCCTATATAAATCATAATAACTAATATAAGGACCTTATAACCTCATTAATCATACTTGAACATATAAAAACGCATATGAGGCACATAGGTGACTTAGGCATCAAACATTTTAGTCGTCCCTTTACATTTGACTTCCAATGCACCTAAACACTTATACATTGCCTCAATACAATATTTTAGACCACATTAGGACCTTAGAAGATAATAAAAAACATGTTAGGATCTAGCCTCACCTAAGTCATTTTCGGATCTTACAAGAGACTTGGCCATTATCTTCTACAAGCACTATTGCTGCTAAAGAAGGAAGATATTAAAAGAGTACTACAAACTTAATTGATCACTTAACAAGTAGTCAAGATTGTTAAATTTGTAAGAGGAATAGGACGTCACTTCTTGAAGCAACTGGCAGACTTCTCAAAGGTTGCAACTTATTCACACATATGTTGTAGGACCTCAAAGAACACCATCCGTTAATGGTTTTCTATACTATGTTATATATATACAAGATTCTCCTGGATATTCTTTATGAAATATTAATAAGAAGCGGCTGGAATTTTCTTGATGTTCAAAAAATGGTAGAAAATCAAACTGTTGGCAGAAAAAAATCGCTACAGTCTGA
This sequence comes from Solanum chmielewskii, assembly GCA_027704785.1. Classification (NCBI taxonomy): domain Eukaryota; kingdom Viridiplantae; phylum Streptophyta; class Magnoliopsida; order Solanales; family Solanaceae; genus Solanum; species Solanum chmielewskii. The sequence continues at coordinate 33,361,793 of JAKWIX010000324.1, read as the reverse complement.
CAATGGAAAAGAGTATAATTCGGAAGCAGGTATCACTCATTATCTTACTACTCCATTTACTCCGAAACAAATGGAGTTGGTGAAAGGAGAAAAATATATATAATGGAGATGTCGTGGTACATGTTGAATGATAAAGAGTTGTCGAAAAGTATTTTGGCTGAGGCATCTAATACGATAGTATTTCTCAAAAATGGGGTTCCTACTAAAGCATTGCTGAATAAAATTCCATTAGAGGCTTGGAATTAATCCAAACCATCACTAAGATTCATTAAAGTATTTCTCTGTGTTTGATTCTTTCATGTGCCACAGGTTAAAAGTGAAAAACATGACAAAAAGTCACTTTCTGGAATATTTGTGGGTTATATCTTATCGTCCATACCAACAAAGTATATAATCCACAAACCAATAAGATGATTGTTAGTAGAGATGTGCACTTTGATGAAGAAAAGAAATGGGACTTGAAGGAAGCATATGATTTCAGGAAAAATTAGTTTGTGGATGATCTTCCAATTAGAGGTATAAGACTATTTTTTACATTTACCAACAAAATAATATGGTAGTTTGTGAACCTGCAGGACACGATAAAGAACTACAAGATAAAAAGAGGAGAAACACCATGGAGTAGGAGATGATAATGATCAAGAAAAATAAATCTTGGGAGTTAGTTGACCGAATGAAACATAAAAAGGTCATTTGTCACACCCCGAGCTACCCCCGAGACGTGGACACGGAACCTAGGACAACAAGTGATGTCATGCTAACCCTGCTGGCATGATCATTAGCATACAAAATATAATAAACTGATGTCGAAGCTAAATTATAATTAAATTTGAAAATATGGAAAATACACATATTCTATAACTGATATATTTGAAAACAATGACTTTAATACAAAGGAAATATTAACTCAATACTAAGCTGAATCTAATTATGTCTGAAATGAGCGTCTAAACTGGACTAGAAATAATGGAACAAGCCCTAGTAAAATCTAGCAAAAACTTAAACTAAATGGCAAAATACTTAAATGAAACTCATGAATGTTGTCCTCACAGAATGAGGACTCACCACTGAATCTGGTGAACTGGAGATTGGGAAATCGATCTATGTATGATCTAGATGTTGAGAATCTGAACCTACATGATGAGAACATGTAGCGCATGTATGCGTCAGTATTTCAAAGGTACTGAGCATTTAAGATAGAGTAAAGCTTAAATAAAACATAACTGAACAAGCAAAATAGCAAGTATAATAATCATACATGATAAACTAAATTCTGAGCTAATTGGATTAAAAATGACCAGTTTATAACATGCTGAAATTGAATACTAAATATACTTATAAATGGTCAATGCATAGAGTCTAACTGATCTGTGGGATCTACTCATAATCGGTATGAAAATTACATGAGCTAAAGATGGAGTCCGATGTATACGCCCCATTGAGAGGACCCAATATACCATTGCAACGGTATAAAGACATGCTATCATGATCACTAAACTGATTGCCCACAGAGGGGACTTACAACCTACTTGTCTTGTATTTTTGGGACTATTGGCTACGCTAAACCCTAATTAATTATATAAAATTACTGTTTATGCCTTAATTTCTATAAATACTAGATAGCTCAAAACTGAACGTGCAAACTGAGAATGAAACAATTAATATGGTAATCATGCATTTATAACTAAGGCATGTATATCTGAAGTGTATGAAATATCTTACCTAGCATGTGTAATTCAAGAACTAAAGAAATACAAAGCTAGGGTTCTGAAATTCATGCAATGAACTGAATAATAATGTAATAATCTTATTTGGAACATTTATTTAATAAATTCATGAAGTTCTAACAAAGTTCTAGAAACCCCTAGTTCATTCATGATAAGAGAATAAATAATCTGACTAAAAAATAGGGACCCAATAGGAGAAAGGAACCCACTAGTGAAATCCCACATACCTAGTGACGAAATCCATGGAAAAATACTTAAATTTTGTGGCTGGAACAACTGGACACTTGTTTCGTACTTGAACTAGGGTTCTTAAGCTTTTTCTCCTTTCTTGCTTCTAGTTTTCTAATTTTTAATTTAATGATTTGACTTAGATATGTTTAAATTATGTTTCACGGCTTAAACTGACTAAAATATGATGATTTATGGTGAAAATAACGTAACTTAGGATTTAAACAAAGTGGGAAAAGTCCAAAAGACCCCTGGGAAGGTTGATGTCGGACCAAACAACGGCGAGGAAAAATGGTCCGTCGTCTGCCCGACACCCCGTCGTTGGGTCTGTCATTAGGGCCTGTTTGACAAGACTTTACTAAAATGGGCATAACTTTTAACTCGGAGATTTTATATTAGCAAGGTTAGTGGATATGCAAAGATAATTCAATTATCTATATGTGGGTAAGTCATGGGACATGTAATTCATTTTTTGGTAAGAGTTATGATCATTTGAAGTTGACTCAATTACATTTCCCCTTAACTGTCTACAAATTTTCCACCTAGAGTCAGACCTACGGACCGTAGGTCCACCTAGGACTGTTGTGGTCATCCCTAGATCTTGTCAGAGAGTGGGTGAAGGGATTCTTGATCGACGGTAACATACAACGGACCGTAGTCCGACCGTCGTCCAAGACTTGACCAATTTTTCAAGGCTTAAATTTTTGGGAGTTTCCGATCTCATCGACGGTTGTGTTGGACGGACTGTGGTTCAGGCTACAGTCTGTTGATGCCACCGTTGATAGAACCTGCAGATTTTTCTGAAAAACTAATTTTTTGTTTGTTTTGGCTGCGGGGTGATCCATAATTGGAGTAAAATTGGCGTTTAGAAGCAAGTTCTATTTTGATGGTTCAATAAATAAATACAAGACTAGGATAGTTATATAAGGATATTCCCAAATATTTGGTGTTGATTACTCGGAAACCTTTGCTCCAGTAGCCTGAGTGGATACCATTAGATTGATGCTAGCAGTAGCAACAAAAAAGGGCAGGAAAGTATTTCATATAAATGTGAAAATCTCCTCTTTTTAAAATGGTGTACTACTGGAAGAAATATATGTAAAGAAACCCTAGGGTTTCTTTGAGTAAGGAGAAGAACAAAAAGATTTTATACTTAAAAAGGCTCTTTATGAATTAAAGCAAGCTATAATAGCTTGGTATAAAGTGATTCAAGATTACTTGTTATGTTTGGGGTTTATACGAAGTGTATCTGAATTCGTTCATTATGTCAAACATAAAGGAACTAATCGTCTCATTGTTTCCCTTTATGTTGATGATCTCTTGGTAACCAAAAATATTGTGTGGCTTGTTGAGGAGTTTAAGAAGTAAATGATGCAAGCCTTTGAAATGAAAGACTTGCGGCTAATGACATACTTTCTGAGAATTGAAAACAAGCATGGTTGTGATCAAATTTTTATATTTCACATGATGTATGCATGAGAGATACTTAAGAAAAGTCATATGAAAAATTTCAAGGAAACAACCACACCAATGAATCCAAAAAAGAGGTTCAACAAAGATGATGGAACTGATAAAGTTAATGAAAAAAATTTCAGAAGATTCATTGAATGTTTGATGTATATCACTTCTACAAGACCGAATATTCTATTTGATGTAAGTTTATTATCAATATTTATGCATTGTTCTATTAAATGCATTTGCGAGCAGCGAAAAGAATTATAAGATACATTAAACGTAGTATTGAATATGGTGTCAAATTCAAGAATTGTGAAACTTTCAAATAGTATGGATTCTCAGGCGGTGATTGGGATGGATACATTGACGATATGAAAAGTACATCAAGATACTCTTTCAGTCAGGGATCACGGATTTTCCCTTGGTGTTATAAAAAGCAGGAAACTGTGGCACAATCACAGTAGAGAATATATTTGTAGCTGCAACTTCAGAAATAATTCAAACTTTATGTGAGAGAAACATATTTCCTGATTTTAGTCTGGAGGAAAAAGTCAATACTGAGTTATATGTTGATAATGAAGATGTAATAGCCATTTTTCATAATCCAGTGTTCTACGAAAAGACTAAACAATTCAATGTCAATCTGTTTTTCTTGAGTGATGTGCATAAAAAAGGAGAGTGATCTGGTTTAGTACAAATCAAAGATCAGCTAGTAGATGTATTTAAGATATCCCTTACCATCACCAAGTTCGAGTTCCGGAGGGACCAATTTTGAATTTCGTATTCCTAATGCGAGAATAAGTATTAGTTAGTTGCTTTAGTACTGAAATGTCTATTTCAATGTTTCATGTATAACTTCTTTTAGTTATTTAAGGAATAGTTGACATGGTTAGCATCATGACTTAAAGGTAGGACAATGATCTATTTCAGTTTTTTAATTATATGTTTTCTATAATTTCTTGTTCTTTTTCACAAATATGTAAATTTCTGCATAAGTTTTCCTTTTAGTCATCTTCACATTTAAATTCTTTGTATTCTATTGCTTTCCTTTCAGTAACAAACTAGGCATTATCTTCATTGTGTTATCTTTCACATGTTAGAGCATATAAAGGGAGAGAAGATTCCTTCAAATTCATATGCAAGCTAGTCAACAAAAAAAGAACCTTCAAGAAATCCACAAGCTAGTCCACAAACAAAACCACAATTCTGTTTTCTTTTACAGTGATCCTAAGTTCACTTCCGAAATAACTCAATACTTGGGTGGGCAAGTTTCTTAAAAAAACATATCTCCATTCAAGGGTTAGAAGAACATCTATCTATAGAGATTTCTTCGTAGTCCAAGGGTAAGTAATATCATCTATTTCCTTATAATTGAAAGACATGTACATCTGCCTTTCCTTAGAAATGAAAGTCATGTTCTACTTTTCCTTAGAATAGGAAAAGTTTTGTTTTTTTCCCTTACCTTATAATAGGGAAAGTTACATTCAACTCTCTTTCCTTAAAATAGTTAAAGACACATACTTCTCCATTTTTCCTTTAGAATAGATTTTGAGTTCTAGTTTAATATGTTCAGGGTAGGGACCATGAAATTTATTACCTCGACTTTTTATTATGAAAATATATTGGAGTAATTAATGTGAATTAGTTTTAACATAGTAAATTACAAATTATTCCGTCAAAATTTTTTAATTGCACTCCTTTATTTATAGTTCGAAATTCTCCATTAGACACATATGTAATTTCCCATGTTAAGATTGCAAATAGAAATCAATATTTCAAATTGGTGACGAACTTTATTCAGTGATCGATTTCCTTTAGACCACTTCCTAACTTATTTCATGTGTTTGACTGAAAAAAACACTGTCAATGTTTAACACGAGGAAAAATTTTATGCTTGTAAAAAAGGCTTATAATCAATCTATATATCGAGACATGGATTTTGTAAACTAAATGATTATTTGACCAATATATATTATCATCACCCAATCTACCAGGAATATTGAACCATTTTAGAATCGCACATTTTAATATATTAAAACTATAATTAACAGATACAAAATATAATTGTTATATCAGGAATAAGAATATAAGTATGTCTAATATTTTTGAGAATATGCTTTTGTTACTCATTTAAAAGCAACAATATCTATTAAGTCCCGTTCATGATATACAAAATGCACTAGAACAAGAAGTTGACACTATAACAATCTCATAATCATTACAAATTACATATAATCTTCTACTACAATCGTACCAATTGCATGTCAGATTCCTACCTTAGATTTTGAATTAAAAATTTCTACTTATAAGAACCAATGATTTAATTTTTCTGCAAATAAACGTAGACTCTATACACTAAATCATCATATATTATTATAAGTGGGAACAACACAAATAAAATTTGGAAATACCAAAATGTCCTTGTAAAATTAAATGAGTATTATCATTTTTAAGGTAAAAATAACTGATTTTCCCTCTTCTAGTCATCTTTTTCACTAATTCTTTTCATTTTAGTTAATGAAAAATACATCAAAATCCCCCTGAACGTGGCAGAAAAAATATTTAAGTACTTTGACTATACGGGCGTTTAATTTACCCCGTTAAAAATTTTGAACTAATTAAATACCACCATGAGAGCTCTTGTGGCAATGTCACTGTACTCACTGTACTCAAAGCACGTTACATGACAAAAATTTTTAAAAAAAAAGAAAGGTAAAATCACAGTCACGATATTTTTTATTGGCCAATATATAAGTAATAATTATTAAAGTTATTTTTCAAGGTAAAGTAAAAAGAATGTGTGAAATTTCTTGTTTGGAAGAAAAGGTAATTTGTGGGTTCAATTTATCTTTTTACAAAAATTATCTTTTTGTTCTCTCTTTATTTTGTTGTCTTCCTCAGATGTCTTTTTCCCCATTGAAACACTCATACCTTTCTTTCTTCCATAATAAAATTTTTCCAAGATCTTCATCCCTCACCTCACTCACCCTTCTTTAATCACAAAACCGAACATGTGATTCATATTATTTAATATATACTTTTTTGTATTTAAAGTAAGTCATTAGAAATTCTATTACTTGTGATGCAAAAAATGTGGGTCTATTAACTTTCTTACACAATCTTTATTTTTCATTTAAGTTGTTAAGAAAAAATTAACATCAAAAAAATATTATTCTCCAAGGGGGGAAGTTGGGAGAGAGAGATGGTTTGAAAGAAAAAAAAGTAAGTATGCTATATTTTTAAAAAATAGAGGAACGTTGAAGAAGAAAAAACTATTGAATTCTAAAAATTCGGGAAAAAAAAAAGAGCCAGTGAAGGTTATAAATGGTGAAAATCAATAAAGAAGAAGAGGGGGGGGGGTAGAAGAGAAGGGGTGGAAGAAAATGTGGCAATATTGATTTTAAAATGCATTTTTAATTTATTATTATTTTAATGAATTGTAAGAAAATGTTTTAATAAAAAAAGTGAATAAGAAAAAAAAGTTTAAAATTAATGACGTGGTGCTTACATGGCTGTGACGTGATGTGGCTGGTGAGAATGATATTCTACTCTCGGGGTTGTTTTTACTACAATTTAAAGATGTTAAGGGATATTTTAATGCCCGTATAATTTAAGTGCTGAAGTAATGTACGCGGCCATGTTCAAGTAGATTTTAATATATTTTCTCTTTATTTAAAAGGAAGTTCAAAAGTCTATGTAATGTGGGTAACATCTTAAAACAGAAGTCAAAGATCACAATTAATTTCTTTTAAAATCTGCCATTTACAATTATATTTAATTATTAATTAGATACTTAAATAATAACATATTAAATACTTGCAACACTCATAAAAATTCGTTACTATTCTCTCCAACCACATAAGTAAACCAGGAAGACAGAATTCTTGATTAAACAACACTACAATTTCATTAGGTAAAAACCGTTTCATTTTCTCTTATTTATGTGTTATATTTATGATTCCAAAAAAACATAATCTTACATTTAATATTATATTCAAATTTTTTTGATGTATTTTCACCTCACTTAATATCTCCTATTTATATTTAAACTCTATTATCATAATGTATATAATTGTATGAACAGTAGAAATTGAACTTCAGTAAGGTAGAGTAGCACTTTAATTATTCTTTTTTTTAATCAATATAATTATGTTTTATAATGTTTTGATATGATGTATGATTTTATATATGCTTGAATCTTAACTTACTTAGAGGGAGTGATACTTTTATTATCTGTTTATTTATCTTTCTAAAATACTTCTATCTCATTGAACTTTTTTTTGATGATTTCAAATTTGTTTATAGGTAAATTTTTTTTGTTGGTTCATGAGTATATATACACAAATTCAAAGTTAGTTTTTCTTTGTGCATTTATTTTTTTCACCATATAATGTTGGTTTATATTATTTTCTTTTTTGTATCATATTATAAATATATAACAAGTTGTTCTGTTGTATTTCATAATTCAAAAGTTAAATATGACAAAAGTAATAATTTTGAATATGTCATAGAAGACGAAGAGTGCATATTCATGTCAAATATATATTTAAAGATCTATTATTTTTATGACCTATAAATACTATTTCGTTTGTAGGTGTGCACTATAAACAAGATAATTATCTACTAATAATCCTAAGAAATATATACGTTGATCGAATTTCCCTACAACTAAAAATAACTCATTTATTCTTCGATTACAACTTCCAGATATGTATGCATAAAATAAAATGGAGGCTACTATTCCTAGAAGAAGGAAATTTTAAGGGACTAAAAATTTTCCAACTATTATACGGACAGTTAAATTATGTGTTCTGACGTATAAAGAAATGTACTCTTAAGAAGTAAACTAATTAATTTATCATAACAATTGTATATTTGAAATCGTTATAGTGTTACACTTCAAATCACTTGATAACAATATTTTGTATGATGTGTCTTGCAACGATGATAACATCAATTAAATATAATCGCCGTTATTAGATTTGAGCGTGTATTTTACACATCATATGCTTATATATTAGAAGTATTTATATTAATTAGCACGATATATACCTGAAACACATGTGTTCGAAAACTAGTTTACTATATGAGTAAACAGACACCATAAATGCATATATTATTTATTAAAATGAAATTATAATTATTCTACAATAAATACTATATTTAAACAAGTGATTAATATTATATATCCAAACAAGTAAAAAATTTCCAATCCGCTAACTATTTGTTCTGAAAAAGCTAGTGATACCAGTGTAAAAGTGTCTCGTCAAGATAGCATGACACAAGATCAAACTTGTAGTTTTCTTAATGTTAAAGTAGAGTTCATTGGGAAAATCCATAACTCTGTATTCTTGCCATAAAATCCTTGAAATTCCAATGAACCGGGCTTACTTGTAGTAAGGTTTTCAACCAACTCGCATAACATTGAACCAGTATAAGTGAGAAATATTAACCAAGTCTCCATTAATAACATAATTAAATCATTGATTTTTTCGATATATGTCCTCCATGGAAAACCTCTGGATGAAAGCACCAATGAAACAAACCGGATTTATTTACACAATTATCCTAACATTATATCACAAGATAACCAAATTACAATGACAACACTTGAATTACAAGGAGAAGTACTGAAATATTAAGTAGCTAGAGGTAGAGATAAGAATGATTGAGAAATTTAGATTCCACAAGAAGATGATTGAGAAATTTAGATTCCACAAGAAGATGAGAGGAACAGACTATTTCTTCACTTCACACATAATTTTACAAAAACTCATATAACATCAATATAAACTATACCCTCACCCTGGATCCTAGAAAATATAGTATTGTGCTGCCTAATTCCTTAGCCTCTACGTAGTTTAGCCCCCAAGCCCAACAGTTTGGGGACCATTTGCGTCCAGAATATATGGTTTGCAATTCTTTTGCAAAGACATACGATATTTATCATCTAAACTTTAAGACACTATTTTTCTCCTAATATAAATAATAAAAAGTTTACCCGGTGTAATCTTAATGAGAATACCACCAATTCTTCTAGTACATTATAACTTCAACCTTTCCAATTAGGGAACCAAATTCTAGAGAAGTAGTCCAGCAATATTTTACTTCCTTGATCACACTCCCTAAATTAGTGGAATACAAAATATCCAATAGTATATTAGTTTCCTTAAGTTGATTATCGTAAAAACTTTATAAAACTTGGTAATAAACAAAAAAAAATTAACAGTATTTTGCAATATAGAAAATTTAATCAGTAGAGAAAATAGAATCAAAAGTAGATTATAAATAATTCATTAAATATATTGTCAAGGAAGAAATCGAGCCCACTAAATAGAAGTATGTCCTTAAGCAAATTATTTCCCTCAAGTATCAGAGGTTAACTAAAAATATCCTCATGATAAAATGATTTTACTCACTGGTAAATCGATACCTATATCCATAATGTTAGCGAACACTTCAACAATTGTAGAGTGCACTGAAAATGCTAAATTTTGTAGTAAAGGATTCTAGAAAATTTGTTATTCTAAAATAAGAGGAATTTTTATTTATTTATAGACAACAAAGTATAATATGAATGAATGATTATTGTGCCTTATCAGAAAAGGTCACAATCCTAGAAAAGTTTCAACCCTTATGAATGGTCACAAACTTACATAAAAATCACAACTCTTCATAAAAGTCACAACTTTTAATTGACGTCACAAATCATCAAAAAAGTTGCAAGTCTTACTTTCCATTCAAATCTTTGAATACCCAACAAACATATTTGTAAGGACCCACAAGTACACCCTAGAAGTTAGGGCTACTCTTAGGTCTGAACAAGGAGTGCTTGACCTCTCGGTGGTCTTACACAAGCCTCTTATCTATCATTCATTACAAAATGCATTAAAAGTAGTACAAAATAAAAACTTTTCTCAAGAAGATAGTAATAAGAAACATATTTTATAGAAGCTAAGGATTAAGTCTCATCGTCACAAGAAAATCTAAAAGATACACATTAAACATCTTAGCGACGCGAGCCTTAAATACATAAATAGTATTTACAAGTATCAAAAGATGAAACTAAAGAAACATAGACTATGCCCTCGAATATATGAGGACATACTTAGTCTTGAGAGTGTAAATTCCAAGCTTGCCTTCTAACCTTTAGCTTGCCTCCAACTGAAACTTATAAAGTATAGAAAAGTACGCGATCAGTACAAATATTATACTATGTATAACATATACAAATCATGCAAAAAGGATAATGTACTTGAAACATACAAGTCATGCTATTTTGATAAAAACATTCATTAATTAAGTTTAAAAAACATCATATAGTAACATCATTATAACACCGCGTATCAAAAACAAATCAAAAACATGCTTTATAGAAAAATCTGCAGGTGCAACCAACGGTGGCATCAAAAGACCGTAGCCCGACCCACGATCCTCCTGCATAACCGTCGATCAATACTCCATTCACCCACTCTGTTACAAGATCTACGGATGACCAGCATGGTCTTTAGGTGGGTCTAAGGTTCGTACGTATGACTGTAGGTTGAAAATTTGAAGATAGTTTAGGGAAAATGCAGTTGGGTTAACTTCAAATGGTCATAACTCTTAGCACAAATTGAAATAGGTCTTCCATGACCTACCCACAAATAGATAATTGAATAATCTTTCCATAGCCACAGAACTACTTAAAATCAAACCTCTGAGTAAAACATTATGCCCATTTTTGTAACGGCATGTCGAACAAGCCCAATCGACGGACCCAACAACGGGGCGTTAGGCAATCGACGGACCGTCAGTCCTAACCGTCGATTGGTCAGAGAGAAATTTTCCCAGGGGTCTTTTGGAATTTTCCCACATCATTTAAACCCTATGTTACGTCGTTTTGACCCTAAATCGTCATATTTTAGTCATTTTAAACCTATAAACCTACTTAAAATATATCTAAGTTAAATCATTAAAACAGAACTTAGGAAAGTAGAAGCAAGAGAGGAGAGAAACATCAAGAATCATAGTTCAAGAGCGCCACAAGATCCAACAGTTCCAGCCCCAAAACGTAAGTATTTTTTCGTGTATTTCATCACTAGGTATATGGGATTTCACTGGTGGGTTCCTTTCACCCATTGAGTCCCTAGTTTTCTGTCAGATTATTGATTCTCTTCTCATGATTAAACCTTAGGTTTCTAGAGCATTGATAGAACTTTATAAATTTATTAAATATATATTCCAAATAAGATTATCATATTATTATTAAGATTATCGTATGAAATTTTAGAAAAGTCAGATAATATAGACACTTCAGATATACAAACCTTAGTTATAAATGCATCATTACCAGATTAATTGTTGCATTCTCAGTTTGCATGTTCACTTTCAATCTATCTAGTGTTTAAAAAACTCAAACGTAATTAGTTAATTTGCAAAATTCATTGGGAGTAGCATAATACCAAGTTGGAATAGGTTTTAGCGTACCCAATAGTCTTAGAACTACTAGCCAACTAGTTTGTAAGTCCACTCTATGGGCAATCAGTTTAGTGATCCCACCACCGTGCCTTTATAACTATGGCAGGGTATATTGGGTCCTCTCGATTGGCCGTAAACATAGGACTCCACATTAAGCTCATGTGGTTTTATTACCGGTTGTTAGTAGCTCCCACATATAAGTCAAACTCTCTGCATTGATCATTTATCAGTGTACTCTGTATTCAGTTTCAGCATGTTATCAATTGGTTATTGTATTAAGTTACCTCAGAATACAATATATTATGTTCAGATTATTATTCTTGCTTTTGTACTTATTCAGTTATGTTTTATTTTAACTTAGTTCTACCCTACATACACGGTACCCTTAAAGTACTAACGCACTCGTGTGATACATCTTCTAGTGATGTAGGTTAAGTTTCTCAGCATCCTGATCACGCATAGATCGATTTACCGATCTCCAGATCAGTTGAATCAGGGGTGACTCCTCATTATCCGAGGACAACATTCATGAGTTTCTTATCAATCTTTAGTAATTTAGTTTATATTTTTGCTATATTTAGTTGGGGCTTGTCCCATATTTCTATTCCAATTAGAGGTTTATATCACACGTAGTTAGTTTCAACTTCGTAGTGAGTTAATATTTCTTTGTATTAAACTCAAAATTTTTTTGATATATCTAAGTTTTAGCGTATGGGTATTTCTGATCTTTTCATTATAATTTATGATTTATTTTCCGTATCAGTTTATTATCTTTAGTATGCTCATGATCATTCCATGAGGGTTAGCTTGGGATCACTTGTGGTTCTAGGTTCTGTGTTTGCAACTCGAGGGTAGCTCAGGACGTTACAAAACATAGTATGAGAGAACTAGGTTCAAGAGTCCTAGAATGTCTGAAAAGCCGCACTTAGTAGAGTCATTTTAATGGGTGTGAAGTGCACCACATCTTATTGTGTTTAAGGCATGATCTTAGTCCATTCTAACTTGACGTTTTATGTTTAAAATCATGCCTCCTCGTAGAGCTAATGCTAGGAATGCGAATGCTAGTAATGCAAATGCAGCTCCTCTAGTCCCAGATCAAGAAGTCTCCAATGCTGAGTTTAGGAATGTTATACAGATGTTGGCTAAGAGTATGACCAACCAGAACAGTCGGGTTCATGATCCTATGATAGAAAATGGTGGATCAGTAGCAGCAAGGGTCTAAGACTTTGTTAAGAAGAATCTGCATGAGTTCTTAATAACATAGACTATTGAGGATCCTTAGATTTTCTTGGATAAGATCAAGAAGATCTTTGAGGTTACGCAAGTCACAAAGAATGATCGGGTTGAGTTAGAATTATACAAGTTGAATAATGTTGCTCATATCTGGTGTACTTAGTAGAATGAAAATAGGGGTGCAAATGCAACTCCTATCACTTGGGATTGATTTAGTGAGACTTTTCTCAAAAGGTTTTTCCCAATAGAGTTGAGAGAGGAAAAGGCTCTGGAATTCATGAACTTGAGGCAGGGTAACATGACAATCCAAGAGTATGGGATGAAGTTTAACAAACTCTCCAAGTATGCTTCTCACATGGATGCTGACTCCAATGCTCAGATGAATAAGTTCTTGTATGGAGTGTCAGATTCGGTGAAAAATGAGTGCTAAAATGCTATGTTTCTTTGAGATATGAACATCTCTAGACTTATGACTCAAGCTTAGTAGGTTGATGGTGATAATCTTAGGGAACATGCTAAGGAGAATAATTAGGCTAGGACTGGGAACTATGACTACTCTCAGCATAAATTGGGTGGTGGAAATCACTAGCAGAGTCAGTAGAAGTTTTCAGACCCAGTTCCTTCATCAGCTAGTGTTCCATCCTTTAAGAACAGGTTTGACCATAAGGGTACAACAGGAGGCTCTAAGTCTCACAGAAGTGTTTCAGGCACCAAGACTTACCCCGCTTTGCCTAAGTGTGGCAAGAACCATCCATGCGAGTGTCTCATAGGAAAAGAAGGTTGTTTTTGGTGAGGTCAATCTTGTCACAGGTTGAGAGATTGTCCTTCTAGATAGAGTCAAGGAGGTGGTATGGTAGAGATTAGTGTACAAATTAAACAACACCAAAAAGTTTCCCAACACAGCAGTGTAACTCATCTCGTACATGTGGCGGTCAACGTCACAACAAGTTGTATGCTCTTCAGGTTCGCCAGCATAAGGAAGATTCTCCTGATGTAGTCACTGCTACGTTAGGTGTCTTTGACCTAGATATTTATGCATTAATGGATCAATGGGCAAGAATCGTCTTTGGTTGTGGTGGTTAAGGAAAAGCAAGACAGTGATCCAAGCATGCTTGAACTTAAGGGTGTAGTCCATAATCAAAGAGTGGAGGTTTTTCTCCCAAGGGGGGAGATGGTGTACTTCACTACTAGGGTTGATTGTGTGTTCCTGATGTGGTTGATTTGAGAGAGCACATTCTTGTAGAAGCCCATAACTCTAGGTATTCTATCCATCCAAGTTCCACTAAGATGTACCACGATCTGCGGGAAATCTATTGGTGGAATGGCATGAAGAGGGATATAGCAGACTTTGTAAGTAAGTGCCTCAATTGCCAGCAAGTCAAGGTAGAACATCAGAAACCAGGGAGTATGGCTCAAGAGATTGATATTCCTAATTTGAAGTGAGATGTCATCAATATGAAATTCATCAGAGGATGATCGCGTACTTGCAGACAACATGACTCCATTTGGGTTATTGTGGATAAGATGACTAAGTCTTCTAGTTTTTTGGCGGTTAAGACTACATATTCGGTAGAGGACTATACCAGGGTTTACATTGATGAGATTCTGAAGCGACATGGGGTTCCTTTATCATTCATCTCATATAGAATTCCTTAGTTTACCTCTTATTTCTAGAAGTCATTTCAGACGGGTCGTGGTACTCAAGTTAACCTTAGCACAATATTTCACCCGCAAACAAATGGACACATAGAGTGTAACATTTAGACACTTGAGGATATGTTGAGATGGGCGTAGATGTAGATCTCATGTTGGTTTGTTTGATGTAGGTAAAGAAGCTTTCATAGAGCCAAATTAAGTCCTTTATGCTATGTATAAAGTGGCACTCATTAGAGATAGACTTAAGACAACCCAGAGTCGTCAGAAATCTTATGAAGATGTAAGGAGAAGGGAACTAGAGTTCAAAATTTATGATCGGGTTTTTCTGAATGTCTCACATACGAAAGGAGTGATGAGATTTGGAAATAAAGGGAATCTCAATCCTAGATATGTAGTCCCTTACAAGATCTTGAAAAGGTTTAGGAAGGTGGCATATGAGTTATAGTTGCCGGCAGAACTAAGAGCAGTGCATCAGGTCTTCCACATCTTACTTTGAAGAAGTGTGTGGGTGATCCAGAATCTACAAAGCCATTAGAGAGTGTGGCGGTGAAAGATAGTCTTTCTTATGAGGATGTACCAGTTGAGATTCTTGACCGTCAGGTTAGAAGGGTGAAAAAGAAAGAAGTCGCTTCAGCGAAGATTTTGTGGAGGAGTCAGTCCGTAGAGGGAGCTACTTGGGAGAAGAAGAAGCTATGAAAGCCAAGTAGTCTTACCTATTTCCTTCCGATTCCACTCCTGCTTAAGGTAAAAGTTCCTCTTTAGTCTTCCAGTCATTATGTGTAAATTCAGTTTCAGAATTATGGTCCCTCGGCTTGAACTTGCATTTTCAGCGTAAATGCATTTACTCGAAACTCAATTCAGTCAGACACTCAGTTCTCAGTATTTAGTAGTAGGGTTTGCAGCTCTCTCTATCTCTATTTCAGCTAGTTTAGTGTTCATTGGAGGACGAAAATTCCCAAGGGGGAGATAACGTAACACCATATAGCCAAAATAGACCAAAAACAAGCTTTACAGACAAAATTTGTAGGTGCAACCAACGGTGGAATCAACGGATCATATCCTGACCCATTGTCCCTCCTGCACAACCATCGATACGATCAGAAACTCCCAAAATTTTCCGCCCAGAAAAGTTGGTTAAGTCTTGGACGACGGATGAGCTTAAAGTTCATTGGTAAGACGATGGTCCATAGTCCGTGTCCGTCGATCAATACTCCCTTAACCCACTCTCTAACAAGAGCTACAGATGAACATCACGGTCTGTAGGTTACGGTCCGTAGGTTTGACAGTAGGTTGAAACATTGCAGACATTTAAGGGGAAATGCAGTTGGGCCAACTTTAAATAATCATACATCTCAGAAAAATGAATTACATGTCCCATTACCTACCCACATATAGACAATTGAATTATCATTCCATAGCCACTAATCTTGATAAAATCAGACCTATAAGTAAAACGTTATGACCATTTTAGTAAAGGCATGTCGAACAGGCCGTGTCGACGGACTCAACGATGGGGCGTCACTCAATCGACGGACCGTCAGTCATTGTCGTCAATACTCCGAAAGAAACTTTTCAAGGGGTCTTTTAGACCTTTCCCAGTTCTTTTAAACCCTAAGTTATGTCGTTTTGACCCTAAATCATCGTATCTTAGCCTGTTTAAACCTAGAAACATAATTAAAATATATCTAAGTTAAATCATTAAAACAAAACATAGAAAATTAGAAGAAAGATAGGAGTAAAAGCTAATGAACTCTAGTTGCATGTTCAGTTTCGAGCTATACAATATTTACAATAACTCATATATAGTTAGTTAATTTAATGAATTCATTGGGAGTAGCATAATATTGAGTTTGAGTAGGGTTTAGTGTACCCAATTGTCCCAGAACTATTAGCCAAGTAAGTTGTATGTCCCCACCTTGGGAAATATGTTTGATGATCATGCCAGCATGCCTTTATACCTATGGCAGGGTATATTGAATCCTCTAAATTGGGCGTATATATTGGACTCCACATTTAGCTGATGTTATTTTATTATCGGTTATTAGTAGATCCTACGGATGAATAAGACTCTCTACATTGAGTATTTATCACTACACCCAGTATTCAGTTTAAACCTTATATAAACTGGTCATTTCATCCAATTAGCTCAGAATTAAGTTTATCATGTCTGATTATTATACTTGCTTTTGTGCTTGTTCAGTTATTTTTTATTTCAGCTTATTTCTATCCTACATGCGCTGTACCCTTCATGTTTTGAAGCATATGTGTTGTACATCTTCTCTTGATGTAGGTTCAGGTTCTCAGCATGCAAATCACGCATAGATCAATTTCTCCATCTCCAGACCAGCAAATTCAGTGGTGAGTCCTCACTCTTCGAGGACAACAGACATAAGTTTCATTTCAGTCTTTCGTCATTTAGCATCAGTTTTTAATGGATTTAGTTATGGCTTGTCCAAGTATTCTAGTCCAGTGAGAGACTCATTTCACACATAGTTAGTTTCAGCTTAGTAGTGAGTTAATATTTCTTTGGATTGAACTCATCAGTTTTTCATATATCTCAGTTTTAGCGTATGAGTATTCCCTATGTTTTAATTATAATTGATGATTTAGCTTTCAAATCAGTTTATATTCTTTAGTATGTCCATGATCATGCAAGCAAGGTTAGCTTGGTATCACTTGTGGATCTACGTTCCGTGTTAGCGTCTCGCGGGTAGCTCGGGGCGTGACAATCATTTAGAACATAGGGTAAAACAACAAATTTTTTTCCTAACATAGGGTCAAACATACAATAAACCGAAAAATCACACATGAACTAGTCCAATCCTAAGTTATTGTAAGTCTCCCCTAAGTAAGACATAACGAAATCACCCATACAATATCCTCATTACCTACATATAACATCCTAAAGATTACTACGGATAATTGTAATTCTTTTCATTTACTCAAATCACCACTCAATATAAAGACACTATAGAAACATACATATACTTAGGAACTTCACATAAGAACCATCCTCCAAGACAAGTCCTATGTTACACCTAGTGCAATGTGAAAGTAGCATCTGATAGTATAGCTCCCACCCTAGTGCTCCTTGAGAATTAGAATTGGCATATACCATTTATCACACACATAACCTTCATATTGAAAGACATAATATAAAAAACATGCTTCCTGAACATTCGACATAATGTCACATCACTTTCATTCACATCATATCATGACCTATTCATACATTCATATAAAAACACACAAAGACACCCTTAAAATTTCTACTTGTGCAATAGATATTTAGCATCCCATTCAACCACATATCATTAGTAGTACACTGTTAAGATTAGTTAGTTAATTTACGTATATTTTAGGGGCTTGCTTTAGCCTACATAGATCATGAGAGCTTGACATGGAAACCCTGTACTACCCTAACAGGATTAGGGATCCCTACTTTCCTAAGGTAGGTTCATATTCTTTAGCCTTTAAATGGATTATTTAATAGCTACACCAACACGGGCGGATAGTTAAGGGCTAAGGTAAATTATACTAAGTCAATCATACTATACTAGAGAGGAGCACCCATCTCAAGAGGTACATTGGATACAACATCTACTCACTAAGTGTACCCACCCCTTCTTCAAATCCTCCCGCTGCTAAGTATAATTCCCCCATAGAACATTCATTGATTATAGGTTAAGAGATAACTATTGAACAACCCTTCTCAACTCACGAAAAGTATCCACCCTGTAACATATCTTTGGAATGCTATCGGGAATAGTGAAAACATCATCTCAACTCACGAAGAATGCTCACCCCAAAATCCCCTCTATTCATACATAGGAATAGTAGGGATGGTTTAGACACTTTATTTATACTCGTGAAGAGTGTATACCTTATAACCCCCATTTTAATTCATTGACTTCATTCATGCATTCAAGTGTGTTTGTGTGTGTGAGCACACCATTGAAATAATGACCATCTTTCACAATATTTTATTCCTAGACATGGTCATACACACATTTATCAAAATTTACACATTATTATAATTCAAATTTTAAATACATACTTCATTTAGACATAAATCCTTTGAGATATTCATTTCAACCTTCTAACACATATCATACAGATACATATAAAAATCATCACTTTACTTCACATATCATGCCTTGAAGGCCATTTTCACAATACACATATAACTTCATATACTTCAAGTAGAAACCGCCACCAAAGGTGGACCACACCACTCAAAAGAATTTCATAGTAAACAACATAGCCCACTTACGATTCATCCAAGCTTTCACCACCTATCCACAATTTATCCAACAACTCATCATAAAATAGCCCTTAGGGATGTAACTAAAAAATAATAATCCACCAACAAACAATAACTTTGACACAATCTAATCATGCTTATTAAACCCATTTTACAAGCTAAAGTTTGTAAAATGCAAAGACATGATTCCATTGGGGTTTTTACATTAACACAATTATTTAAATCTAACAACAACTAATTTTAATCATTAAAACATTTTTAAAGCAAAGACCCATATTTAGAGTAATGGAGTAAAGAAGTTTGAAGTTGAAATCCTTTTTGAAATGGATATTTGAATGAAATAACGTTCAAGGAGGTCTACAATACCTTAATGAGAAGGAACCCACAAGATTATTGATTAAGAAAAATGTGAAGAACTTGGTCCTCTTCCTTGGATTTTGAAACTTCCTCTAAATGGAGGTCTTTGATGAAAAGTTTTTTGGAGAAATTTGATTTGATCTTTAGGGTTTTAAATGGTGGGTGAAATGAAGTTTCAAAAGACCTAATTAAGTCGACAAATCATCCCCAAAGTTCCAAAAAGACAGCTAAACCATTTGGACCCTTTTCCAAATTAAAATTTGACTTAAAAACGTCGTGGCCAAATCCAAACTTAGCTGGTCATCGTGGAGGGAGATACTGATTCATGATTTTACAACACAATTAGGCAAGGAACCTCGTGCTACACGCGCGTCGCGAGGTGGGCTTCAAAATCTGCCCCTCCGCGCTGCCTTGTGCAGTTCATCTGTACAACGTTTGGGTCCTTCTTAGGGTTCCTTAGGATTGTCCTCGAGAAATCGTTCTCAAATGTTTTGACACTTGGTACATCCCTCTAGGTACTAGGGTCATCCCCAATAGTTTTAGACACAAAAAAACTACCCAATAAGATTGACCAAAATAAAGGACACACAAGCACATTCCAAGACAAATTTTCCAAATGTCTTGGACGTTTTACTTTGAAACTTCAACAAGTGACTACTAATGCGAAAATACACTACGTAGTACACAATTAACTCATGGAACAAATGTGAAGGTCTAGTTTGACCTATTTCATATTTAGGGTCGTTACAATCTCCTCTACTTAGAATAGTATTCATCCTCAAATAACACTAAGTATTTCGAAGGACATCTAGGACACAACTAGCATCATACCACACATTTCATCAAGGTCACAATATTCATACTCAATGCACCAACTCGAAAGGAACACTAATTTCATATCCTTATGCGTTTTCAGCAACATAAGCTAATTTGGAATGTTTCTATATTTCAAAGCACACACTTACTTCTTCATTCTAATTTCATTTATGGAGGAACTACCTTCTCAAACATTAGACATGTTCATCACACCATCATGAAACTAAACATTCAATAACCTTTAAATCACATATTGAAACATAGAAAAAAATCTTTGATGTAATTAAGCAAATATACTAAGCCACGCATTGACATGAGAAATATATAGGTTACCTACAATTCTACTCATGTGACTGAAATGTCATCAAGATAATGCAAGACATATCATAATCAATGAAATTCATAACATCAGGAGACATGCAACTCACACTAATGCAATACTCAAAAACATACCAAACTACTAAGAATTTTGGCCTCAAGCGTGAGTAAGAATAGAAAGAAAGATAAGGTTATCAACTACTTTCCTAATTAATCCATTCTTACCCACATAGGGTTAACTCATCTAAAGAAAATCAAAACAATAAAAAAGAACCTAGGACTTACAAAGGTCTTACTCATGATTAGTTTCTTTAGCTTCCGTACATAGAAATGATTCCTGTTTTGAGCAATGGGATCCGAACCAACATGAGGAGCTTGGTTGACCTCCTTCCCTTTTGCCTTGAGGGTAGGGAAATATTTAATTTTATAACCCCTATTACTAATTCCAAAGCAACCATCCGCGACGTAAAGAAACTAACCCAAGTGTTTGTCCCTAAAACTAGTACACCTAGGCCTCTCAAAAGCATAACCACCTCCTTGAGAATTTTAGTTTTAAACCCTATACTTCTTTCCCATGGAAATATCTTTAATATAGAACCTTTTCTTAGGAGTAGGTTAACTTGACTCATCCAATATAGGCCTCTTTCCATCTCTAGTCACCTCACAAATCTCGGACTCCTCAATTTGATGAGCATAAACCATGAGCCTAGAGATATCCATATCATCATGGAGCATTGTCGTAGGACACTCTTTTTACACTAAGATAGACAACCCCATCACAAATTTGTTCATCCTAGCCCTATTGTTGGCTACTAAGGTTGGGGAATACATAGAGAATTCGGTGAATTTGAGAGATTACTCTTTCACACTCATTCCCTCTTGACGAAGGTTCGTGAATTCAACCAAATTTCTGTCCATCAACTCTAAGGGAAAAAATCAATCAAGAAAAGCCACCATGAAAAATTCCTAATCTACCAAGCCTTATCTTAAGGGTCTCTCACCCCTCCATTTCTCAAACCACACTTGAGACACATCTTTGAGTTTATAAGAAGTTTGGTACGCTTTCTCTCTAGGATTTACACCCAAATTATCCACCACCTTGAATACCTCATCTATGAAGCCTTGTGTATCTTTGTAAGATCTTGAAAGTTACATAGGTGAAGCTAGAGACTTACATGGTTGTATTAATGGTTTAAGGTCCTAATATGTTTTATAATGTGGGTTTGAGGCATTTTATAAGAGTTTAGGTGCTTTGGGAGTCAAACGCCAGGGGACGACCAAAACGTTCGACAACTAAATCACCTATGTGCCTCATATGTTGTTTTATGTGTTTATATGTGATTCATGAGATTAAAGGTTCGTATTTATTATAATTTATATAGGATGTTGTAAATTTTTGTGAAATTTTTAGGTCAAACATACAAGAAGGTTCATGACGATTGAAAGGCTTGCTTTGAAATGACCTTTTGTGTCTATGTATGTTTCATCGAGTTTTACGTGTTTGTTTTGGATGAAACTTCTGTGGTAGGTCCTAAAATCGTATACCAAATATTTGAGTTTGAAACGTATTGGTACGACTAAATGTAGGACCCACAAGGGTCTCTAAAGGAGGACACCAACATTAGAGCTCAACACTGCCCGCCACTGGCAATCGACGGCGCAAATGATGGCCAATAGACAAGGGGGTGGTCCGTCGATGGGTTTCATTGATGTATCAAAGTTTCCTGCAGGTTGAGAGGGGGATGGGTGATACCGCGATCTGTTAAGACTTGGGGTTTTTGGGAAATTCACCCCAAGTCTTATAAAACGTGTGGACTGTATTTTTATATTTAGGGGTCTTTTAATAGTATATATGTTATTAAACTCTCATTTAAACACTAACATCTAAATCAAAACACCTTCTTTGCTAAAGATTCTCCAAAAACGTCCATGAGAGTTCAAGGTGAAGATGAAGCTTGAAGATGGTTCTTCAATTTAGTTTCTTCTTGAATTTTAATTTTTTTCTTATAATAAGGTGTGGGAGTTCTTAATTTAAGGCTTTCTATCACCTTACAACAAATTTCAGTGATGATTTTTCAAAGATGAAAAAAGACGAAAAAGTTCAATTTCTAGTCTAAAGTCTTGGGTTCTTGCATAAATTGTTTTCAAACGTTTATATATGATTAAATTTATGTATAATTGATGTTTTCCAATGAAATTATCCATGAACCTTTGACATTCACAAATCTCTCAATTAAACTAAAATAGTGTTATGTGATCATGCTTTGATATTGAGGAATTCATATGTAGATTGTTAAGAGCTTTTGATTAATCTATATATTAATATTAATTGGATTATAGGTTGTTACAATTTTATCAATTGAATATTGTACATTATTTGATCTATTGAATATTAGGCTTATTGAATTGATTTTGAATTAAGGCTTACGATTTTTGATATAGTTTCTATGGGGTATCTAATGATACACTAATCATATTCAATTTATATCTAGGTTGTATTAGATTGATGAGTATGTAATGAATTGACCTAGTTTCATTGATTATTGATATAATTGTATTGAATTGTTTGTTATGGCCATGGTAAGGGACTTATTATATAGAATTGGATGATTTAGCCTTGAAATCGAAGTGGTAAGATGGAGTGGAGGTATGCTGCCCTAATTCCTTTTATTTTATATTAATTAGACAATAACTATATTGTGATTGGTATGGTCCACTTATGGTGGCGGTGCTATTTGAATTGAAGTGGCCTTGTCGGTGTTACTTTATGAAATATGATTATCATGACTTTTTCGGCATACTAAAAGTATTATGATGCTTTTTATAGTTGTTTTATATGAAGTATTACCATATGTATGTACATGTGAAGTAATGTTAAATTATGTGTTCTTTTAATGTATGTTACGAGATCATGTACACTATGACTATGTTCTTATATATGTAGTCATAAATGTTGATAAATGATTATTCCTTGACCATATAAGTTGGGATAATTATATTGAGTATGATATTGTAATGTATAGGATGCCAAAAAGATTATAAGGGTCATTGCTAAGTACATAAAAGAATGATATGCGATAGGTTATAAGGGAAAAGAATGTGGTGTATTGTTTAGTAGACTTGTGTCTTTTACTTGATAAATGTATGAATGATATGTGAATATAAGATGTCTTGACCAGGTAGGCTTACTGAACCCTTTTCATGAATCAATGGAAGATATGTGAGACCTTAGAGGACGTTAAGAAGGTCAGGTACGTGGTAAAGGTTATGTTATGAATGTTGAATTCGAGAGTCGTAATAGTATCTTTCATGTAAAGGAATGTTGTACGCAGTGTTGGCAGACTTGAAAGACATCATATCATCCATAAGAAAGTCATAATGAGCTATCTTAGTCGCCATATGGAACATGTAGATATTATCCTTGAATCTTGAAAGGTATCCTCTATGTTGGTCATTGCGTATTCTAATCATGTGGGATACTTACTATAACTAGAGAAGTTCTATGATGTTTGGCTGGTGGTACGTGACGCTATATAGACATTGCACAATAGGCTTTGAAGGTGTTAGTGAGAGTCCCTACGTCTTGTTACCATTACTTAAATGTCCGTTATGTGTTGAATGTCTCTTAATGAATTAATGAATATAATGGAATAAGTTTAAAAATATATGTTAAATGATGTAGTACTTATCTAGAGTAGTTAAGGGTTGTTTAGTTAAGGTACGAAGGGGGCATAGTAATGGTCACTTCTTATATTACCTATATAAGTCTTAAAATTACTCTATTTAGGAAAGGTTGTTGATTTTATAGACATGATCTAATCCTTAGG
Organism: Solanum chmielewskii; assembly: GCA_027704785.1. Taxonomy (NCBI): domain Eukaryota; kingdom Viridiplantae; phylum Streptophyta; class Magnoliopsida; order Solanales; family Solanaceae; genus Solanum; species Solanum chmielewskii. The sequence continues at coordinate 33,337,452 of JAKWIX010000324.1, read as the reverse complement.
TAGTTTTAAGGATTACTTAGGTAATCTTGAAGAGGTCACTGTGGACGTTATCTTCTTGATTTACTTAAGTAAGTCTTTTAATATCTTTTGGACGACAAATGTCATATCATCTATATGCTAATGTGTTAAGTAAGAATTATTCTATCTTAGGTAGTCAATAGGATCTCTTGAGTGTGTGTTTAAACGATTGTATGGGATGTCGCTTCACAACTCACTCTAGTGAACCTTAGAATCACCTTCTGTAGAAGGATCTCATGTTCATATGTTTGACGTCTTGTAAATGTATGTTGATCTCATTATGGGTTGTCTTCAGGATCTTTTAGGTGTTCTAAGAGAGGATGTATGGACGGTCTCTCTTTGTATTACTTAAGAGTGTCTTAGGATAGCTTCTAATGAGAAGCTTATATGCTAAATGGTATGTAAGGTGAAGTGAAGGAACTTTATTGTAGTGTAACAGTGAAGTGAGTTACTGTAACATTTCTTAAAATATGACTTTTTTCTTAAATGATTTCCTAAGTGTTTCGAAGTTGTTAAATGTTGTTCTTATTCTTATACTATGATGTTTTAATCAAAATTCATGAAAAGCATGCAATTTAATAAATGTCCCTTTTTCATGGTTTTTGCATTGCTTCCACACTTAGTACATCTAATGTTCTAACCCCTTCTTTTCCCTTTTTGATTAAAGTGTAGGTAATTTTATGTCTTGATGTGCTAGTGAGGATGGATAGGTATCTAAGACATTGAAGATGATGTATTAGTGAGTCCTCATCGATTCAAGGATAGTATCTACATGTTCCTTATGTCATAGTGTTTATTTTGTTGTCTTGTATGATATTCTTCCCAAGTATTGTATACTCTAATGTTTCGATGGTTCAAGTAGATATTTTAAAGGTTTAATTTTTTAAATTAAAGTCTTCCGCTTGTGTAATGTTTATGAAAGAGTTCTTCGTGCCTGACGAAAGTTTTAAATTCTTACCTATTTTATTATGTTTATTGTGCAATAAATTATACGAGGGTCATGACAATCTTCATTCACCTTAGTGCAATGGAATGTAGGAGGGTTCAGCTTCATGAAATCTCGGATTCTAGAAGCGGGAGTATTTGTATTGGGTTGACGTCAAACTCCTAGGTTAGCTTGGGCAACTGCATCATTAGTGACAACATGAGCTTTAGTCGTCATGAGTTTGGTCAAGACCCTAAGAGCACATCATCCCTTATATCCACATTAGTCATATCCCCCTCAATATAAGGATCACGATGACCTTGGGACATTGGAGACATTAGGGGAACTTGAGGTCCTTGAGGTTCTTCAAGTTCTTGAAGGGGAACCTGCTCATTCACATCCTCTTGGTGAACTATAGGGACTTGCTCATTCTAAACAGGAGTTCTCTCATTAGCTATTTCTCCATCCTCCCTTCTAACAGGTGTCGTCCTTGTATTTATATCCTATAAAAACAATAGAAGTTCAAAGAGAAACTTATAAAACTCAACTCTATGGCACGACACAAGAGTAATGATGAAGTGAAACTTCTATCATCCTATGGACTCTCACTCTTGGGTGTGTCGCGGCCTACACTGATGATCAAGACTCTACTAGACGTGGCTTATGCGACTTTTAGACCCTAAACTATTTCCCATAGACTTACGCTCTGATACCAAGATTTGTAACGACCTGGAAGTACACTCTAGAAGTATGGGCAACCCTTAGAACGGAACAAGGCGTGCTTGACCTCCAGAGGTCTTACACAAGCCTCTTAGATGTCATTCATTGCATAAAGTATTAAAAGTAGTGAAAATTTTAAATCTTTAACAAGAATATTATAATAAGAAATATATTTTATAGAATCTATTGAATAAATCATGTCGTGACATGCAAATCTTAAAGACACACCTTAAACATCTTAGGGAAATGACCATTTACATTGAAAAAATAACATAAATAGTATTTACAAGTCTAAAAAAAAGAAACATACAGAAACTAGTTTTAGGAGGTGCTAGAGTTCGTAAGACTATTTGACTAGCTTTTAGGAGTCTAATATCAATGAAAATTGTGGAAGGGTAGATAATAGGTGTTTATGTTAATTCATGGTTTAAACATCCGGATATGAATCCCCAAGGACGAACCAAGGGACCTTGAAGAGGTCCCATGCACATTGGTGTCAACACTACCTGGTAGTGTGCACCCACGAAGAGTCAATCGATGGGGCTTGTTGATAAATGGGGTGTCGATGCTAACCTTCGACCAAAACTTAGCCATTGAAGGGTTGCATTTTCACACTCTCTAAACTCATCGATGGACGTGCAACACAGAAGGTGGGCTTGTTCATCGATTGAGCCACGAGGCGTTGATGGGGTTCTGTATGTGAATGGCTTTTTTTTTGCACGTTTAACTTAGTTCAAAACAATTATTTAAGGGCTTAGTTATTATTTAGAATTAGGGGAAGACTAATTAATTTAATTAACCCTTCATATAAAGACTCAAAGACAATTAGTCTAATTAAACCTGTCAAAACAAACTTTCTTCCTTCTCATCTTTCTCTTTGTATTGGAAGACACCATTGAAGACTAGTTAGGGGAGGGATTTTGGAGCTGTAAAGGGACGATTTTTCCATCAAATCTTCATCAAACATTGAGTTATGTGATCTAATTAACCTTTGAGACCTCTTTGTTTAAAGGGTTCCTTCAAAGTATTTTCAAAAGTTGGGTTTTCATGTGGCAAAAAATTATGTTATGAATTTGTTTTTTTAATTTCTTCTAATGGATAATATGAATATATAAACATGTATTTTAACTTAATTATCAAGTGATACAGTTTGTAGATGATGATCCTTAACCCTTATCCCTATGTTTGGTATTGATATGAATTAAGTTGAAATTGGTCCACTTGACTTAGTTCTTGGTTAAACTTCTATTAAATGTTGTTTTTACATTATTCATGAACAAATTAGAGTGATTTTTAGTCTTTCATGCTAGTTCTACAAAAGATGATGTAGGTTACGATGTGAATCGACCTAAGTATCTTATCTTAAGCTATGATCTAGTATTGAACTATGATGTAGTGATTATCGTAGTCTTGGTATCATGTTGATTATTGACTAATGATAGTGTATACCCGAAATTGGGCTAAATTGAAGGATTATGGTTATACCTTGATGATGAACTATGAAGCAGACTAGGGTAAGTCTTATGATTGCTATCATTTACTTAAAATTGTGGTTAATTGTGATTAAGTAATGATGTTATATTTGAGTATGCCCTTTATTAGGATTGATAGGGTGGTATGATGTTGAATTTAAATATCTTGACTATGTTGTGAAATTGATTGAGGTGCATTTGTTATAAGGATGGTGATGATGACTAATGTCTTATTATGGTATGAATATGCTAATGTGCTAACCTCACTTATATAAACTGTAACGAAAGGACTTATACTCATGAAATTTTTATTGAGCTGTGATGATGATAATGTTATACAAGGGTTAGACCCTATGACTTAACTAATCTACAACTAACAATTAAAGTCTTAAAGACATTTCAAAAAGCGAATCTAGCTTAGCACCGAGTGAACTAGAGTGGGAAGTGTCCCTTCCTACATAGGGAAGGTAGGAGCACTAAACTACTCTTGAGATTGGAGACAACAATACATGTAGCATACAGTAGTCCTCCTTCCTTCGGTGAAAGGTTTTATGAAACCAGATTCAAAACTAGTTCATGTGGTCTATGTCAGTTTGGGAACGATTTTTCCAACAGGTAAAATGAATTAAATAATTGAACTCTAACTAGGATAACCTAAGGGGTCTAGCTTAGTCTAGGTAGGGATATGGACTCTACCTAACCATTGCACTAGTTAGTATTTAAGGGAGTATTTGGAGGATGTTCTTATGTATGATTATGTTTATAATGGTATATGATATGTATATGATGAACTTGCACATTGTTGATACTATATGTTGATTGGTTCACTTGTGATTGTGTGTTTGTTTATATGGTTAAAGTAAAATGAAATTTATATCTAAATATCATGTCATGTAAAGTAAGGTGTTAGTAATGATTCTTGTTGAGTTACTTCGTTGAGTAAGGTTATGGGGATTTGCTTGATCATTACACTTGTTTACTTGATAGGGGTTCATGGGTAATTGTCTTTCTTTGTTTGTGATCAATTGTGATCTTATTCATTATTATTTTTAATATGATTTGATAATAGAGTTACTTGATTTTCTATGAACGGCTAACTTTAGTAGACTTGATGTTGTAGTATTATGATGAACATGTGTATGACCTAATGAATGTGAAATATTGATTGGTATGGTCTTTTTGAATGTGCATAAAGCTTTTAAATGAAAAATGCATACTCTATGAAATGTAATTTTTTTTGAATGATTTTCAAAGTATGTGTGAATATGGTCTCATACTTAGTATAGGTGCCGTACTAACCCCATTTCTTCCTTTTGCCCAACACTTTAGGTTCCGATCATTAAAGTGTTTGGAATGCGTCTTGAAAAAGACTTGGATTCTTTGATATGAAAGTAGGGTAGGTCCTCATTTTCCGAAAGCAATGCCAATATTGAGCTTATGTTGTTATTTTAGTTCTAAGAACGTTATATTCTATCTCTTTCATTTGAGTACAGATTGTATAAATCCAATATGTGGCTCTCTTTTCATTGATGTGTGGGATATGCCCAAATTGCTAATCGTGTTAGATGGTTATGATATGAGACAATCGTTGAAAACTTTGTTCTATCTTCTATACATATATGTGAAATAAAGTAGAAGGTTGTGTGACCTTTCTATACGAAGGGTCTGTGTATACTCATATATATGTTATGTGTATGTAGAGATCTATGTACAACTTCAAGTAGAAGTAATGAAAAGCTTCAAATTTTCTGCTAAATTTGACCTATGAATGTAATGACGTAAACTAAGAGGCTAGTGTTAGTCCTCAAAGAGGTCGACGATGCCAATTACGTCTAGGAGGTAAACCTGGATGTGACAAACGTTGTATTGGATAATGAGATTAAATTATCTTAGAGTCAATGTTTCTCTCAACCACATTTATATTAGTTCGTATTCATACTTGTGAAGCGCGACTCACTTATGGATAGGACACTACATGGTGCCTAGGCAACACTCAATTTCTTGGAAATCTAATATCGTTCCATTAGAGTATACTTATGGTGTACTTTTGTATCTAATCCTATTGTTGTGATTATAGAAGAATGAACACTCGAAGGAATGCGGCATGAAGACTTTAAGAGGATATTTCCATAGCGTGAGCTCCTCCTCTTAGTGATCAAGTTCCTCCTCTTTAAGAAAAACGAATTTTGAACAAGTTCCTGTAAATCCTCAACCCTTGACGGATTGTGAGATAAGGTCTTTCCATATCCAATTATCCCAAGCCTTCACTACACAGGCCAAATCTATGACAACCCAAGCTAACAGGGAGGTAGTACCCAGTCCAAATCAACAAATTGCTACCATGGCCTCCCGTCTAAGGGATATAACTCAGATGAGCCCTACTACCTTCTAAGGGTCAAAGGTCGAAGAATACACCCAAGAGTTCATCGATGAAGTCAATAAGATACTCTTTTATATAGGGTTGTCCACAAGTGAGAAGGTTCTGTTAGCCACTTATAAACTCAAGGACATGGCTCAAGCATGGTTCATCAAATGGAGAGATTACAGGTCATTGGTGGGTGGTCCGGTTAATTGGAAGGCTTTTCTTGATTTGTTCATTCCTAGGGATATGAGGGAATCTCTAACACAAATTCATACATTTGGTATCAGTAGTTTAATCCTTATGACTTGTGAGTCGTAGTTGTGGTGGAAGGAACTAGATCTTGACTAGTAGACTAAAAGCTTGCAAGTTATGATGACGTACTGGATGCTAAGTTGCTCGAACTCATGTGCGGGTATCCCAGACGAATCCAAATCCGACTCTTGGATTCGCCACAATTAAAATTTTAAAATTTGGGGGCGCGAATATGAGTATGGATACGGTGCGGAGATTAAAATAAAATAATTCAATATCATAAAATGTATTTATAATAATAATAATAATAATAATAATAATAATAATAATAATAATAATAATAATAATAACAATAATAATAACAAAATAATAATAATAATAATAAAAAAATCAAAATAATATTATCAATAACAAATAATTATAATAATAGTATTATTATTATTATTATTATTAATAATAATACTAATAATAATAACAACAACAACAACAATAATAATAATAATAATGATAATGATGATGATGATAATAATAATAATAATAATAGTAATTAAAAAAAAATATTAATAAGAACAACAACAAGAACAACAACAATAATAATAGTAATAATAATATTTATTATTATTGTTGTTATAAACAATTTGTATTATAGTGAATGTCTAATTATGTGGAGTACTTGTACGATATGGTTACAAATCCTACTTGGGGACCAAGTAAGGTTTGTCCTATAATTAAAGGGTTTTCCTTCATTATAAATAAGATTTGTGAAAGATCAATGAATCCTGAATATATTTAAAGATGAATAAGAAATGTTTTTCTTCTCCCTACTTTATTCGTCCTCTAATTTTATATAGTTTCATAACACGTTATCAGCACGAGACTCTAATCAAGGTAGGGGCCATTATGATTGACCCAATACAAAAAATATTAATCCGTAATGTGTTCATTGATGTTACACATGATATACTATCATTAATTAATGTCTTCTACGTTACTAGAGGTATGTTTACATTTCTTTGCAAGTTTGTGACTTTATTTATATTATTACGTGGAAATAAACATGAGATGGCCAACAGAGATAAAGTAATTACTTGGATTGTTTATTACTTATATTTTTTTTAATTTATTATTATCATTTATTACTTATTAGTAACATAATTGATTTTATTATTAAATTTGAGGAATCTAACTGGTTCTGGATATAAGTAAGACATAAACATATCTTAGTCAGATTGTTAGAAGACTTGCAAAGTGAAAGTAATCCTTAAGCTCAAGAGTGAGCTTTATTGCACTTTAGCGTATTATGTCATATGTTGAGGATAAGACGATGGATTCACATCCAACCGCACTAAAAACGTAGGACGATGGATTCATGTCTAATTGCACAAAGAGGATACTATAACGAATTAATAGTTTCGGTAACTATAGAGATAAAGATGTTTAGTTCTAGTCTTACAATTTATGGCCTAAAATTATTTTATATGGATAAGACATTTAATTTGAGTTTTGATACACCATATTAATGATATAACAATGACTAACGGAAAACTAATGAGTTTTTAATGAGAAATCATGAAATTTACCTCCATTACTAAAGTAAATGTGGTAGTAGTGCATAATATGTCTGAAAGAAGACAAGTAATTGAATAATGCACATAAATACGGAATAAGGTAATAGAAGCTATCATAGTTTGATATGCTCATGTGTTTGTGTTTCATTCATGATGAATGAGAACTTTTGATAAATGTTAAAAATATAATCCATTCATTAAATGGAATGAGGTAAGCCACCATGCTAGGCATGGGATAGATTGCGACCTTTAGTAAATAGTGTGGTATCACCAAGAATGTCTTTAAGAAGACATGTATTATAGAAAAGTTTCATGTTTTATCTTCAGGAATGTATTGGACATGAATAAGTGCAATTGAGGCACATTTTATGTACATAAGATGTTTACTAATTTCAATACTTTATTAATCTGGCATGATTGTTTGGGACATCATTAGTCTATAATGTTTAGAATAATAATGGAAAAATTAAATAGAAATCTATATAGGAACCTAATTTTTTTTTTCAATGGTGAGTTTTCTTGTAATGATTGTTAGTAGCTAATTGTGAGACCATCATATACGAAAGTTGAGATTGAATCCTCTGCATTGTAGGAACATATACAAATATTAGTGGAAATATTCATCCACCTAGTGGATTGTTTAGATACTTAATGGTCCTAATAGATTTTTCTCCTTGATGGTCTCATGTGTGTCGATTATTATCTCGCAACTTGATGCTTGCCAAAAAAAAATGCTGCCACGAATAATACGATAACATGCATAATTTTGTGATAATCAGAGTAGTCTATTTAGTGATGGGATCAGGACTCACCTTTAGCAGAGTTAGAGTAATTGAGGAAAAAATATTTAAAATGTACTCTCAGAGTATTAAAGATGAACTTTTCTCATATAATAGTATCAAATTGAGAATTCACTAAAGCAAAAAGGCACATGACATAATAAATTTGGAGTTTACAAGTACTAATAATTTATTAGTTTACATGAATAATTTGGTCATCCAATATATGTGCATACTTACTAATGAACATACATTGAAAAAGTAGAAGATTCTTCAAC